>VZTY01017200.1:508110-525127 GCA_013400935.1 Turnix velox | reverse complement strand
CCACCGCCGCCATGACACTTCCTCCCCCTCCCTCCGCCGCCGCTCCCCCGCCCTCCAGCCCACCTCTCGCGAGAGCTCCTCGGCCTCGCGCGCCTATACGGCTCCAACCATAGAGCGCGCCGCCCTCGCGGCCAGAGCGCCGGCCCAGGGGGGAGGGTCACGTGGCCGGCCCCTGGCGGACATGGCGGGAGCAGAGCTGCCGCACCTCAGCGGGAGGGCACAGAGGAGGCCTTGGATTGCGGAAGTGACGTCTCCGCCTCCCCGCTCTTCATTGGCTGTGTGCCCGCCTCTCATTGGCTGCCGCGGCTATAAGGCCTGGCGCGGCGGAGGGAGGCCTCAGTTAGTCTGAGGAAAATGGCGCCGGGCGCGCTCGTCTGTGAGGCTGGGTGTGAGGGGGAGAGTCCTCCCGGCAGCGTTTCCATCGCTGCTTTCAGTCGTGTGTCCCCCGCGGGGCTGAGGAGAACAGCGGCGGGCTAAAAAAGGGGCCTCTTGGTGTCAAGGTAAAAGCGTTGGCTGCTGCTCTGCCTCAGTGTCGCAATGTGACTGAGGGCTGGAGCGAAACAACAGCTACTCAAAAGTAATCTCATTTTATCATCGAAATGTGCTTGTTTTCTCAGTAAAATCCAAGTGGTGTCTAACTCCAGCGCACTGTAAAGTTGAAGTCTGTCCGTAGGAATTCTAGCAGTGGTTTAGAAGTCATAGTGGAGACTTCAGCTTTGAACCTCCTGGTTCCATCCCCATAGAACTTGATGATCCTTAAGCTCCCTTCCAACCCAAACTATGCTATGATTCTATTTTAAGTAGTGCTGATTAGATTTTGTCTTCTGCCATATAAGACATATAAACGGTGTTGCTACCAGCACACAGCTCCTGGGTGTGTTTGGATGTTTTGAATTTGGGTGATGCCTTTGTGATGCAGTTAGAGCGCCCATTTTTCATAATGAAGGAGATGGGGTTAGTGTGCTGCGTGTGACAACCACAGCATGGAATTGTAGAATAGTGTTGGAAAGGGCCTTAAACATCATCCAGTTCCAACCCCCCTGCCATAGGCAGGGACACCTCCCACTAATTCAGGCTGCTCAGTGCCTTGTCCAGCCTGAAATTAAACACCTCCAGGGATTGAGGGGGCATCCACAACCTCTCTTGGCAACATCTTCCAGTGCTTCACCACCCTCACTGTAAAGCATTTCTTTCTTCTATCTAGCCTGAATCTACCCCTTCCCATTTACATCCGTTATTTCTATTCAGCCCATCAGATATCTTATTAAAAAGTCCTACTCCAGTCTTTCTGTAAGACCCCCTCAGGTATNTACTCCAGTCTTTCTGTAAGACCCCCTCAGGTATTGATAAGTTACTCTGAGGTCCCCCCTGAGCCTTCTCCAGGCTGAACAACTCCAACTCCTTCAGCCTGTCTTCATAAGGCAGTTGCTCCAGCCCTTAAGGTTGAGACCCAGAATAAGGAGCAAACAAATGTTATGCTGAAATTTCCTATCAGGGTCTAAGTAGGCAGAGGAGGAGAGAAGAAGCCACCTGTTGAACCAAAGCAAGGATGGCACAGCTTCTGAGATATGTGGTAGGTGCAGGAAGGGGAGAAGTGCTGGAGATATTTTTTGCAGCTTAACTATTTGTTAAAGGTCTGATGGTAAAATTCCTAGCTATAAATAGCTTGCAAAGGAACTCATAGAATCATAGAATCACAGAAACATAGAATAGTTGGGGTTGCAAGGGACCTTAAAGATCATCAAGTTCCAAACCCCCTGCCATAGGCAGAGACACCTCCCACTAGACCAGGTTGCTCAGTGCCTTGTCCAGCCTGGCCTTAAACACCTCCAGGGACTGAGGGGGTATCCGCAGCCTCTCTGACCATGGTTATATGTGTGTCCATGTGGATTATGGATCTATTTCTAGAAATGGAGTTTTAAGGAATGTTTTATTTCAAGTGATGAGCAAAGAGCTGAGACTGCTGTATGGAGAGGATAATGTACATTTGCCCTTCTCATTCTTGCAGTTTGAAATAAATTGAGTGGGAGCACTAGAATAAAAGAATGTCAGTCTTGGAATCATAGAATTAGAAGGGACCTTCAAAGGTCATCTAGTCCAACCCCCTGCAGCGAGCAGGGACATCCTGCACTAGATCAGATTGCTCAGAGCATCAAGCCTGGCCTTGAATGTCTCCAGGGATGTGGCCTCCACCACCTCTCTGGTTGTGTGGGGGCCCCAGAATCAAAGGATATCTGTCTTAAGGGCTAAAATGTTTGGAAATCCTGATCATTGTGTTGAACAGAGGAAAGAGCTGGGAAGAGAAGGTCCAGGGAGAACTAGGAAGATCTTTAATGTATTTGGAGTCAATATAAGTATCCTGCAAGACAGAAATCAAGGCTGTGAAAGGCACACTGTGCTGTAATTGTGTTCTTGGTACCAGTAGTAACCTTCCACACCAAGGCAAAATGTGCCTCCTGAGAGAAGGAACGTTTTAAGAAAACCACAGCAATTCCTGCAGAAGATGAAATCTTCCCTTTTTTATGAAAATGAGGACTTAAAAATTGTTTAAGACAACAAAATGCACAAAATACCTGTGTTTACTTATTTCCCAGTACCCTTTCTTTTCTGGTGGAAATAATAGTAGGCTGCAATATACTTGTCAGGTTTATTTTTCAGCTGTACATTGCACGTGTAAGTTGAACTCAAGTTTTCTCTCTTCAGTGTTGTCATTATTCAAATTGTTTTCTGCTAAGACCCAAAAATTCCAGAGCATTTCCAGCCTTGAGTTTATCCTGTAAAAACAAAACACATACATCTGTTTGTGTTGTTTGTGTGTGCTGAACTCAAATTTTACTCAAATGCTTTACTTGTGCTTTAAAGAGAACTGCTGCAAAGAGACCAAAGGGCCTCTTCCAGTCTTTGCTGAATTATTTTTTATCTCAGGCTTAAAACTAGAGGCTTAAAAAGGAGGGGGAAAAAAACCCCCAAATGTAAAAATCTTACCTTTAATTTATTGTCAAATTCATCCATTGAATCAATCAGTTTCCCAGGTTCCATTTCCCCCAGTGGAAAAGGGTAATCTGACCCCAAAATAACTTTGTCCTGGTGATAAAAAAACACATTGTACATTTTGTAGTATGTTTAAACGAGACAGTTGCATTTGCCTTCTGGAATTTGTAATAATCCAGAGAAGGTACATGTATATGTTGGACTGATCAATTGCAAAGATGAATATGAAGGTAATATTTGGGTTAAAACTTCTGTTAGGAAAAAAAATAAAGCCTGAAAACAATGTCTCAACTTTGTTGGGTGGATTTAAGTTTGAAAAAAGTACAGGTTATTCATTGATTTTGTGATATGTAACTGGGATTAGCTATTAGTCTTCAACTGGGATTGGCTGTTAGCTGTGTGTTTGAAACACGCATCTGAGAATATAAGTGGCATAATATTATATGTTTCTGAAAGCAGTGGAAAGAAAATTCAATAAAAATATCCATACATCATTCCTAATATCAGAGATGAAAAGAACTGCACAGATTCTCAATAGGCCGTGTTGTTATTGGTTCATTTTCACACTGGAATGATATTTCCCCATTTTATCTGCCCTGGAGATTGCTTACTGCCAACGCTCTTGATTTCATCAAAAGTCTATTTTCCTTGAAGTTTCATCTCCTAGAGACATGAATGTTTGAAAACCACAGTTTCCATTAAAATTATATGACTTCTAAATGTCTCAGGATTTTGAAGTCAAGCTCATTAATTTGGAGCACTTGTGCCAGTGGTTGAGCTCAGTTTCCAATGCTGTAATAGGATGGAGAAAACATAATTCCGTTATTTTATTAAATGATTATTTTTTGTTATTTGTCAAATGCTTTTTTTCCCCCACGTCCAGTAGATGTCACTCGAGAGTCTCTGAAAGAACCTACACAAAACCTCAAGAAATCCAAACAAGGTGCCACATTCTATTGTTCTGTCTGATATTATTATAATTTATTATATAAAATTAGGAGAATTTATACCCTCTGTCTACTGAATCAAGTTTGGAGAGTAGATTAAACAGTATATATTTGTATGTCTGGATATTTAAGCTGCTAAATGCATTCTTTTATTTCTAGTGTTCAACCTGATACTGAGACATTTCTTTTAGATAGAAAAAAAAATTATGCCATATATAAAATAGCAATCAGAACAACCAATAAACATAATGTGAGAAAATTTATTATATTATTCCAGAGAAAATCAACAAGGTTGGTTTTTCCTAGAGGACTTTTAGTTCAATACATTTATTAGTGCCTCTCTCCTTTTAACGAGGTGCAAACTCAGTGACTCAACAGAACTTCACAGAAATAGGGACTTGACTCTTAAAATGGATCTCAGAGCATTAAACATGATTTATTAGTAAGAAATTGTTTTTGCCCTGAATCTCACCTTTTTTCCCACAATCAGGACATCTCTCATAAAAAAGCCAGGTTGCTATTGACAGTTCAGCTCCAAAGAATGATTTCCCTGTGGGTGATGGCTCTTGAGGAATTGCCATGGGGAATTTTTTTGCAGATAGACTGACTCACCTGTCATCCCAGCTCTTTACTTTTATAGCCAGCATCATTAGGGATTTTGTGTTTATTTACACTCACTTCAAGCTACCTCATCTTGTGGGGAGCAGTGCACTACTGTTATTAAATTCTTCCTTGGAAATTTATCCTTCCACTTCCTTTAATTGGTATGTGGTCTCCAATTACCCTGCACCCAAAACTAAGGAGGAATGAAGCAAAATGTACATGAGTCACTCCAGCTGTCACTAGATTTTCATATTCATGAGCTCAAAGCCAACACTTCACATTGTGGTGCCAGGTAACGGCTGTTCCCTGAGGCCCCCGAGGCCATCTCTCAGCACATTTTACACACACCTATTCCCTTCCCCTGCAGCTCCTGCCTGTACTCTGGAGACCTGGCCTATTTCAAACCTGCAGCTCAGAAAGTTACATCCTTGGGACCCAAACACACTGGTTTGAGCCCTGCAGTGATTCATCTGTAGGGCACTGCAGGACATTGAGCTGTTGGAGCAGGTCCAGAGGAGGCCACAAAGATGGTCAAAGGGCTGAACCAACTGCCCTATGAAGACAGGTTGAAGGAGTTGGGGTTGTTCAGCCTGGAGAAGAGAAGGCTCAGGGGGGCCCTCAGTACCTGAAGGGGGCTACGGAAAGGCAGGGGAAGGACTTTTTAATGAGATATGTGATGAGAGGACTAGAAATAACGGTTGTAAATTGGAAGGGGGTAGATTCAGGCTGGATATAAGAAAATTCTTTACTCCTAGGGTGGTGAAACGCTGGAACAGGTTGCCCAGAGAGGCTGTGGATGCCCCCTCTCTGGAGGTGTTCAAGGCCAGGCTGGACAAGGCACTGAGCAGCCTGATCTAGTGGGAGGTGTCCCTGCCTATGGCAGGAGGGTTGGAACTCAATGATACTTAAGGTCCATTCCAACCCAAACTATTCTATGATCTTATATTTATTGTTCTGCCAACACATGACTGAACTGAAAAGGCTGAAATATTAGGCTGGTTTTTTTTAGCATTTAACACTTGGAATAATATTGCATAAGTTTATCAAATTTCATCACAAACAAAAAAGAGGGAACTTTTTAATCTTCATGGCTATAGGTAAAGCTTGAAAATGTGAAGGATAAGATGTCTTAGACAATAGAAAAGAGAAAGAAAATATGCTTTTGTTCTAATTCTTTGGAGTGCTGAAAGCATTTAAGCTTTTGGGATCTGACTCAAGACTTTTCAGCACTGGGTTTCCATGTGGTGTGACACTGCTTGACCTCGAATTACTCAGAGAATTAGAGACAATAGCACCATCTCACGTAGCACGCTGGTTAAACTTACCATCTAATCCAACTTAATTTCAGATGTTAGGATGAACATGGTCTGGATTTGCTGGATAATTTCAATAACTCCATACAGTAGAAACATCAACATGGCAGAAGGACATCATTTTATAATAGCTCAGATTCTGATTTTACCAGGTGCCTTCTTCCTGCTTTTCTTCTTTTCTTTCCCTTTGCTATCTCACAGAGAATCAAATAAAGAATGACTCTCCTGCTTGTGGAAGCATTAAAACTCACCTCCCCAATTACACTTGTCAGCAGCCTCAGTGCACCACGATCATGGACAAGAGAGTCTGTGTAAAATGAACCCAGGTATTTTCTTGGATCCACCTTATTATCCCCTGCACAAAGATCAGGGCGCACGTTGAACCCATGGGAGATCCTCCCTACTGTGTATGGAAAAGCTCCACCTGCAAGAGCAAATTTTTATCAAAAAACCTGAAAATGTGCAGGAGTTAAAAAAAAAAAAAGGCACATTATAAATAGAGATCTGCAAGTTTTACTGTCAGCTATTTAGGAAGAAAGTACAGTGCACCAGCAATTTATTCCTTCCCCTCCATTAGTTTCTTCCTATGTTTTCCCACTTCTTTACTGTGATGCTCAAATTCCTCCTGCTGCTTCTTTGTCCCTTTCCCCAAACAATCTCCCATCTCCTCTCCCTCCTGGTTTCTCTTAAACACTGGCTATTGGAACAGTTCAAACACTGGCTGAAACAGGCTAGAAAGTGTTCATACAAGCAGCCTGTCAGGGGTAAATAGTACTCAGCTGGTGGCAAAGTTAAAATGGTAACTCTCAGCTGTCAGACCACAAAATACAACCTTCTCACACTCAATTGAAGAAAGGGTGTTTCACATGATGTGTCACTCACCTCCGTGTGCAAAGCAAACTTTCAGCTTAGGAAATTTCTCAAAAATTCCTCCCATAATCATGGAGCAGATGGCCATGGTTGTTTCTGTTGGCATGCCTAAAAGTATGAAAATAGCTTTATTGCCCCAGAGTTTGATTTTGTACTTTTCCATTCAGGTTTGAAATGTTTCCTTCATTTTCTTCAATTAGCCTTGAGTATAATTAAGGAAATAATTGTTAGAGAGCAGCTGGCAAAGGTTATATGCTATTTCTACTAGATAAATACAGAGTTGAACATTAATTAACTGAAATGAGGACACTGAAATTAAGATCTTCTCAATTCTGAGCCCTTTTTTTTATCCTGCCTTCACCAAGACAGTTGACAGGCAGGTTGAGTATGGCACAGTGCAGGCTTGATTCCCACTTGTCTGAGTTCATAGACAAATCTGGAATATGCCAGTAAGCAAATTTAATATAGATTCACCTATCAACCAGGGAAACCAGTATTTTGACATCCTTCCATCTATCTGCATGTCCCAGGGATGCACAAAGAGACAGCAGTTTAATTTTTCAGCAGCCTGCAACAAAATGAAAAAAAGAAATCAAATTGTTGACTAATAATCCCCAAATGCATTTCAGTTCTCAGCCACGCTTGGAAGATTTCCTGTGAAATTGTACTGAACATTAGTGCCTGGTAATGGAAACAGGTCCAGAAGTAAAAACTGTGGGCAGCAGTTGGTTATATTTATTCCTCTGGGCCATATTCTCAAGTGTCAAAGTTCTTTTTTAGCCTGGATGGCTGGAAACACCAATGGCAAAATCTTTTTAGTGAGCCCAGTGCTCTTCACATCAGTGTGGTACAAAAAGCTTTCTTAGGTGTGTTTGTCAGCTATCCTGCAGGACAAAACTCAGTTCAAACATTCTTTTTGGTTTCATTACACATATCAATTCTCATCATGTTTTATAGAACTATTTTATGATGGTTTTGCAGTATTTTTCTGTCTGTATTCAGGACTTTCCATTGCTTTTGCACTACATTTTTCCCCTTTATCCCCCTCCCTCTCTTAAAAACACATTCCTAATCCACCCCTAGAGTTTGAAATCTAGCTGTATTCCAATCACTATGTCATCTCCACTCAAGTAAATTAAATTTTCTCAAACTACTCATACCTTTGAAAGCTGATAATGACTGAGAAATTTAACTATGTGCTTGAATTTAAATATAAAGGCATCAGAGTCATTCACAGAGGCATAACCAGGATTTAACAGCTTCATTTTGTCAGATGTATTTCTGGACTTCCTCTTGTTGCTAAGGAGATGATCACACATTTGAGAAATTTGGGTTTATTTACCCATACATGCATAAATAAAGCTGCAACTTTTGAATTGCAGGCAGTAATTGCCATCCACATTTGTAAATTAAACATAACAGCTCAGTAACTTGGTAGATTGATAAAGTTCATTATCAATTATGCCTTATTTTCACAATCTTCTTTATCCAGGGATGATTCTGAAATTGATAGAGGTTACTTCCTTCATGTGTTAAGCAGAAGAATATATATATAAGAATATATATATAAGAGAGAGATCCCAGTACAAGTGAGGAAGAAAGCTACTGGAGAGATTCCAAAGATGATGAAGGGTCTGGAGCATCTCTCCCATAAGGATGAGACAGCTGGGGCTGTTTGGGCCTGAGAAGGTTCAGTGGGCATCTCATCAATGTATATTAACACCTGAAGGGAGGATGCAAAGAAGATAGAGTCAGTTCTGTGGTGGACCTGTGACTGGACCAGATGCATCTGGGCACAGATTGAAACGTAAGAGGTTCCCTTTGAACATCAGGAAACACTTTTTTTGCTCTAAGGATGACCAAGCACTGGCATGGGTTGCACAAAGAGGATGTGGAACATCCATCCTTGTATATATTCAAAAGCTATCTGGACATAGTCCTGGGTAACTGGCTGGACATGGCTCTGCTTGAGATCAGATGGCTTCCAACCTCAGCCATGCTGTGACTCTGTGAATGTGTGCATCTCCAAAACTGGAAGTAACTGACTGTCTATGACCATCAAAACAAATAATTTAGATGCTACACTAATAGAATCATAGAATCAGAGAATAGTTTGGGTTGGAAGGGACCTCAAAGATCATTGAGTTCCAACCTTCCCACTACATCAGGCTGCTCAGTGCCTTGTCCAGCCTGGTCTTGAACACCTCCAGAGAGGGGGCATCCACAACCTCTCTGGGCAACCTGTTCCAGTATTTCACCACCCTCACTGTAAAGAATTTCTTTCTTATGTCAAGTCTAAATCTACCCCCTTCCAATTTACATCCATTGTTTCTAGTCCTCCCATCCGATATCATATTAAAAATTCCTTCCCCTGCCTTTCTGTAGGACCCCCTCAGGTACTGATAAGTTACTCTGAGGTCCCCCCTGAGCCTTCTCTTCTCCAGGCTGAACAACCCCAACTCCTTCAGCCTGTCCTCATAGGGCAGTTGCTCCAGCCCTTTGACCATCTTCATGGCCTCCTCTGGACCCGCTCCAACAGCTCAATGTCCTTCCTTGATAAGTTAAGGATTCTGAAGAATACCCTCAGCTGTAACAACCTGTGAAACACATACAGAATATACCCTAATTAAACCCTGGAATTTAGACAAATGACCATCCTCATTTGGAGCTCAGGCTGTTTAAGAAATACAATTCTCAGTACATTCAGTTTGGAACTTTTGGTCCCATTTGTATCATTCTTTGTGATGCTTTGGCTCTATGGATACCTGAAACTCTCAGGGAATTGTATCAATTATCCAAATAGTATTGGACACAATAATTTGTGCCCTAAAGCAAACAGTGCAGAAATCCTTTATTTGATTTTGCACTTATCTCACCTACCAGGAAGGCAACTCTACAGTAAGAACTCAGAAAAAGATCAATACCTGAAAGGGGACCTACAGAAAGGCCGGGGTAGGACTTTTTAATCGGATATGTGAGGGAAGGACTAGGAGTAATGGATGCAAATTGGAAGAGGGCAGATTCAGGCTAGATATAAGAAAGAAATTCCTTACATTGAGGGTGGTGAAACACTGGAAGAGGTTGCCCAGAGAGGCTGTGGATGCCCCCTCTGTGGAGGTAAACGTTCCAGGGATAGATGAGGCACTGAGCACCCTGATGTAGTGGGAGGTGTCCCTGGCTATGGCAGGGGGGCAGGAACTAGATGATCTTTAAGGTCCCTTCCAACCCAAAACATCTGCTTCTGCTTTGTAATTATTATAAAGTAAGTTTCAGCCTGTTTTAAATTGTGTCATTGTCATTATGTCCGGTATAACAATAGCTTATCATGAATTACCACATATCATTAAAGCTCTGATCACTATGCAGATTAGAAGACTCAATTGTTTTAACTTATCTGTAAATTTAGCTGATGACTGAGAACGTACCAAGGCATTTTCAGACAGAATTCTGCATCACAGAATTTCCCAGAAGAACAAAAGAAACATTTACTCACAGCATAAATATCATACAGTTCTGGTGCATTCAGGTCCCATTTGTTGACATGAGACCCTATTTGTACTCCAGGAAATCCAAGTTCATTGACACAGCGATGCATTTCCTTCACAGCCAGATCTGGAGCTTGCAAAGGTAATGTCCCCAAGCCGATGAACCTCTTGGGGTACTTCTTTACTGTAGCTGCTAAGTCATTATTTAATATCTGGGCTAGATCTAAAGTATCCTGAGGTTTTGCCTGGTAAGATATTAAGTAGAACCTTACATTAAAATATAGTTCTCAAATGTTATCACCTCTGGAAGTTAGTGGGTAAATGTTACAGCAAACAATTCAGATCCAGGGTTTGAGCCTAAAATTTACTTTGCAGTTTTGAATGGCTGCAAAACAATAGGTCTAAATTCTGCCTCTTTTATAAACCTGTGTGTGGTTCTGCTTCTTGTCTTGAACAGCCATTGCTCATAATAAAGCCCAAGCTGACCATGTACTAAGGTATCTTGGTCTTTTGTGTAAATCAGTCCTCTATTTTTTTTTTTTTCAATTGAAAAAACATCAGCATATGATTTTAAGCATAGCAAAAGGGTATTTATTTACTCCCCTACTATTGAGCTGGAATGGTAAAACCAAGAAATGTGAGATGCTGGAGCATGATAATTCTATAGAGAGAACATGAGCAAATCTCTCAAATATTTAAGAGGTAACACTTAATTCTAGTAAGGGAACTGCAATATGCATACAATCAGTTTCCCTGATTTTCCCATATAATGGAATCTATTATAATTTTAAAGATGTGTCACTCAACAAGAAATTATTAGTATCACTGGTACTACTTATATGTATTAGTACCACTATGTTATGGGCTTACATATAACATTGTAATATGCAACATGAAACAATGGGACTTGTACTCAGAGCCCAGTTTAGAACAGTGTTTTGCTGTGATTTCTCTTTTCAGACTGTTTCTTTGATGCATGCAAGACCATTATGCAGGGAGCACATTAATTTCAAATTGCTACTGAATGTTAAGATTCAAAGATTCTAGGTCAGTAAGTCCCATGCCACATTTGAATGAAAGTGGGACAAGACCAAAAATACATCTTTTACTTCTTTTTTCAATGAGTAAATACTGATTTATGGATTCACACTGTGTAAATTCTCTGTTTCTAGGGTCCCCCATAAGGTCCCCAGAAGAAATTGTGTTGTTTCATTCTTTCTTAGTGGCTGTGTCAGGGTGTTTGCCAGGACAAACATCCTGCTGGCTCTTTTGATACCTGGACTATTCCTCAGTCTTTTTTTTTTACAGCAGAATAATTGTATATTTACTTCAGTGCCCTAGTGGCTACTTTAGTCACATAATTTACAGGAGGATGTTTTTTTCTTTTTTAATTTTTAATTTTTTTTTAAAAGTAACATATAAATTACAAAATATACAAATAGGAACCTACCCAGTAGCTGAACATTACAGGGACTGTGGAAAGGACTTGGACTGTGACTCCTGAAAAAAGAAAAAGCAGTCATCAATTTTGCCTTTTTCTTTGGTAAAATGTTAAAAACAAGAAAGGTCCTGGTTTGAAAGTTTGAAGGTAAAAGTTTCAGCGGTGACAAAGATTGATTTAAGAGTGATTTTTGCTATTTGAGGGACAGGGTAGTCAATCTTGTAGTGTATGTGGTTATGAAGAGGGGAGTATTTTTGCTAAGTAGAAAGAAAACACTTTCATACTGATATTTGATTATTTAGTGAAACTAAGTATTTTGGTTTTAAAAGTATTTGATATGCACATGTACAGTTAATTAAAATAACAACTTAATGATCATGAATATAACATTAAACTAACATTTTCCATTATTTTAAAATTAGCTCAAAGATGCATTTCCCAAAGACCTGTATATTAGCTTTTATTAATTGTAAATATAAGAAATTCTGTCTGTTTTTAGAAATAAATTTGATGTAGCAATAAAGGGGATTAAGTCTATGCTGTTTGGTTTCTGTTCAAACACAACAATATACTATAACTTTTATGTGTGACAGGTTACAGGAATGACTACAACAGATATACAACAGAAGAAACAATAAAAAATAATTAGGATTTCACTACATAGTTACATGTAAAAGTGGTGGTTTTTTTTTCTAAATTCTAGATCTGGTTGTATGACATATGACTGTGAGAAACTGTTGAGTCTCTTTGGTACATTGGCCATAATTTCTTATTACTGGCAATTTGGGCATTGCACAAAGATTTTTGGCAACAAAGTAGAAGTTATTTCTTCAACTTCACAGAATTTTTCATAGTATGGATCTGTGTTTTGAATCTGGGCTGATAACACGGGAAATTTTAATGTAGGAAGGATTACCAGCTGCCTGTATAGCCGAGCAAGGTTGTGGATGCCCCCTCAATCCCTGGAGGTGTTTAAGGCCAGGCTGGATGAGGCACTGAGCAACCTGGTGTAGTGGGAGGTGTCCCTGCCCATGGCAGGGGGATTGGAACTAGATGATCTTGAAGGTCCCTTCCAACCCCAAACATTCTATGAATCTATGAATCTATGAATGTTTCCACTATTGCTGAGCAGGGCTTACACAGAGCCAAGCCTTTTTCTGCCACTCATCCTCAGCCCACCAGTGAGCAGCCTGGGGGACACAAGAATTTGGGAAGAGACACAGCAGGGACAGCTGATCCCAACTGAACAACTGAAAATGAGTAAATGTGGCCCCTAATTTTTGACCAGTAAGAATGAAAACCACTAAGACCTTTTTTCTTTTATTTTTTTACACTGAATTGGCTAATTCCTGTATCTCTGGAGGGCTGGAACAAAAGGGGACATTTTTATAGCACAGGTCACCAGGTGGTGCTGTAACACACAGTTCGAGATATTTATTTATTTTTAACCAACTGAGCACTGTTTGTGGAGAAGTATTGTTGTATTTAGTTTATGATAGGTTTTCTTTTCAAGAGAGCTGTTGCAAGAATTTCAATGAATTATTCTTCTGTTTTCCCTTTGCAACAAATAGATGGGGCAGAATTCTTTTATAGTAACTTGCCATTAGTGTTAAGGAAAATATCTTACAAGGGGAAAGATGCCCAAAGGCTATTTATCATCCATACTGAGGTTGAATGACGTGGAAATCTCCAGAAGCAGAGGAATAAAATGCTCCTGAAAATGAGGTAATTTATTGGAACATGTCCCATTTGAGTCTGAATATAAAGCTTATCAATTTTCCTGGACTTCCTGGAGGTACCTGATTGGTCCATCTCTTTAATCCGTACTTCTGGATCCCAGCAGTTCTCTTGAATGACTCTAAAAACCTTTCCATCCTTCATCATCTTTGCTTGTCCCTGTGAAATGACATTTTCATATATGTGACAAAGTAGTACATGCTGATTTACAGTCACTTGAGTATATCATGCTCCCTACAGAATGTCAGTGACAGAATTTTTTTCTTTTATTTTTATTCAGTAGGTATTTTTAATCAGAGACTATTTAAAATTCATCATTAATGAAACAGTTATTTATAATTCACTGTTATTTCTTCAAAAGAGAAAAATCCCCCTTTTTTTTGCAATGTCTATGACACTACATTAGTTTGGAAAAACATTGGGTAGCTCAATTCAAGTTTATCCTCAAACCAAATTTTGACCTCAAAATTAAATCTCTAGTTAAATCTGTGCTAAATTTTCCCCTTGTGTTTGTGTGGGCTCTTTTAAAGTCAATGGTTATGCTCACAATTCCAGTAATTACAGAAATAATTGTGCAATCCTGTGAATTTCAGTACAGTTTCCTATCACTGGTGATAACAAGACAAAAGGAAATTTATTATATTGTTTTCAAACTACATTTTCTTCTTGAAAAAAAAAAATTGAAGAATTTGGAATTGGGCAAAAAACCACAAACAAAAGCTAAATATGGCATCAAAACATTACTTGAATTGATGCAATACCTTCCCTATATGCTACCAAACTCAAGAAGTTCAAAATATTATCAAGATAATCACAGAATCACAGAATGGTTTGGGTTGGAAGGGACCTTGAAGATCACCTAGTTCCAACCCCCTGCCATGGGCAGGGACACCTCCCACTAGATCAGGCTGCTCAGTGCCTTGTCCAGCCTGGTCTTGAACACCTCCAGAGAGGGGGCATCCACAGCCTCTCTGGGCAAAATAATAAAATTTAATACTGTTATTTTAACTATGAATGTGGGAAGTTCCTTTGTAAACTTCATTTTGGTTTAATCAATTGTCCAAAGAGTTTGAGTAGGCAGAGTGTTGTCTCATAAAGCAAAGTAAGTTTTCTGCTTGCTTCAGTTGTACACATCCACATGATCCTATGGACTTGTAAAGACAGACAAAAAAGGTTCACCAATATTTGCAGAATATTTCTTGGTTGCTTGAATCTACTACAGGGATAAAAGGAAATGGGAGAAAGCCAGAAGATCTATGTGATGCTGTGTATTTGGGATGGGTAGAAGTGGCTGTGCAGCAGATGTACAGGACACAGAACACACTGCATCTGGTGACAATTGAAAATCACATGAGAAAACCCAGCAGCTGTTCACACATTGTAACCAGAAGTTAAGCACAGGGCACTTTTCCAACACTTCTAGAAAAGGAATTATCTCTCTCCAAAGGCCACTTTAGTTTTCCTCGTGAAATTTGTTAATTTAGTATCCCATCTATTTTCTAAATAAAAAAAAACCTTGCTAAATCAGAATGTTCCCTGTTAGTATGCTAAACCAGAAATAGCAAATAACATACCACTACTTCCCAATGAGCTAGATTTTTGTCCCCTCCTCAGAAGTCAGACTGTTCTTAACCTTGAATTTGTTATTAACTTCATACATCATTCACAAATACACTGCCCTAATGAATATTTTAAAGCTCTCTTCAACAAATCTAACAGTGCTGCCTTGGCAAACTGTCAGGTTACTTCTTAGCTGTATCACAGGTTGTGAAAATTACTTGAAATATACAGTCCATAATAACAACTGCATAGTCCTGATCCTCTGATAAAATACTTCAGGTTCTTGTAAAGTATTTTCCAAGCTGACAAAAAGGCTTAGTCTAACAATATATTAAAAAAATAGCAGTGTATTGCTGCAGATTGCCTAATAAACAGATGAATATTCAGAGTGTGAGTAGAGAAAAAGACTGAGCATCACATCACATAAGAATAGATCATGTAGCTTTTATTGCATTACCACTGGGTGAATTTCTCTGAACACAGGCAACTTTTAATTCCTTCCTCAGACAGGGCTGAGGCACAGTACCTGCCTTGCTCTCATCTATTTTCTTCTGTTAAAACCAAAACCAACATCAGATAGATTGCAATTT
Organism: Turnix velox; assembly: GCA_013400935.1. Taxonomy (NCBI): domain Eukaryota; kingdom Metazoa; phylum Chordata; class Aves; order Charadriiformes; family Turnicidae; genus Turnix; species Turnix velox. Next base: position 509,590 of record VZTY01017200.1, on the reverse strand, counting down.
TACCAGCTCGTGTCTAAATGTTGGCATTAATAGTTCTCTGAATGCTGCAACAGAGTTTGCAACACAAGAAAGGTTTTTAATTAGCCAGGTGTTGTTTTCAATGAAGAATTAGTTGAACACTTCGCTCTTTTCATTTGTATTATTTGTCTCTTTGTGAGCACACTTCAGGTCAAGGCTAAGATCAAACCATCGAATTCTCACAACAGCAAACTTCATTGTGCAGGAAAACAAACCACAACCATTTGAATAGATGGATGCTCTTGTATGTAAGGAGAGAAACATCAGGTCCAGCCACACTGTGACTGGAAAATGACTCTGAACACTGCCACTAATTTGCACCTCATACTTTCAAAAAAAGGAATTACTCAAACTTCTCAAATTGGAAATGATTTTTTTTGCAGCAGTGAAAATGAAACAAAGGTAAGGTAAAAAATTTTCAGGTTACAAAGCAAAAGAAGCAGTGCAGTAAACCTCATAAAAGACCTTAATTTGTAAGGTTAAAACAATATTTAAGGTCACAGCTGAAGAGTTCTATCATATATTATTCTACCTTCTATTCTATTCTATTCTATTCTATTCTATTCTATTCTATTCTATTCTATTCTATTCTATTCTATTCTATTCCACTTTTATTCTTTTTTATTTCTACACCACTCCATTCTACGTTGTGCCATGCCATGCCATGCCATCCTAAACATTATCTGATACTTAAGGCTTTAATGAATTTATGTGGAAATGAAGAGAGAAATATTAAAGAATTAAGTCCAGCAGGCTAATCTGCTTCAGCAAGCTACATTTAAAATTATCCCATCATTTAACTACTCCATCACATCCCTAATTGCATTTCTTAAAAAGAACCAACTATTTGCCTCCAGATTGATCCTGATACTTTTTCACAGAGTGATACAAGAAGCTTTTAATTTTTTATATCTTAAGAGTTGCCTTTCCCAGCTCCATGTGTCTCAACAGTGTTTATTTTGCCACACACTTTTTTCATGCCACATTTTCTGACAGAAGTAGGCTAGCCAGAAATCTCTGCAGAGTGTTTAAGGCTATTACTGACTTGCTACAGAGTTCCTTTGCAAGCTATATATAGCAAGGAATTTTATCAACAGAACTTTAACAGTTAAGCTGCAAAAAATATCTCCAACAATTCTCCCCTTCCTGCACCTACCATGTATCTCAGAAGCTGTGCCATCCTTGCTTTGGTTCAGCAGGTGGCTTCTTCTCTCCTCCTCTGCCTACTTAGACCCTGATTGGAAATTTCAGCATAACGTTTGTTTGCTCCTTACTCTGGGTCTCAACCTTAAGAGCTGGAGCAACTGCCTTATGAAGACAGGCTGAAGGAGTTGGGGTTCAGCCTGGAGAAGAAAAGGCTCAGAGGGGACCTCAGAGTAACCTGAAAAGGGCTACAGAAAGGCAGGGGTAGGACTTTTTAATAAAATATGTGATGGGAGGACCAGAAATAATGGATGTAAAT
>VZTY01017200.1:493762-508087 GCA_013400935.1 Turnix velox | reverse complement strand
GCCTATGGCAGGGGGGGTGGAACTCGATGATCTTTAAGGTCCCTTCCAACCCAAACTATTCTATGATTCTATATTCTGTGGTCCTCTCTCATGAAGGGCTGTTAGCCTTGCATGTTAAAGAATGACAACAGAGTGTATGCCATTAGGTTGTAATAAATAGACATTGGATTATTCTGCTACTTGTTCTTGTCATGAAGTTACAGAAATTACTCTTTCCCTTTCACTCAGATGTGAAGAGATTATTGGATGAGTTATTTAACTTGTATTAAAATACTGGTCCCTTTTGATTTTGCTTTCCATACAGATGACTTGCATTTAACTAAAACCAAAAATCTACCTGTAATCTGCTTTAGGTTGAGCTGCCTTATCAAGAAGAAATCCTTGGAGCTATCCATTCCAAGTGTTAAAATGAGAGGATGATGATAAGTGGATACTACTTCATAAAAGAGAATGTCCCCGTCCAGGTATGAGGCTTGTCAGAGTTGGGCTGATGGTTGGACTTGATGATCTGAAATGTCCCTTCCAACCTTGATTATGAAACTATGAAACTATGTGCGTTTCACCTCTTAGGCAAAATGAGGTATATTAGGACTTCACGTGATATTACCTTATAAAAGATAAACCTTTAGAGAAATATTTATCAAAGATGTAGAAAATCTTATTGCCATTCTGCTTATTGATAGATTTACTGCAAGTTTGTATTCTTGATAAAAGATCAACTTTAGAGCACTGAACAGCCCAAACCTTGCAGTGATGGTCCAGCTGTACCCATCCACCATATCCATATCTCTGTGAAAAAAAGAAGAAAAATGCAGTGCTAATTAGAATTCTGTAATACTAATAAAAATCTCACTTCTTAGAATCCAGTAGCACCTCATTTTGCCTTCATCAGAAGTGCTGAGGTTTAAGTAGACTAGAGTAACAATGTAGATCTGAACTTTCAGTTTAATGAGCTTTTTAAAGGCAGTCCTACAACTGTTTTCAAAATGCTTGAAGTCCCTCCCTGTATTGACATTCTAACTGGAATGATTTTAACACAGAAAAAAAATAAATCAAGCATCTGGCAATATGAAAATGGAGGTGACAGTTTTCAAATCTGTGATCAGTTAATCATTAGCACAAAGCTGTATCGATTCCACTTTTCAGCTTCCATGATTCAGCAGTAGGACTGAAGGTCAGTCTCTTGTCTATTAATATTTAAACAGCCAAGAGAAGCTAAAAAGGAGAAGCCTTGATGCTCATTGATTCTTTCAGAGAGATTCAAATTGTTTATGCAAAAGACCCCAAACCTACAGGAGATGCTGGTTTCCTTTCATTTTCATAAATCACCAGATTAGAAATAAATTCAGAAGTGTTGTAATAAACTGAAAACAAGGCTCAGGATTCCCATTTTTCTGTAAAGAAACATCTCAAAGGAAACCAGGTGAGAACAGGCATTTTTTTCACTGAAATGTAAACAATTTGAATACAGTCCTCAATTTCCTGAGATAACAAATCATTACTTAATGTCACTGTGAGCTTTGCTAATGTAGGTGTGCAGAGCCAAGCCTCCCAGCCTCAGCCAATGAGAGATGCTAATGACTGAGGTTATGTATCCTTTATTTAGCTATGTATATTTTATTCAAATTTATAAATTTACAGGTTTGTCTATATACATATATATAATACTTAAATTTAGGGAAAATTTTGTGAATGGTACTCAATGAGAACTTCAAGTTTTTACTAGATCTTTGCTAATTGTACTTGTTAGCTGTGTAGGAAGAAGTATTTCAAAGGTGCTCCAGGAGCACTGAATAGAGAAACTCACTGCTCTGTTTTTGAACTTATTTTTGTCTTTATTCCCTTTAGTTTTTAATTGGATGCACTGACACTCCTTATTTCATTTATTCCCATTAATTTCTGCTCCTGACAATAGGTTTTTCTAGTCATAGGGTCAATGTTCAGTATTTAGGAGGCTGGAAAAAAGAAAGTAAAGTTCAGCACTATGTGTGTGTGTGTTAGGATTGCCTGATTGGTTTTTCCATGCATGAAGTACAGAGAACTATGTTAATGGCTTGAATTTTCTGAGGACTCTGGGGAATTCTGAGAGTTGTTTTCCATTCTGAGCCCATTAATAAATCATTGAATCACTCAATCTTTAGAACAGAGGAAACAAAAACTACCAGCTGGAAATGAACTTTGGAAAATTTGGTATTTGCCTCTTTCAGTGTTTAAAGAACTGCAACACTGCCCTACAGGCTCTAACAGGAGTGAATTCAGCCTTGATGCATGCCCATGAACATCAAAAGATTCCCAGGGTGATTTTATTGCCCTTTTAAAGTATATACAGATGAAAACAATCTTTTAAAATCATGTAAAATCAGAATGAAGGAATTTTATAGGTGTTTTTATGGGGATAGTGCACAAACAAGTACAACATAGTCCAAAACAAGCAAGACTAATTTGTACTCTCAATATTTAAACTCCTAACCATTTAAATCAGTCATAAATGTCCTAAAAATATGTCAACATTACACAGTGTTTATGTGTCATTGAGGAGCTTTTGTAATTACAAAAAGGAAGATCAAATGTTTATAGAGATTTTCCCAGGTAAACAAGGAATCACACAGAATCACTGAATCACAGAATGACCCGGGTTGGAAGGGACCCCAAGGATCATGTAACTCCAACCCCCCTGCCTAGCAGGGCCACCTAACAAACACATCTACTAGATGAGGTTGCCCAGGGCCTCGTCCAGCCTGGTCTTGAACACCTCCAAGTACGGGGCATCCACAACCTCCCTCGGCAGCCTGTTCCAGGACCTAACCACTCCCCTAGTAAAGAACTTCCCCCTAACATCCAACCTAAATCTTCCCTCCTTCAACTTGTATCCATAACAAACAAACAACAAACATTTTACATGTAACTAATAAAGAAATAATAATATATATGTCCTTAACCATGGATTTTCTCATTATTTGTTTCTAATTTTCTGCTTTGACTTGTATTGAACTGCCACTGGGCTGACCTGCTTAGAATCAGAACAACTCAGAGCTGACACACATTAAATACTTAAGTGAGAATTTGCACTCATCAGGCTAAAAATACTTAAACTAAAGAAATGTGAAGTGTAGAGTGCTTAAAAGCAGGGCTGAAAGAGGAGTATCCTTTTGTTGCCAGACAGACACAAGGAAATCAAGATGTTCCACACTATTGTCAGACACAGGGATGTGTTCAAACTACAACCAACATAGAATTACAATAAGGAAAGAAGCAACAATGCAGTCTTCTCCACTCTATTTTTTAATCATGAATGGAGCCATTAAAGAGTTATAAACCCAGATAACCTGTAAATTTGAATGAAATTTTTAATTGTATAAAATAATATGTAAAAATAGTTTTGTGTGATGTTTTTTATTACCCTGGTATGAGTCAAAAATTGATCAGTGATCTCTATATTGAATTGTGATTATAATTATTTAGGAAGTATCTCTGAGACCTCAGAATGAGATAACTTCATGGCTTAAGATAATTTGAAATAAGAATTAGATTTATTACATGAGAACCTAAATGACACTTTCCATTCCCAAACACTTTTCACAGCATCATGAAAATTATTACTGACAAGAATAAATTTATGTCATTGAATGACAACAATAATAGCACTCAAAGATTCAAAATTAAGACAAGCAGACTTTCAGCTTCAATGTTATAATAACTGAGATTTTGTATTTTTAATACAATATGCTAACTGAAAAAAATAAAATAATCATCTTCATCAATTAACTGTACTTAGAGCAACCCCACTCCTACAGAAGCTAATGACTTTTATCCCTGTGAGTCTAAGATGTGAGTGAATTTTGTCTTAGGTAACATCAATCTTGTCTAATATTTCCTTTCATCTCTTATTTTAAAACAAAAGTGAATACTGTTTGGGAACCTGACAGCTCCGGTTTTATCAAGAAAGTGGAATTTATACCTCAATATTTAATAATTTTAGGTCTCATAAAAAAACAAGAGAAAACACAAGAATTGCTTCAGATTCAATAAAGAGTAGGGAACTGAGCCCAGTTTTCTGTCCATTTCTTACTGGGACTCTTGCTTTGCAAAGTAAGGCAATACAAATACCTCAAGGCTGAAAAAAAAAATCAAATTAGACAAAACCCTAGAGATATCCACAACAGAACCCCTCATTCATCATTCAAAAATTACATGGTTGCTGATAACACAAGGCACTGAATACCTAAACTCTTATTACCTTTTTTAGGTCAGGCCATTCCTTAGGTAGAATGTGGCTATGAATATCAATTTTCATTTTTGAAGTGTCAAAGGAGGAATACTCTTTCAATGAAAGTTTATTCTGTATAATTGCTACTGTCCTTCTTGTCCCTGGGTTAGCAGGTTATTAACTTTGGTGGCTGTTCAGATCTACCTGCTGTCTTATCAGGACAGCTCTGTTACAGTAGCCAACCAGGAAGTCTAAATCCCAGAGGAGTGGCTCTCTGAAAGAACAAAGGCTTCTAGCAGAAAGTCCCTGTTAATGCATAAACTACAGGGGACTGAGGGCAAAGGAAAGATGTTTGTTTCCACTGGCATTAAGAAAGGATTTACTTTACACAGAATCTAAAATGCAAGCTTGTTTACAGTAAGAAATCATTTTATAAAATTGAATCAGAATAAATGTATTAAGCATGCTGACTTGAATTTCTTCCTTTCTCAGATTATGAAATGATTTACAAAGAACACGTAATGTATTCTTGGTCGTGTCTAGTTATATCTCCTTGTCTCATCTCTTTTACTTCCTTTGCATTCTCTTTAAAATAACATTTTAAAAAAACTCACAGAAATCTTGAATTGTAGCCAAATCAAGGCTCTGTGCTTTATTTCACCCTTCTGATTATTGGTTGACTTTGGATATTTATACATGCTACCACACACTGCTGCCTTGGTAATTAATGCAAATGGAGTTCTCAAGCTAAAGTGGGAAACAGTTCCTGAACCCTAAATTAAACTTAACTGGAGCTAACTCAGATTTCCTGTGAAACTACATCTCACGTTTTCCCTTTACTCAATTTAGTATTACACTTCTTTCCTCAAGAAACCCTTGCCTTTTATTTGTGCTGTATTTTTTGCTGCAATTTATTCCCTCTGCAGTTTTATTTCAACATCTGATTAACCATTTCTTGATTAATTTGTTTCTAGTGAAAAATTATGAATTTTTTTTTTCTTTTCAAAACTACATCTTGTCATGAATCTTGCAACTTGAAATCAGGTAACCTGAAAAAAGTAAGTGGCCCATTTTGTTTCATAGAATCATAGAATTATAGAATAGTTGGGGTTGGAAGGGACCTTAAAGATCATCATGCTCCAACCCCCCTGCCATAGGCAGGGACACCTCCCACTAGATCGGGCTGCTCAGTGCCTTGTCCAGCCTGGTCTTGAACACCTCCAGAGAGGGGGCATCCACAGCCTCTCTTGTAACCCCAAACCCGTTTGCTCCAAACTCATTGGAAAGAATTTCTTTCTTACATCAAGTCTGAATCTACCCCCTTCTGATTTACATCCATTATTTCTAGTCCTCCCATCACATACCTTATTAAAAAGTCCTACCCCAACCTTTCTGTAGCCCCCTCAGGTATTGAGAACCTCCTATGAGGTCTCCCCTGAGCCTTCCCTTCTCCAGGCTGAACAACCCCAACTCCTTCAGTCTGTTCTCAGAAGGGAGGTACTCCAGCCCTTTGGTCATCTTCGTGGTCCTCCTCTGGACCTGCTCCAACAGCTCAATGTCCTTCTTATCTTGAGGGCTCCAGAACTCGACACAGTAACTCCAGGTGAGGCCTCACCAGAGCCCAGTTAGAGGGGCAAGATCACCTCTCTTGATCTGCTGGTCACACTCCTCTTGATGCAACCCAGGATTTGGTTGGCCTCTTGGCTGCAAGTGCATCATCCATTTTCTAACTCTGTTATTTTACTTGAATGTGCTAAAAAAAAATACTGGACTCTTGTATTTCCCTGTTGGTTCACTTATTAAGCAAGTCTGCTTTTGATTTGGTCAGTCAACCTGACAGGGTTGGTTGGTGACTTGCTTGTTGGTGTGTCTCTCTGCAACGTGAGATCACTGAAGAATGAAGGTTCAAAAGAAATAGGAAGCAGCAGCTTTATAAGAGTATTCCCTAAATAAAGCAGCATGGACAAGAATTCACTTAAACAGATTGAAAATAGCAATGATTTTATTCTCAAAATTGAAATCAATCCCTTCATGGCCAGGTTGCCAGGTTAAGCAGGAAATTTGCTCTCTTGCTTCTGAAGGTGACACCTCTGTCATGAAATCTGGTACTAGAGTCAGCCTGTGGGCAAGAAAATACATAGATGTTCCTGCAGATACATCAGAAGTTTCAGTTCAGCTGTGGGAGCTCTGCATCATGAATCCTATGAATCTACAGACATGAGGCGAAGAGTTAAGGTGAGATTTTTTCAACAAAGGGATGTGCAGAAGACAATTCTCGATTTCAGCATAAAAAGCAGAAGTACTTGAGAAGGAGAGAGGCAGGCCAAGTTTTGTGTATCTGAGTAGTCTGACACCTAGTTTCTTCTTTTAACTCACCATAGCTGCAGGCTACTGTGCAGAGATCAGCACCATTTCTTCAGCATCGTGCTTTACTCTTCTCAGCTCTAAAAAAAGATGTAGTTGCTAGTTGCTGCTCCCAAGACACAGCTTAGCTTGCAAACACAGCAGTACTCCCACACTGCAGTTCATCTAACAAAATACATAATTTGGAAACCATACCATTCAAAGGCAAAAAACTGCATCCATTTCACTTGATCAAAGGGACAGCCAGACAGCCCATCTGGCTCTATCCAATATGACCCATTGGATCCACAGCAGGAAGATACCAAGCTGTGTGGTGCAGTTGATTCACCTGAAGGAAGGGATGCCATCCAGAGGGACCCTGACAGGCTTGAGAGGTGGGCCCAAGCCAACCTCATGAAGTTCAACAAGGCCAAGTGCAAGGTCCTGCAACTGGGTCGAAGCAATCCCAAGCACAGACACAGGCTGGGTGGAGAGTGGCTTGAGTGCAGCTCTGAAGAGAAAGATTGGGAGTGTCAGTTGATGACAAACTCAGCATGAGCCAGCAGTGTGCACTCGCAGCCAAGAAGGCCAACCAAATCCTGGGTTGCATCAAGAGGAGTGTGACCAGCAGGTCCAGAGAGGTTAATTTGCCCCTCTACTTGGCACTGGTGAGATCTCACCTGGAGTTACTGTGTCGAGTTCTGGAGCCCTCAACACAGGAAGGACATTGAGCTGTTGGAGAGGGTCCAGAGAAGGGCCACGAAGATGATCAAAGGGTTGGAGCAACTGCCCTATGAGGACAGGCTGAAGGAGTTGGGGTTGTTCAGCCTGGAGAAGAGAAGGCTCAGAGGGGACCTCAGAGTAACTTCTCAGTACCTGAGGGGGTCCTACAGAAAGGCAGGGGAAGGACTTTTTAATATGATATCGGATGGGAGGACTAGAAACAATGGATGTAAATTGGAAGGGGGTAGATTTAGACTTGACATAAGAAAGAAATTCTTTACAGTGAGGGTGGTGAAACACTGGAAGAGGTTTCCCAGAGAGGTTGTGGATGCCCCCTCTCTGGAGGTGTTCAAGACCAGGCTGGACAAGGCACTGAGCAGCCTGATGTAGTGGGAGGTGTCCCTGCCTATGGCAGGGGGGTTGGAACTTGATGATCTTTAAGGTCCCTTCCAACCCAAACTATTCTATGATTCTATGATTCTAAAACCATCAGTAGCTACACACAAAAGCATCTTCAGCTATCCAGCCACCCTACATACTTTGAGCACGTGGGTGTGAAAAACAGGACACTGAAGTTTTGGACAATGATAACATTGAGTGTTTTCTGCCTCTCAGTCTGTATGATGAGTTAGTGTCCAAGTTCAATGTGCTGGCTTCTAGGATGGCCCTTGCTACATCTCTCCACCTGGTTGTGAACTTCTGCAGTGTGACACAGGGGTGCAGGAACTGCCAATAGCAACAGGAAATAAAACCTGCCATTAGAAACCAAATTGTGCTCTTGATTTTGATCAACTTCCAGATTTTTTGGTGCATTATCTGATTTCTGTTTGTGTGGGTTTAGACTGGGAAATACAGAATCATAGAATAGTTTGGGCTGGATGAACAACATGATGAACAACAACTTCTTCAGGACCATTTACCTAGAGACTATCCAGGCCAGGGCTGATTTCAGATAGGCAGACACAGGTCTGGGATTTATTTCACTATAGGGATAAGCACTACAGTGAAAGTGGTGCTAGATGTAGGTCATTAAACACTCTTTTACAAAGGCATTTAGTTTTTTTTTTTTCTGAAACTATCACAGAATCTGAGATTTGGCATCTTCAGGCTGGAAAGTGGATGTCCAGTTCTGGCCTTTTTTTTAATAGGGAGAAATATTTTCTCTGTGGGGAAAATCATAACACAGCATTCTTCAGAAGATGGTGCATCATCCAACACCAGTAAATTCCACAGACAGCTCTGACTCACATGCTATCAAGGCAGCCTGTTTTCAAGAAGGGAGGAACATAGAAACAAAGAGGCAAATCCAGGGCATTGATATTAGAAAGCACAAGAATACTAGTGCTGGGTTTTCAAACCTTCCATTTTTCACGCTCTTCTCTGGCACCTCTCTTTGAATTGAACATATTTGTTTGTGAAAACCATTTACAGCTGTTTTACATAGGGACACAAGTCTGGGAAGACAACTGGAAAACTCTTTGTGCCTAGTAGCTAAGATGAAGTACTTAAAGGATATGTCCTTTTCCAAATGAAATAAATGTTGAGCAGTGCACTTATGTTGGTTGCTTAGCAACAAGTTGTCCTTTGCCTATGCTGGAGACTGCTCTGGTCCTTTGAGACTGCCATTGCAGACCTGCTTGGAAATGTCACATTTGGAAAGGATGCAAAAATCAGTAATTCTATTTTTTTTTTTTTAATGTGTGGTATCAAATAATTGAACTTCTCCTATTAAATTAGTCTAATCACAGAACTCAGTCCTCTTCTGGGACTCCAGAGAATAGAGATTTCAGTGAATGTGGTATGGTTTCCCTTCCATGGGTAATAATAACAATGGTTATGGTTTCTGTTCTAAAAAGTTATAATGTTCTGCAGTTTTCAGGGAGCATTTTCTGAATATAAATCTCAAGAGCTCTACAGTGGATGCAAGATCTGACAGGAAGGCATTAGTATACCCAGCATAGCTAAATACAGGAGGACATGTCCATTTACAGTTGTACCCATAAAATCCTAAATGAGGATGGATCCCAGAAAGTTGATGGCATGATGTTCTTAAATGCTATGTACCAAACACAGCTGGGTGACTGGCTTGCATGGCCACATGGATTGCAACATCCCCATCTCATTTAGGTATATTTACAGAATGCAATAGAGAAGGCAAACACACCTGCAATCTAGAGCAAACTAAATCAGGTCAACATGTCAGCAGTGCAGGTGCATCATCATTAAACACTGAAGGCAAGTAGAGAGCTTTTTCATTTTGTTATTCCAAAGGCTTTGGAGAAACAAACAAACGCAGGAGCTTCTGTTTAAATGATCAGCAGAGCTGATGCTGGTCTGTAGCTCTGTCTGCTTAACTTTGCAGAGAAACTGGGCTTTTTAGCTCAAATGTGATCTCTGATGCTTCCACGATCCAAGCTATTAAATTTGCATAGTGAAGCTTCATGATTTTACAAGCTGAGGATGATGCTCACCAGGCAGCCACCACAGATGTATCACTCAAATTTGCAGTGCAAAGGTGGCCAAGTTTGCTGACGCCTTTGGCAGCACACTGCTCTGCTCTGGGACTACCAGCCTAGCAAGAATTCTGATGATTCACACCATGGTGAAAGCAAACAGTGTCTCCTGTGCCAAATTCCTGACCATTTCTGGTGTTCTCTGCTGGGAAAGTCAAGCTGTAATAAATCCTCATTTATTTTCAGGTTTCTAGAAAATATTACATTGTTGAAGCTCAGTATTCTAAATCAAAAGAAAAAATTATGGCTATCTTTCAAACAATGCAATCACTTTCTTAATACACTGAAATGGCAATTCTGCAATTTACCATTACCATGTATTTATCTTGCATGGAAATGTTCTATCAAAAATGGGAATTAAATAGATATTTTTCAAAGTAAGAGTACAAGTAAAAGAGAAATTTTTTCCCATGTGTATACACAAACAAAAAAAAAAGACTTAATTTAATAACATATCACACTAAGTGACACTTTTGCGCAGTGGGAGCAACCAGACAGTCACCAGCAGCATAAACATGGGCCAGAAAGAACAGATAGAATGAAGCTTATGGATACTGGTATTAAAAAGTTGTAATTTTCAAGTTAATAACCCAAGGTAACATCTGAGAGTGCTGCATTTATTTAGAAGGTTGGCATCTAAAACAAATAAATAGTAACTGTTGACAAATGTTATCTTAGCAACTTTTTCCTGTGGGCTGAGCTAGATACTCAAACTCCCACCTCCTTCTCCCTGCTGAGGCCTCTCTGTGCCACAGTGGCAGGACGCCAAGAAATCAACACGTTCTGACTATCTGTTGAATTCAAATTCCTACACCTGCCCCTAGAACTCTGCAGAAGCCTCCTCAGTGCCTTGTCNCAGGTACTGATAAGTTACTCTGATGTCCCTCCTGAGCCTTCTCTTCTCTAGGCTGAACAACCCCAACTCCTTCAGTCTGTTCTCATAGGGCAGTTGCTCCAGCCCTTTGACCATCTTCGTGGCCTTCTTTGGACCGGCTCCAACAGCTCAATGTCCTTCCTGTGTTGAGGGCTCCAGAACTGGACACAGTAACTCCAGGTGGGGCCTCACCAGTGCTGAGTAAAGGGGCAAATTAACCTCTCTGGACCTGCTGGTCACACTCCTCTTGATGCAACCCAGGATTTGGTTGGCCTTCTTGGCTGCAAGTGCACACTGCTGGCTCATGTTGAGTTTGTCATCAACTGACACCCCCAAGTCTTTCTCTTCAGAGCTGCACTCAAGCCACTCTCCACCCAGCCTGTGTCTGTGCTTGGGATTGCTCCAACCCATGCGCAGGACCTTGTCACCAAAGACATTTTCAAGGGACTTTAAGATGAAAGCCTGGCTCCCAGTAAAGTGTTGTGCAAGTGGTCAGCTGTGGCTTTAGACTGATGAGGCATTTACTCATCTTCTGAGAGGCATGAACCTGCTGTAATCCGTAGATTCCAGATTAATTTGTAGATTCCAGCAGTGAGTATCACAGCAGAGCCTTGCAAACCTGCAGATGTTTACGATGTCAATGTTGAGTGTTTAGTGCTGCAGCTGCGTTTGTTCATTCATCTAGTGGAGAGAACTTGGCAGAGGAATATCTCCACAGAGAATTTCTGAATCCTTCTTTCGCGTGCTGAATTGAGATACAAACATTTTTGTCTTTCATGTAAATTAATTCCAAAATAGGATTTATGCCTCAAAATTGTTTCTTTTGAACTTTAAAAAAAGTTAGGATTATGGACCAGAGTGAGAATACAGTTCAAATTATTATACTAATTAAGAAAGAAGGAAATATTAAAGCCCTCACGTATTACACTTCTTCTTCACAAGCCATCTCAACAATCAAAGCAAACTTTTGGTGTAATGATTTACACTGAAAGTAATATGGAATGAGCCCAGATCACAAACTGAGGCACTCCACTGAGGAGTCATTTTGGTTTCAAAAGCATAAAAGCTCCACCAAGTTACAGTCGTAAAGTGTGTGTTTTCAAAAATGATTCAGTAAATTTATAATATAGTTACAGCTAAACAATCATGTTATCCATTTAAAAGGCCAAACTTCTTTTCACTGAAAAGCTTTTAAAGTGCACTTTGATTTACAATTTATGTCATACAAAATCCAGACAAAAGACTCAATGCAACTGCTCATGTATTTAGAACTAACACTGAAACTTCAATTCTTTTCTCAACGGTCATATTTAATTTTCCTCTTGGAAAAAGACAGGTACTGTATTTTCTTAGTTCCAACACTTGGAAATTAGCAAGATCCTTTCAGGTTAAACAGTCTTCTTCATAGTTACTGAAAAAGATCCATGACTTCCTGTCTGTATTTAAGTGTGCTTTATTCATTTGCTCAAATATTTTTCTTTTTCTGCTCAAGAAGATTAAGAAATTTTCACTTCCTTGGTCAGAGCCAGGCCTGTACTGCCAATACATCAAAACATCTGTGTTGAATTCTGAGAATGAAGGTCATAAATAATGCTACTTCCTAAAAATTATATATTTTTTACTTCTGAACATTTTCACTCCACCTAACATTCCATATTAACTTTTTTATAATCTAAAAATATTGCAAGTGTTTAAGAAGTATTCTATCTGATTAACCATTTTGAACCCAGCATAAGTCACCAGGCAATCCAGTAATTTCAGAAGCAATCTATCAAGCAATAGTTCAAAAAGAAATTCTTAGCCACTGGAAAACCAGACAATTTTAGCTAGGAATTAGAGGAAATTCAGAATTCAGTAATTGAATGCAAGGGCAGTTCATAGTGTGGCTTTTGCATGATGTCTGATTGCCCATTTCAGTGTGGTGCCACCAAAAAAAGAAAAAGGGAACTGCATTATAAATCATAAATTTGTTATTAATACTAATGCTGCCCGTGGTGAATGCTATGGGTTGCATTAAGTGGAGCACCAAACAGTGATTGCAATACACATACAGAGCACTTCTTTCACATTGATTGAAATGGATTTTGCCTGGAGTAAGTGACGCACTCCTGTGTCATCTGCTTCTGTGTCTGACACTGCAATGTCAAAGTGCAACTGGGTTGAACTGGGTGGATTTGTAATGAATGTTTCATTGTTTGGTGAATGGGTCCTATAACAGCATTTTTAGGGACAGAAAGCACATACATGCTTCCAAATACCCATTTTTCAAACATGCTTGTTCATGTTTGCTGTATATTCTTAAACAAGTGGCTACATTAAAATCTCTTAGGGGTTTGAAACACTACCATTTGAATTTACACATGTCAAATGCTATGGTTTGCAAGTTGATTTTCAGGGAATGCTTATCACTTACAGGAAATCCTTGTCACTAACATTTTTCATACAAAAATCTGCTAATTATGGATAAGACTTGATAGTACTCACGAAGCTCTCAAATTTTGGAGCCCAGTAATGCAACATATGTGCTTATAAAAATTAATCAATAACACAATTAACAAAAATTAAGTTCCAATGTTACTGGCCAACTAAAAATCACAGTCAATCTCTCCATCTCAAGTGACAAAAGGAAACCAGTTGCTCTATTTTGGTGGAACTATATGCTAGCCAATACTTGGAGTTTGTAGGAGCTTCAACAATAAAACTGAAATACAAAGTTAAATGACTTCTTACATCAGTCTGTATGATGTGGTTCTCTGTAGTTCACTCAAAATCCAAGAACCAATTTTATCCCCACCTGTGTTCTGTGTGCCTGTGTTTCAGACACTCACCTGTGGGCCAGGAAATAGCGAGGGAAGGCTTCCCCAGCAAGAAGGACCATTTGCAATGTTCCCATGGAGACTTCATATTTAGTTCTTTTATTGGTTTGTTGTGAGACTTCTGTGTTGATTTCTGTTTTCAAATTTTCTTTCTTAACATAAAACTCATGTACACTGCAAGGATATTTTGCCCTTTGGGAACCAGACAGTGTCAGGATGTCTATAGTTAGGTCCAATAGACTCATGAGTTTATGAAAACTTTTACTTCCAGGAACGAAACAAGGAGCTGAGCCAGCTGCCAAACCTTCTTTTGCTTTCCCTCACAGCCTGGCTGTTGGTCACTGACTAGAAGGATACTCTTGCAGGATGCTACTGTAATAAGCATCTCTCCTCCCTAATTGGTGCTGCCTCTCTCTGTTCATAGCAAAAAAATGGGGAAGAGCAAAGCACAAGATCACACAAGAGCAGAATGTGAGCCAGAATTGGTTGGAATCCATACCTTTGCTTATTCCAACCAATTCTGGTGGGCCCATGCCAACATTATGAAGTTCAACAAGGCCAACTGCAATGTCCTGCATCTGGGTCGGAGCAATCCCAAGCACAGACACAGGCTGGGTGGAGAGTGGCTTGAGTGCAGCTCTGAAGAGAAAGACTTGGGGGTGTCAGTTGATGACAAACTCAACATGAGCCAGCAGTGTGCACTCGCAGCCAAGAAGGCACCAACCAAATCCTGGGTTGCATCAAGAGGAGTGTGACCAGCAGGTCCAGAGAGGTGATTTTACCCCTCTACTCAGCACTGGTGAGGCCCCACTTGGAGTTACTGTGTCCAGTTCTGGAGCCCTCAACACA
>VZTY01017200.1:336553-483535 GCA_013400935.1 Turnix velox | reverse complement strand
CGGCGAGGGAAGGCTAAAAGTTCTCCCGCTCCCTCAGCCCACCCCGGGACTCACTTTAAGCCCAAAGTCCTGCCGGAGCAGTCCCGAGGGCCGTTCAGCAAAGCCTTTCCCCCTGCCAGGCCGTTCCGCACGGGGGCGAGCTGCCGCCCGTCACCGCCGCCGCCGGAGGGGCTCCCCGGGGCGGGGAGGGGAGGCGGCTCCGCTCTCCCACCTGCCCCCCCTCCCTCCATCCGCCGCCGGCGAGGTTAGTGATGAGGCGGACGCGGGGAGAGGCTGACGGGGAGCAGTCGGAGGAGTTTCTTCGCTGCCTCTCCCCGTCTCCCTGATGCTCTGAGCCGGAGTCTCCTCCTTCTCCCCGGGCTCGCACCCGGGCTGGATGCTCCCTTCTCTCTTAGCTTCGCCGACACACGGTCGACAGCCGCCTCTCGGCGCCCCGCAAAGACATGGAGCCCTCCGCTGCCCCCCTGGACACCACTCCGGACCCTGCTATCGTGCAGCCCCCCGGGGCCAGTCCGCCGGTGCCCCCCCGGGAGCAGCAGCAGCAGCAGGAGCGGTTGCGGATAGGGGAGAGCGGACAGTTCAGCGAGGGGCTGGAGGACAGAGGTGAGCGCCCACCCGTCCCTCGCCCCGCTCGCTGCCCGTTTCTGCCGTGCCCCATCGCCTCCCCTCCGGCCCCAACCGCCCACCCCCGACAGCATCTCCTCCACTCTCCTGCCTCGCTCTCCCGGACCCTTGCCCTCCTCATTCCACCACAGCAGCCCTGTCCATCCCGACTTCTGTCAACCCTACACCGGCTCCTAACTGCCCCCACCAGCCGCTCTCCTCCGGACCCCCTTGGCTCTTCCCTCCCCTGTGTGAGGGCCGGCAGGCCCCGCTGCTGCCCCGCCGCCTCCTCAGCGCCCCCCGCCGCCTCCCCTCAGCCCGGCACTCACTCACACAGCATCCCCGCCCACACAGCTCCCTCGAAGCTTCCCCCCTTCCCTTTCTAATTCTCGTTCCAGCACCCCGCGACAGATTTGAAATTTTGTTTTATTTATGTGAACTCTGTTCGTGGCTGTTCCCACCTGGCCCGAAAAGTTGCCGGGCTGCGGGCGGTACATGGCGCCGCTCCCGCACCACAGGCGACGGGCGCAGGTGGCTGCGGGGGCCTGTGGGGGCTCCCCGGAGGGGAAGGCGGTGGCGGTGGCTTTCTCGCCGCTGAGGGTAGGGGAGGAAGGAGGAAAGGAAGGAAGGAGAAAAGGAAAGAAAGAAGGAGGGAGGCCGGTGAGGTTACCTGCCGGCGCGGCTTGTGTCGGTCGCCAGCCGAGCAGGGTGTGTGGTGGGGCTGCTGCTGCTGCAACCCGGGGTAGCCGGCGGAGTCAGGAGACTTACCTGACCCCTCGTCCGCCTTCCCCTGCCGCATCACTCATTTTGTAATTATTTAACTAAATCCTTGAGCAGGGCAGGAAAGCAGCCCGCTTCCAAACTGCCTTATTACTTAATGCAAGGTGCACCTCTCTCGGGCATCTCCGAGGCACTTGCTGACCTGCTGCCCAGCAAGGCTGCTGCCATGTTAACATTGCCCTGACCGCAATACCGACAGGTTCCTCTTCCGCATAGTTTGTCTGGTTTTTATTTCATGTATTTCCCGAGCCTCTGTTGCCTTTTCTTCCTTTCTCTTTGCTTTCAGCATCCCAGAGTCCCTTTTATGTCCTTACCTCTTCATCCCATTTTACACATAATCCCTGTACCTCCCATTCTTCCCCAGCTTTCCGGAGACATCGCCCTGCTCACAAATCCTAGGCACAAAGTAGAGAAGTGAAGGGGAAGAACAGTCACCATCATCTCTGACAGGATTCAGTCGTGTTGATCTGGGGACAGCCCTTTTTCCTGGGGTACCCTTGCTGTCCCCGCTGAAGGCAGAGGACAGGCAATGTGATTGAGGGCCAGTTGATTGCTTCAGTTTAATTTTAAATAAGGTGAATTGAGAATTTGGATTATGCTTCAAACTTGGAAGCTTGATTTCAGACATTTTTAATTTGTGCCCAGTATGACAGAGATGAAGATAAAAGCTATCCCTTTTGGTTTTAAGTGGTATTCCATAAAGAATGTGACTGTTGTACCCAACTATATTTCCTTCTGTTAGGGAGATGAAGCTTAAGCTTTGATTTTATTTCCTTCTTTGCCTTCACACTCTTTCTGTGGCCTTTGCAGTAGCTTTCTTACAGTTTTTCCTTATAGTCACTGATTGCATCTACTAAGATAATTCTCAGGCATTGCAGAGGAAAATCTGGTATGCTTTTTGCAGGTTGAAATTGTTACAGTTTGTCCTTTTAGACTGTACTTTTTCTTATGATCCTTTCCAATGATTCATAGCAGATCCAGTTTTAGAGATGATACTTCCGTGTTTGCTAAAAAGAAAAATTAACCCTAAACTTTGGAAGAAGGTAATTGCTCTTTAAGAGCCAGATCCAAAATCAGTGATAGTTTTGTGGCTGAGGTCCCTAAAATAACATGTTAGGTGAACTATTTTTCTATTAGCCTTATCTCTTCCACAAATTCTAGCTTGACATTTTAAAATGATCCCTTAGCCAAATAGAAAAGTACTTCTGGTAAAGTCAACATATGGTAAAGAATATCCTAGAATCACTTCACAAATATGCCAAGCTTGTGTTCTGCAACTGTTAGGCAAGGGTTTTTTTCCTTCTGATTTTTTTTTATGGGAGGAAAATCTGTTAATATGTGAAAGTCCTGAAAGATAAAATAAAAATCCAGTGGGTTTCACCAGCTCCTTACCTTGAAGGTATCTATGTGCTAAATAAATTAATAGCAATAAAATTATTTAGTGTGTTAATTTCAGGGCAGAGGAATTTTATCACTAGATACTAGATTTTTATTTTTGTAGTGATGCAGATAATATTGAAAGATTATCTTTCAGCCTCCTGTTGATGCTTAAAACTTGTTTTCTTATGGCCAGTGGAAAAAATAGTGAGGTTTACCTTCTGAATGGTGTTGTTGGATGTAAATTAATGAGCTTCTAAAATAATTTTTACTAATAGGCTTGCTAGTCAGGTGAACGAGTTTGTGTTTTTATGTGCTGTCCCTTAGGACATTTGTAAGAACAACATGCTCCTTCTCAGGGATGAGAATTGTAAATATAAAAATAATTATCTGAATTATTTTAGGAAGGAATAGATCCCATCTCTGGCAGCTAGGATGTGCCGGCCATTTTGAGAGCGAGTGAGAAACACACACACACACGGCAGAAATAGTTCAGTTTTCTAAAGATCACAGTCTCTGTCATACTGGACACGTGCTGTACATGGGAATAATAATCAGCAGGGCTGCACTAGCTGTGGGGCTTATTAATTTCTCAATTTAATTGGAATATTTAATTCATAAGTGTCAACTGTGTACGTTGGAGTTCGCAGGTAATAGTGAGCTATAGCCACAATTACAGTATGTCTTCAGAGAAAGAAACAGGTGAGGATGTTTGTCATTCTGATCCATGTTTATCTGAGCTTTGTAGCATTTGTAATCAAAATTGATGAAGGAATCTTCCTTTGCTGTACTTTCCAACAAGGCTTGCTCCACTATTTAAAATCCTTGGACTGGGGAGCAGTCAGGAGGGGCAATCACGCAAAATGTGATATGATGTATTTTCTTCATGATTATAGTAGTAGAAATCTCTTCTTTCAAGATGCATTGTTAAGTTACTTCATATCAGACAGCAATTAAGCTGTGCATCTCTACATGCAGTGGCAGCAGATAGGCCAAGCATTGGGGGAAAAATGTATTTCTTCATACAAAACAAAGTGGGCTATGTGAGAAATAACTGTGCAGTAAAAGACTCCAACCTTTCAGAATTGTTATTTGGTAGCTTTTCTGTATTAAACAGACAAAGAATGCACATAATAAGAGACAGATATAATTTAATTATGGAGTCTAGTAATTCCCCTGTGTTGCAAGCATGCAAATTCTTTTCCATTCATAAAGAGGATTGTGTAGCACAAATGCGGGGTAATATTTTAAATTTTCTAAAAGACATGGTACAACCATGATATTCTCACAGTGGCTTCCTGAACTGTCATAAAGAAACTCAGCTTTATCATAATTGAGGTGAAAAAAGCATGAAGAATCTCTCCAGGACAGCATGAATCCCACCAATTATGCTAGGATTAGAACCAGTAATTTTGACAAGACTTCCAAGTGGCTGAATAAAATCTGGTGGCATGAATTGTTAACCAGCCCTGGATGCCTGCCCCTCTGCTGACACATTGCTGCCCCTGAGGCAGACATCTCTGATTTACTTCTGAATTGATTCCAAAAGCATTGCAGTTTTCAGTCAGTATATTACAATCAGTTGAAATGAGTATCTGTTAGCATTAATAAACTTGGTGAAACATGGTGTGGATTCAGGAGTACACCAAAGACCAGATCAGTGTCCCTGCCTTGAAAGTGGGGAAGGTGAGGATAGTCACTGCTCCAGCTGTGAGGGTTTAATCTGCTGCTGAGCCTGCTAGAGCTCCCATTAGCAATTCTTTCTCTAGGACATTTGACCAGCTACTGAAATACTGTGCCAGTATCTCAGCTCAATGCATTCAGTGCAGGCAAATCTCTTGGAAGAGGGATCATCAGCCACCCACATCTTCTCGAGTAATTCATTAAGGAAGTTAAGAGCCATCAAGTGTTCTCCCCAGTTAAACAGATTGGAGCAGGAGCTTTCTGGCTAAAAAGAATGTAGGTTTCAAATTAAACAAATATGTTAGGCTTAAAATAACCTGGATGGGCTATACAGAAGGCAAGCACAAAATTCTGAATGTGTTTTAAGAGTAGGTTAAGACTCAGACTGTCAGAATGGAAAGAATAGGGTTATTTTGTTTTGTAGGTTGAATTCTTTGCTGTAATTTAACATGCATGGACAAAAGACTTCTACAAATTGAAAACATTCCCATTCCCTCGTGTTCAGCAAACTGATTGCAAAAATGACATAATCAGTTCTTCAGTTAGTTTTAGATGGGGATGTATTCTTACTACATGTGGAGGACATTATGCTTCCAGGGTATTTTTCAGTTGTGTTCATTTTGAAGTGATTTTGAAGCACGTCTGCTTTCACTTTGGTGCTCAGTACGTGCTATGATTCCTGTAGGTTATTTTGCAGAGACTGTTGAGCACTATGTTAATTATGTTCTGGATTCTGAAGTTATGAAATGAGTTTTGATCTAAGTGAGTGTAGGATTTGTCTCTTTCTTGTGGAAAACCCAAGTGATGTGAGTTTCCATAACAGTTGAGCCTTATAATTGCAGTGCTCTCTCTAAGTGACTGATGTTTGTGTCTTTTTCTGTGAAATCAGAACAACCTGTATGTGTTGTCCTTGCTTTTTCATGTATTTCTGGTGGCTTCATTCACTTAACCTCAATCACTTGAGCAGGATTTGAATCTGTATGCAATATAGAATGCAAATGTGTGATCTAGGTCTGAACTAACACTTTTTAAAAGGAACAATGTATTGTTTATACCCTCTTTGCTTATTGCTTATCAGGTTTACTAGAAAGCAGTACAAGGCTGAAACCTCATGAAGCTCAAAGCTACAGAAAGAAGGCATTGTGGGTTTCCTGGGTCTCCATTATTGTCACACTGGCTCTTGCAGTGGCTGCTTTCAGTGAGTATTGGGAATATTTTAAATCTTCACATTCTTTTTTTCCTTTCTTTTGGGCTCTCAGAATTTCTGTCTTTGTGGAAGCTCTTTCATGTTTTGGTTCTTTTTTTTTTTTTTCTTCACAACTGCTAAAAAGGTTTCTCTCTAGCCTGCCTGTGTCTGCATGGTGCTTATAAATTAGTAAAACTGTTGTTTTTTTCTGCAGAGGATAGGGATGTTGAAGGTCAGAGAAAGAAACAGGAGATGCTGATTCCTGTTAGCATTTTTTGCATGTGGAACTGTTCATTTCACAGAATAGTGTAAAAGTTGTTATGCAGGGGATGCCTTTAACCAAAGAGGTCAAATATGAGAAGTCTTAATCCACCTGGGATTTGTAGTAGGAACAGTGAATTGTAAAGTAGAAAAATCTAATTTATCTTTATTGCACAGACAGATAACCTAACCCAATGCTAATCTGGAGGAGGCTATCAGTTTCTTTTTAAGCTAATGTTTTAAGTTTCCAGACATTTGTCTAGTTTACTTTTCCACAAATAATTTGAGAAAATCAAAAAAAACCCCCTGAAATATAAAAAAGAGGAAATATATTTCTTCTATTTCAAAACAGGAGAAAATGCTACATGGTGTAAATAAGGGTATACTTTAGTTCAGTGCAAATTTGTAAAATACCAGCTTTATGTCTTGGTCATTGAAGTAACACTGAATCACTCTAAGGACAAAAAATAAGTGGAACCTGAAACAAAATCTTTGTGGCACATTCTTGGTTAAAAAACAAAAAACTCACAGAAATAATTTATGTGATTACATGAACAAAGGGGAAGCTCTTGTCTAGGAGACAAGGTGTCTAAGGTGTCTCAAAACATCATTCTTCAGCTTGATAAAAACAGACTTGCCTATTTTTTTTTTTGTATCATCAATATCATGTGTTTTATTATTCTAATATGCAGTGTATGACCTGCTGCTGAGGTTGGTGTCATCTCCCAGGGGAGGTTATTAGAGTCTGACCAAATGGTCTTTGCAAACTCAACATACATTACTTGGAGGGATCTATATAGGATCACAGGTACAATAACTTGATTTATAAAGAAGAAAGAAGGAACATGTAAAAGCAGACTAACACTGTAAAAAATTTGAATGTATGCTGGAAAAATTGAATGTATACAAGTTTCCAATTTGTTCTGCTTCATGAAAATACAGTAGTCTGTCTTTGCTATTGAAGCAATATAAAAATAAGTACTATGTTATAGAATAATTCTGTTCCCTATTAACAATATAATTTCAGGGAGTACTGAGAAATGGCTTAATTTTATTTTATCTTTTTATTTGGCAGAGTTGCAAGACAGAAGTATAAAATGATAACTAAAACACTGCTTTCTTTTAAAGGGCCTTGTAAAATAAGGTTTTAGTAAGGTTATCTGAAAGCTTTTATTTTCCATTTTCTCCATTTGTGGTTTTTGGCAATGTTTAGAGACCCTATAAAAAACCACCCTGGAAGGTGTGTAGTCCCTGCCTGGGTGTACTGTGAGTGTATTCTCAGCTGGGGTGGGTAGTCGTTGACCTACTGAAATCAGCTGATAGGACTAGTTTGATGTCTTTAAAATGTATTTTTCTTCATGGTTTGAAGGGGCTAAATTTATAAAGAACTACAAAGGAAGCAGCACACAGATATATGTTAAATCTGTAGAGACAGAGACATGACAAATAGCTTATGTGCCACAAAAGCATTGCTAGGGCTTTTGATATGCTTAGTACTAAAACTTCTTAATCTTTGAAGAAAATACATTCCTTAGGAATCACTTCTGTCCCCCACACAATTTCAACAGTTCTACTTGTTTTATCATCTCATATTGTCTGCTCTCTTCCTTTGTGCTGTCCTTTTAGCAGGTTCCTCTAACTAAATCCATGAGTTGGGAGATATTCCAGGTGACCAGACTCTGCTACTTGTTCGATGTAAATGACTAGTTGTCACTTCGAGGTGTCTGACACTGCCAGTTCTTTGCAAACACCTGCTATCTAAAGCATCCTAGTCCTGTTTTACCTCTTGTCTGTGATAGTGGAGTGTTGCCAATACAGCCCTCTTGTTAGATTTCAGTAACACAGGGGTCTTGCTGTGCTTATTGTTGGGCTATGCTGATTGTATTCTCACTGCTCTTTCTGATTCCCCTCCAAATGCTTCCTGTTAAGTTCTGTTTTATCTTGTATTTTCTTGCAAGTGTAACTTATGGTGCTACATTTACAGCAGCATGTAATAGGAAAGGTACTACGCCAGGGAACTGATGTTACTTGGTAACTGTAGTTGAAGAAATGAAGGAGGTGGAGGGTAAGAAAAATACTAAGGAGAGTGATGCCCATGTGAATAGTCTGTGTGAAAAGTGGGGAAGTGATTCAAGACTCTCATTTTCCAACCAAGTGTTTGTAATAACTCCCTTTTTTATGGTCTGCCCTTCCCTTGAGTACTGCAGCAGTCACCATCCTTCCTTTCAAACTCGTCTATTTGCTTCCAAAGATATATTTTCCCTCACATTAAAGTAAGTTGGAATGGTTTATCTTGTCTGGTATGAGGCATTTTCTTGGTGGTGATGTTGACACTTCAGCTGAACTTTCACTTGGTACTGTTGAAAGAGTTTGATAAATCTTGCTTTGCTATGAATATATAAAGCAGTTTCCTAATTAGATCTATGGCATGTGAGGTGTAAGAGTCATTAACCTGAGTTCTGGGGGTTAGACTGAAAAAGAAACTGTGTGCAGTTTATAATAACAATGCAAAAGATTAAATTATGATAAACCCATTTATGTCACATACTCACTACATAATGGGCGTATAGCATGTATTCTCGCTGGGGTGGGCTCTTTTTGTGGCCTGAAATACTGGAATACAGAAGATGAAATGCTGGCGTGTGCATCAAAATGATTTTGGTTTCTTCATGCTTGAAAATCTAAACTGGAGTAGGCTGGACGTGGAGCAGGATGGCTGCTTAAGGAAAAATGAAGTTGTCATCTTTCACTAATGTTGAGAAGTAGGAGGTACACAGACCATAAAATCAGCTTTTTGCTTTAGCTGAAGGAACAGATCTCTAACTGTTGTGCACTTGCTAAACTAAATTTTACTAGAGAAGTGCTGTGCTTGTAAAAGACTGACTGAAACCTGCAGTTGCTGTCTCTAAATACAGCTCCTGCACTCTGTGGTAATGGTTGTGCTCTCATTGGCTTTGGGTGTTGCTGAAGGTGTTGCTTTCCAGCATATTGTTGCAGTGAAATCTTTACAGAATGAAGTCTGTAGGATCCTTAGGGTTGGTGGAGCCCTGTGCTGTTATTGTATTGTGACTGAAAGATAGAATCAGTGATGCATGTTCTGACATTTGGGGTTTTGTGCAGTACTTTCATGGCCAGATACTGAACAGTGCATGAGGAATAAGATAATTTCACTTTTAATTTCAAGGCTGTGTGAAATATGTATCCTTGTAGAAGCCTTATCAAGCATGGACTTGCATTTTTATAAATACATAATAATAAACTGAGATGGGATGTGATAAACATTATTAAAAAGAACATTAATGTATTCTTCAGCAGAACTAGTAACTACTGGAAAAGGAATTGTAGTATTTGTTTCTGCTTTGTAATAATTATAATAAAAAAGAATGATGGCATATTCTGAACATAATTTTTTAACAGCATTTGTATGTGTAGTATAAAGCTGCCCTCTAAATTTTATAGTAACAACAATAACTTCTTTCTGTAGCTGCAGTATTGTGTATACTGAGCCTAGTCTCAGAGTCATAACAGAGGATGAGGAATGGATTGTGGATTCAAGTGAAATTCAGGTGTTTTGAAACTTATTATTCATTTTCTTGATATTTATGTTACTAAAATATGATCTTGAAAAATATGCAAGTATAGCTTTTGCTGTTACAGTTTCATATCTGCTCAAGCAGCTAATCTCTGGTATTACTGTTGAAGCAAAAAAAAAAAGCAAACTCTCACTCTCTCTGGTATTTCTTGTCCACTGTAGACTTGTGACTCACAGAATGTAGTTTGTTCTTCTTCCTGATCTGATTAGCTGAAATGGTTTCTCAGTGAATGGAGTAGTTATATCAATACATCAAAACAATGTATAGACCAAATTCTGCACTAAAAGCGCTCTTTGTAGTTGGAGACTCAGGGAAGATCTAGAATGTATGTCTTTGTAAATGTAGGCTTTGTGAAGGGCTACCATGGGGCAGCTGTCGAGATGGAACTTGCTCACAGCCTGTCCCAGTGTGGTCTGAGTAGCCCCTGCTTACTCATTCATCATGGGAAAAGTTGATGCTGGGTAATTAGCAAAATACTGGGGAAATACTGGAAAGGCTAAGAAATCTGTCCTCATGGTTGCTTTACAGATCACTCCCTTTAGGTCTTCACAGGCAGATTTAGGGTTTAACTTCATAGAAATAAGTGAAAACTTGAGTGCGACCAGTAGGTCCACAATTTGGAGTCTTTTACTGGTAAGTGTGCAGTGTGGTGTAGTAAATCTGCTCTGCTATTTTGAGAAGGTGAGTGTAATTCCCTGCAAGGAAGACTTTGGGATTCTGGAGAGAGTCAGAGGAGAAGAGAAAAAAGTTTTAGGTTACAGCTGGGGGGAGTTAGGTTGGAATTAAGGAAAAATTTCTCCACTGAATAGTTTTTCAAGGATTGGGAACAGGCTGCCCAGTCACTGTTCATGGAGATATTTAAAAGGTGTTGATGTGGTGCTGAGAGACATGGTTTAGTGGTGGACTTGGCAGTGCTACTTAAACAGTTGGGCTTAAAGTGAGTTTCCACATACTGGGATTAGAGAGGAATTTTGGTTTTTAATGCCTGGTGCACACACTTAGAAACTTCAGGGTAAAGTTTTTTTTCCAGGTGGTTCTCGGATTAAAGCTTCATCCCACTTCAGACTCTAATTCCAGTGAGCCTTAGAAATTATAGACCCAGGTCCACTCTTCTCATTGGAATGTCTAAGATGAGCCTTAAAATGTAATTTTTGGTTATGTGGGACACAACTGCTGCTCCTCTTTCCCTGCTGTGCTTCTCCAGTGCACTGCAAATGGAGTTACATGGGACAAACACTGAGCAGTTGAAGGTGTTATCCTTGGATGCAGCTGTATTGATGTAATCTGTCACTCCTCATCTCAGGCACATTTGGAGAGTGACTATATTAATTTATTGATGAATATATCATTTTCCCAGTGACTCATTCCTGTTCTTACGTGAAAAATTAAATATATGCAAGCTTTCCCTTCAGTTTGCACAGTACTTAGTGTACACCTGGCAGCTGCAAGTTATAATACTACTACTAATAAAGAATATAGATGAAGGCTTATGGTGCTGAGGCTTTTCAGTTATCCATTTCAAAATTCTTTAAAGGTCACTGGATTTCAAACAAATGATGGTCATTCAGAATTCGGGCCTCTTTTTAAAGTGTCTCAACTGGGTACCTAAACACAATTCTCCAGGATGAGCAACCACATGAAGTCTTGGTCTTTGTGTTTTCTCTTCCAGGAGCTATATAAGAGTCATATTCCTCACTCCTAAAGACACAAGAGGTTTGAGGTTTGGTTTTATCTTTTTCCACAATAGGACATGTTTCATTTATTCACAAATTTACTTTTCAATTCACAGTATCATGCAGAATCTTAGACCAAGCAGAGGCTAAACAGAATGGAACTGGAGTATGGTAGTATTCAGATCCCCCATTTTGCCTATTTCTCAGGACATTTAGTTCCACCAGTTGGAAAAATATGCTTCAGGGCTGTAATCTCACAGAAGTGATAGTGAAATATAGAATGAAATATAGAACTTAAACTCCTGTGGTAACCTTCTGATATTAGTGACACTTGCACAGCCCCATTGTCCTTGTTATAACTGCATCACTATTGTCAAAAACCAGACTTGGATCCTAACCATATTATACATAACATCTAAAGGACAAAAAAAATCTATTGCCTGTGCAGCAGTGGCAGAAGATAGCATTTGTATAGGTCAGTCTGTACTTATCAACAGCAAAATGCAATTTTCATTCACTGAAAAATGAAATGGGAGGCCAGTAAAGGCCTGTCTTTTTTTAGGCATACAAAACTTGAAGTGACTTTCTTGTGAGGAGAAAATAGCATATGGATGTCAAGTTCAAGACTGATGGCTGTTGAACAGAAGTATAGGTCTAAAATCTGCAGTGCTTCACACGTCATGAAATCTTTTCCTTAGTTGGCAGGAAGAACGATGATAGAAGTCGGTGAAATCCAGAACAGGCTATATAGTGATCTCTATGTATTTGAACAGAAAACAATTAAAAAAACCTGTTGCTCTGGTGGAAGTTTATTAAAACATCTGAGTTTGTGATTATATGCTAGCCTTTAAAACATGCAAGCCTGTAGTATTTTTGTATGAGAAAATTCAGAATTGAATCATTCCTTGTGCTAAAGTACTAATTCCTTTTTCATCTGATGTCATCCCAAAACACTGAAATTAAACCAGGATGCTGATACTGGGAGAAAATTAGCACTTTAACATTATTTAATGAAGAATGAGGAACATGCAAGGATACCACCCAGAAGAATTCTAACACCCCTTAATGAAAATCTATTTTATATTTACATAATTTATGCCACATAATATATTTATGATTCATAATGTATTTTTTACTTCATAGCTATAGAATTCGGAGATTTGAAATCTAGTCAGTTTTGCTGTCAGATCTCTGCTAGAATTCCATTAAAGGCAACTTTGTGTTTGATGATTCAGAGGTTCCAACTATGAGAATCCAGTGGTGTTGCAAGGTACAATATCCAAATATGTGAAGTTAATGACTAGGTAGTGTTGAGTAGTTGGGCTGGTGTCATGAATCCTACTGCTATCCCCGAGAGATTTATGCTGTGCCATTAGAGACAGGTGCAGATTGAGGGTGAATTTTGCCTTGGGGAAAAGAATAGCTTAATGGGGAGGGTTTTAGGTACTCTCCTTGGCAGTAATTGGGTGGTGTGGGAATGATGATCCCAGCAGCCATCCCTACCTTATATTGGATGAAAAATTTGTATCCTGGCTAAAATTTATCATAAATAGTTAAGAAAGGAATTAGGTTCATTACAGGATTAACTTTTCTCCACATAAAACTTGTTTGACTTTTACTGCATATATTATACACATATTAAACTAAAATAAAAATATGTGAAAATACAGTGAGGTTAGATGGTTTAATATTTTTTTTTAATTGAGATGATGATACTTAAATGATAAGAGTCTGATCTCTACTTTGCATTCACAGACCCTAGTGTCACTTGATCATATCTTTCAGACTGGAAAACTGTGCCACACTGTATTAAAAGGCTAGTGCACCCTGGACAATTAATTTTATTCATACAAACCAAGACCAAAGTGTGGAGACTGTGGGAGTCAAGGTAACTTTTAATGGACACAAGCTTTCATTTGCAAATCATCCTTGTCCAGAGAATCATAAAGAGCTTCTAAGTATCTCTTCTGACTTTCCTGTATCAGCCACTGACATTATTTTCTTCTCTGGAGGTTCAGAGAGAGGGTAGATAAGCTTACATTCAGAGTCAAAAGCAGCAGCTTAGTCACATTTAAGTTGAGAGTGACCAGAAATAACCCACTAGTATTTTTACTAGACAGAAAAAACTGCAGAGGAAGTGGGATGATCTGACAAATACTGTAGAAGCACTAAGACAAAAGCCATCTGCCTTCCAGGAACTGCTGCAGAATAAGTGGTTTTTGGTACTTGCAGCCTGAGCTCTGCCTTTCTGTAGAGATCTCAGGGTCATTTTCATGCTAGGTGCAATGTGGAGAACATGAGTAAGGTCTACTGCAAAGCAGGATTCACAGCTGAATCCTAAATGAAGAGTTCTCATCAGATATGAAGACTCTTTATCTTCTGCTATTTAAGGTTATGCATCAAGGGATCGTTGAGTATAATGTACCTTTTCAATATATCAAGGTGAAGAAAATATGCCTCTAAGTGTGTTGTTTCATTAAAAAATGTGATCTGAAAACATTTCAATGGCCAAAGAATGACAGTATTTCCCAAGGCTCTGAAGAGAAAAATCTCAAGGAAAGATTTATTATCATTGAGTGGGAGATTTAATAGAATGGAAATGCAGGCTGCAGTGTCAGGATGAGTGACTGGGGGAAATAAAAGTAGCTCCATGCATTCCCATGTTCTGCTGGGTTTGATAGGTAGGTTATGGTAGACTTGAAGTCAAAATTAGAAAGTAGCTCCTCAGAAACAATGGAAAATGCATAACTTATTTTACCAAAAAAAATTGTGATCCTTCCATGATAAGAATGCTCTTTCAGAGCAACAAATGCCTTTGGATATATAGTGATTGGAACTGTGGAATTCACAGTCACTGTGAATTGAGTTAATCCTAGAAAAGTGTTTCTAACAGTTCCATGGGAGAGCATAGGGCAGAGCCAAGTAACCAGCAGCAGACCTGGCCAGCATCATGGAAAGCAGTAACAAAAGTGTAGTGATGGGGAGTGCACTGGTGGTGGATCACTTCCTAACCATATAGGGCTGCGAGACAACTGCTAAACAGCAACAAAAAATATAAAAAGACAGCCAGTACTACTGTTTTTTAATGCTGATCAGTTTTATGTGAGTAAGTGCATGCTGCTAGAGGTACCAAAAAGCAGATGAAAGGCATCAATCTTAGATTTTATGAGGGAAAAAATGAGGGCTCTGTGTATGACTGGAGGACTATTACCCACCTCCTGACTTGAGAGACATCACTATTCTCAGGCTGTTTGCTGCAGATGACATATATCAGACTATAATGTCTAACTAGGCAGAGCTAATAGTACCCTAAAGGGCCAGTTCCTTTGCTTATCTTTGTGGCACATTAGAAACTGGTAATAAATTGTGTCTCCTTTATATTTAGCATGACTTGGTTTTTCTGTGTGTAATTAGCTGCAACAAGAAAAAAAGAGGTTGCTTAATGACTCTCTCTCTAGCCATGTAAAAATAAGTCAGCAAGTTAATTTGTAGGGATTGTTAGTTAAGGTTATAAAATTCATAGTTACAGGCCTTTTGATATGTGAGTTCTGATTGTGGGAAACCTGTGGTTAGTGCTTGCTCAAGTGTTAAAAAAATCCAAGCCCAAAATAAACCACTAACAAAAATAAACCCAAAAAAATCTGATAATAAGATGCAGGAAGCAAAATGATCTAATTTTATTAATTTGAATCCTGATGAACACTTGAGCAAAGTCTGCTCAAATGGAGATTTCCTGCTTCTCTCCCCGTTAGAGATACTCACTGGGTTATGGTGTATACATTGTCCTGCTGAGAAACATCTGGTGGATGAAAATAAGACTTGGATCTAAGAGATAACGTTGCAAGTGATGCTTAGTAGCATATAGAATCTTCAGACTTGAAATTTATATACACTTAAACTAATTTATAGGAGCAGATCTTCAGTTAGAATACATAGATTTGTTGGCTTCCTTGGGTTTATTTATTTCAACTTGAACTTGCATTAGAGGAGGGGTTTTCAGACATATCTCTTTTTTGTGGGATGATATTTGCTTAAGGCAGCCTTTCTAAACTTTCACAAGTGTTTTTAAATGTTGAGGAAGAAAGGTGTACTTAGTAACTCAGATCCTGCTTGGTTCACAGACCAAGAATTTGCTCCAGGGACTATTCTAACCCTGGGCATAGCCCAAGCTTTCTTTTTAGCTTTGGGAAATGATTTTACTGTTGTCAGCGGGTTTTCTATCTGCACACATCAGGCTTTGATATATGAAAAAGTAACAGAATTTTCTGCCAAAAAACTAGTTTTTTGCTATATAGTAGTTGCTATGTTTATGTATATCCTGAATCTTCTCTAGTGACACCATACTCTGAATTTTGTGTGTGTGGTTCTAGACAGGCATCAGAGGTTGCTTCAGCTCATTACTAGAACTTCTGATTTGTGAAAAATAATCTTGGTCAGTTGAGATTTATCTTGTAAAAGCTCCTTCAAAGTCCCAGAATTTTTAGTGCTGTTGTGCTTGTGGTTGCATGTGCCCAGATGCCTTTGTTGCAGTACTAAAAATACAGTTGAATGACATGCTTTGGATGGTGGCTTTTGAGGAACATGGTGTTACTCATGTTTGTATTTTGGGGATGCAGTTAGCACACTTGCTGCTGGCCTGGAACAGAGTAGAGGAGGCCCTGCTAGACAGTTAAGAGTGAAGTGTGTGTGGTGCTGGCTTCATGCCATGCAGTGCTTCTTGAGTGAAGTACTTAAGAACTTGGGTATTTCTCTTTTTTTCTTCTTTTTTTCCTTCCTTTTGTAGGTTGTAGGGAAAGGTTAATGCTATTGAAGTTTGTTCTGCAGTGCTGAAAAACGGTGCTGCTTCTGTTTCTTTGAGTAACCATTTTCATTGTTCAGATGGATATTGGAAAGAGCTTTTACAATTTAAAACTGATGTCAAATGAGCACCATTGAGAAATAAAAAAAAAAAAGATAGTAAAATGCTAGGAAATAACCTGCCTTGAATGTTAAGTACACAAGGATTTTGAGATCAAGGGAAAAGTCCTTTTTGAAGGTGGCAGTTTAAAAAATTTTAAAGTGCCATTGATCACCAAGTAAGATGATTTTAACCATTGAGAATTGTCAGGAACATGTCTGATTTTCAACAAAGAACTCATTTTTTATGTTTGACCCAACCTTCAGTGTAACTTTTCATGTTAGCACAAGTCTGATCTTATTTTTTTGCAGGACTATGCTAGGTTTCTTGCACATTTTTTGGACAAATCTGAGCTGAAGGTTTTGAAAATAGGATTTTTTAATAATAAAGCTCAGCAGTCCATCATTCAAAAGTATGGTTTGAAAGCTGTATCAAAAGTACAGATAGATTTCATGAGGTTTCCAAAGGCTTTTCTCCTTTATTCTTCAGTTTTTTATTTTTTTTGGCCAAAAGTTGAACAAGCAGTTGGGGTTTGTCTGGCTCAGGTGTAGTCTTCTCAAACTAGGTAAGTTTTCATAGGATACACAGAGAGATTGATCACTGCAATTAGTACTCTGTAAGAAACTGCTGATAATTTCTGACTGAGCTGTGAATATTTTTCAGGGAGTGACACAGGGAAATGAAATGCAAGTCTAATGGGTGAGACTAGCTAGAACATGCATGTCCCCGAAGATTGCTATGATGTTGGAGGATGTTTTCTTAATCCTTGTAGCTTAAAAAACAGGCCAGAATCCCCTTGTGAAGGCTAAGGCATTGGGAGCATCCTTACTGTCAACAGGATGGTGTCTGCCCTTTCTCCTCCCACCTTGGAAAGTTCTACTCACCAGTGGCATGTCCTGCAGCAGAGACATCGAGAGGAGCATCTCTCTGGCCCCACAGAGGGGCAAATGGTGGCTGCTGCCCTTCCCCACTGGTGCTAAATGGGAAGGGGGTGGGAGGGGACTGGTTTGGAACAGCTGGAGAGGGGAGGAGTCTCCAGTGGAGCCAAGGTTTGTGGGATTTGGGGGAAAATGGACTGTTGTGGGGCAGAGGCAGGAGACAGGGGAATAGAGGAGTATGTGGAACCTGTCTAGAGGCAAACTGGGGGGAGAAATGGAAGGAGTTGAGTGGTCACCATGAGGGTGGTGAGACACTGGAACAGGTTGCCTTGGGGGCTGGTGGAGGCCCCATCCCTGGAGACATCCAAAGCCAGGCTGGATGAGTCATTGAGTAGTCCGGTCTAGAGGGAAGTGTCCCTGCCCATGGCAGTGAGGTTGGATGTAGATGATTTTTAAGGTCCCTTCTAACCCAAACTATGCTATGATTCTGTGACTTGCTTAAGTGACAGAAGTTTTTATCTACCTATTTTAGAATGGAGAAGACAGTCTTGCCACTTTGTCTGAGAACCGTAATAACCAACTTTCTGCAGATAAAGTTTCATTTTATATCTCCTGTTAGAGTTCGCAGTGAAATCAATGTTGCTTGCAGTGACTGTTAGACACCCTGGAATTCAGTGGAGTTGGTGAGTTGCTATGTACTGTGTGTTTCTGCAGAGGCTTCCTGCTGCAATGCAGTTTTCTGCTGAGCAGAAAAAAAAAACCTTTCTAAATTTTGCTCTTACAAAAAGCATCCCAAAATAATATGCAAACTTCTGTAGTACAGGAGAAAAGAAGTTTGCTAAATATGGTACTGATTTAAAAAAAACAAGAAAAGTACCTCAAATAAGGTGTTAAATTTGTTTAAAAATGAAGACAGATTGTGCTTATCACTGATGCCATCCATTTTTCGTGGTCAAAAGCATGAGTGTACAAGGTAGGTGTTTCTCTGATGATATATTCCTTTTTGTTCCCATTATACTTGGCATTTTAGTGCCTGACATCAAGAGGAACTTTGGGCAATTGGTTTGAGAAAGAGCTACAAAAGAATTATTGTCTTGCCTAATCATCACAGGCATTGCAGTCTCATATGGCACAGTACTTAAGGATGTGAATGGGAATTAGGGAGGACACACAGAAGGTTTCTCAGAGGAAGAAGATTATGTGCTAAGAGTGAATCTTCTGGTTCTGCAGAAGATCTGTCCTGAGGAAGTTTTGATGTCTTGTATGTTACAAGTTGTGGTTGTCAAGTCTTTGAAGCAGAGTCTGTTTACAGAGCTGCTTTTGGTCCTGGTGTCTTTACTGTTTCTATGCACACTGGCAATGCTCAGTGTCCCTGGAAAGAGAAAAACCCAAAGGCTTGTCTGATCACATGGGCAAATGAATTGAGTACTTTCAAAGATGGAGGTTTCTTGATTTTTGCATTCCCCATCAGTGCTATTAGTTTTACTGTGTTCTGGTATAGAGGTTGGCCCAATCAGCCTTTCTCTTCCTGACAATCTGAAAGATGTATTTGGACTTGAGGATTGCCATGACTTCCATGTTATTCAAGACGTGCTTCCAGTTGGAAAGGAGGGATGGAATCCAGTGAGGTTAGTGTGGAAATAGACTCTGAAGTGGATCATCCAGCCTGGAACCTGCCAAACTAAGTAGTACACCACTTTATAAAGAGAGAGGTGCTATTCAGCCATTCTGGCCTATATAACAGAGGACACCTGGTAAAAACTGCACAACTGTGCTGCAAACAAGCTGCAGGACTAAACATAGAATCATAGAATAGTTGGGGTTGGAAGGGACCTTAAAGATCATCGAGTTCCAACCCCCCTGCCGTAGGCAGGGACACCTCCCACTAGATCAGGCTGCTCAGTGCCTTGTCCAGCCTGTTCTTGAACACCTCCAGAGAGGGGGCATCCACAGCTTCTCTGGGCTTCTCCAGTGTTTCACAACCCTCACTGTAAAGAATTTCTTTCTTATATCCAGTCTGAATCTACCCCTTTCCAATTTACATCCATTATTTCTAGTCCTCCCATCATATATCTTATTAAAAAGTCCTTCCCCTGCCTTTCTGTAGCCCCCCTCAGGTATTGATAAGCTGCTATGAGGTCCCCCCTGAGTTTCTGGCTGAGTTTTCCAACTGGGTTGGAAATCTAATATGAATATATTAACATAAGCATCAGGATACTGTGATTTAAAGCAAGAGGCCAAACCATTTGGTATCTTGCTAAGTGCTGTGACACTGTGTGAATGCAGTGTTTCTAAAAACATGTTCTCAGATTCAGGCAAAGTAAACCCTCCAGAGAGCTGGTGTAGCTGAGGGACAAGGGTTATGAAACCAGGCTCATGCTCTTGTGGACTACAGTCAATTCCCTTGCTGCTTGGCACAGTGAGCAAGGTTGCTTATGGCAAATAATGATACAGGTCTGACGTAATTCACGAGGTTCTTGGACTGTTACTTTTTCAAAGACTTGGAAATCTTTGGAGAAAGGAGCTTATGAGTGCAAACCATTGCATTTGCTGATGCTCCTCGTGTTTAGCTATGTCTTTTTATTTTCCCCAGAATTTCTCATGCAAGCATAAATAGGTTATTCATCAAGAGCAGAGGACACATGAGGATCTGACCTTTGCTTGTAATGAACCTTTCCAACTGACATCTGAGTGATACATTTCACAGTTAACTGTAGATTAAGATGTGATACTGCCACTTGTGCTTCACATCAGTTCTGCACTTACACAGCATTTTTATTCCAAAAATAAAGCAGCAGATTTGGTCTTTGGTTTGAATGTGTCCATCTCTGGGGTCCAGTTATGAATTAACGCAAATGGGGTGCTTTTCCTGGTGGCCTGGGCCTGAAACTGCAAAGGTATTACTTAGTTATTTACAACATGTTTTGTACATTCTATTTTTTGGTATGTGTATACAATGATTTAACTAGGAAGTTGGGAAGATGCCTGGTAATTAATAGGATTTATCCCATTATTGGTGATGCATAGCTCTCCTCCTCACAGAAATATATCAACCTTGATTTCTCTTGCATAACTGCAGTTAGGAATGATTTTTTCATGCATATGTGTCATGTGATACTGAAGAAATGAAGCTAAGGAAAGTCAAGATCTTTAGTCAGCAGAATATGTTGGTAAAGGGGTTCTATTTGGGAGATACTTGGTGTTCATGATCTTCACTACAGTTGATAGAAATCATTTGATATAGGGTGAGATCAATAGATGGGAAGATTTGACTTTGCAAAAAAGTGCATGAAACACAAAGAATGAAAATATAAAAAAGTCTTCAGTTCTTCTGCAGAAGTTGGGTGGTATGGGATTAGAACTTCACACTTCCACGTCACCCTTAGGAATAACACTGTGGAATTTGAAGTGGGGTTGAGAACTCTGAACTCAGAGAGGCTTTTGTTGGTCTCTTCCTCTTTCTTCAGCAGGTCCAGAATATGATTTGCTAACAACACTAGGAGCTGCAAGGAGTATTTGCTTTTCTCCATTAAAAACTTGCATACAAAAACCTTTATGGCCTTTTTAGAATGTTTTCTGTCTTTGACTGCTATAATTAGATTTATAACTTGAATAAAACTTTCTGTTCATGAAAGTTTGCTGTGTTCAGATTCAGTGCTGGTGTTAAACTCAGAGTGGAAGGACAAAACCTTGTCTCACAACTATATTTAAGAGAAGTTTATATCTCTCTTGCCTCCTCTGTTCCTCATTCTTATTGTAGGAGAAGTCTAATAAGCACTTAGAGAAACACAAGTTTTTTAATTTTGCTTCATGTTCTCTGGAAGGACAAAAGGTTAGAGCAAAGGATTGTACTGGAGCAATTCTATTGTGTTATAGAATTTGGAAGCAGAGTTTTAAAACACTGAAAAAAACAAATTCATACTCTGAAATGAATTACTGTGATTTATTATGGCCTTTGATTTCATGTAAAGTCTAAAATTTGTATTTTTTTTTTCTTTGAGCTTCTAATGATGCAGAGTGGAACACGACCTGTGAAGCAGTGGGGACTGATGAGAAACTGATGAGAAGAACACTTTTTGATTTTAGGTTCTGGGATTTTTAAGTGCAATTTTAGATCTGTTTTGAAAGGCTTATAATCTTTGCTATATGATGGTGTTCACGAAGAACCAAAGAAGCCCCTGTTGAAAATTTAGCTATTCAGTTTTCTTAACTTAAAGAATAAGAATAGTCCCTTTTGTTTCTATGACTTTCCTACCTACAGCATCAGGCTTCAGTTCTGTGTTGTACAGTGGTGTGCTCTGCTTTCTAGGCCAAGATTTTACACCCTTGGTTGCCTTTTTCTAGTAGTAGTGGATGGAAATAAATAAGTTTTTTTTCTGTGACTTGCTAAACCCCATTAGCACTGCCCGGTAAGAAAAGTGCCTTGAGTCACAGACTATGGGAGATGGCTGCAGTGCTGTGCAGCTCATTGTACCTTTGCTCCTCCTGCCCTCATCACTACAACTGATAAGGCAAATTGCCCTTGAAATAGCCTAAGGTGGTGTGTGTCAGTGCAGACCAGCACAGCTTTATGGTGCAGATACTGTGCAGAGGTGTTGGCTTTCTCCAAGGATTGTTTGCTCTGTGACAGATGTGCTAAGAATTAAGCAAATGGTCTGTTTTGTGATACACAACTTTCCCTATCACTGACAAGAATTTCCTCTCCATGAAAAATGGAAGTTAAGGGTGGTGTCTCCATCCTGGAAGAAGTATGCCATTTTGGAATTTCTTCTAACTAATCATCTTACCCTGATTAAAAAGCATGAGGCTCATTTGTCTTTGTGATTTTTTTTTCAGTATCTTTCAAAGCTTTAAACATCTTTATATTATTATTATTTATTCTGTTTGCCATATGGAAATGCCTGTTTCAGATCACAGTGGGCTGTTTGAAAATCTAAGCCTAAAAATATTGCTGAATGCCATCTTCAGTGAGTAATGTCAAAACAGAGGTGTGTTTCCTTCTTACTCAGCACAGATACAAACTTTTGTCTACTTGACAGATGGAAAGATGACAAAGTTTGGTCCCTGGTGGTAATTAACTTTTTGAAATGTTTCATTCACCTTCTTGTTGACTCTGTACTTCATTTCATGTAAGCTCTGATCCTGAATCACACTTGAGAGCTCATACATGGTGTCTGCCTCTAGTGCCATGCTCACTTCCACAGATACTGGTGAAGGATCCAGAACATTGTGTTACTTTTCTGTTTTGTGAAATGATGATTAAATCTGAGCTGGTTTAGAAAATAACAAAGTGATTCATTACACTGCACATAGTGCATGTTGAATTTTGAGATTAGTAAAAATAGCAAGAATAGCTGCTTTGAGCAACTGTCGAGCTTGCAAGTCCAGAATTAATTGACAATTTCTTTTCACTCTCCCCTGATTTACTTGGACTGTAGAAAGGCAGAATTTAGCTTTAACGGGTGGTGGGAAAGGAACAGAACCTGAAGATGTGAATGCTTTATACATTTCATAGAGTCATAGAATCATAGAAATGGAAGAGTCCTTCAAAGGCCATCTAGTCCAATCCCCTGCAGTGAGCAGAGACATCTTGCACTAGATCAGGTTGATCAGAGCCTCAGCAAGCCTGGCTTTGAATTTCTCCAGGAATGGAGCCACCACCACCGCTCTGGGCAGCCTGTTCCAGTGGCATTGCTGATGTTTCATGATGTGACTCTGTTTTGCTGATTCTATTCATGTGGTTAATTGCATTTATCTGGAGATGGGTCAGCCTTGTAAGTAGTAGACTTCAAAGCAGATGACATTTGTTTGAGCAGTTTTCAATTCCTAGCAACTGAATAGCTTGTCATCTTAAAAAATTTAATTAGGTTTTCCAGAAGTACTTGAGAAAGCAATTGTTTTGTAATTGAGGTTCCAAATTGAAAATGAAAGGTTGGAGAAGGAGAAGCAATCTCATTCTGGTGAAAGTAATGTTGAATGCTCTTTGTGGCGTGGGAGATTGACAGTCCTAAGACAGACAGGAATTGTGGTTGCCTGTACTTCAACCCTGGGGGAGCAGACAAGTAGTGTGCTGCTCTTCTCTCCCAGCTGCAGGGAATGAGCAAGCAGATGCCACCCAAATTCTAGTTTCCTGTTGTGGTACTGCTTATTCTTAAAGGAAAATGAGTGCAAATTGAAAGTCAGGTCTAGTAGATGTAGTGGGTTGTTGAGGTGCAAATGGATAATTTGTCCCCTCTGATCACTATTTATTCATTCTGGGCATAAATAATGGGAAAAATAGGAAAAAAATCTTTCTCCTTGAAGAAATGGCCTTCAGAATAAAAATTCCATTAGAATTACATGGTTAATAATTTAAGAATCTAATTTAGAAGTAATAAAACTTAAAAGAATTCTACTCCCCTCCCTTTTTTCTCTTTGTCTGATTTTTTTTGTGTGGTGGGATTGGTTTTTATTTGTTTGTTTTTCAAATGCCCAATTGTTTTGGATCTTAAGCTCTGCTGTGTTCAAGTGCTTCAACAGGATGTTTTAAACCATTCTGATGACTGGATGTTATGCTGTTTATTAAGTTTATATCATTCTTAGATGGAAGTCTGCTCTCTAGGTTATATGTAACAGTGGTTATTGACTTCAGGGGCAGGTTCTTATGCTGTTCCTTGGCTTTAAGTAAGATTACCATTGCTAACCTTGCCATGTAGTTTCAAGGACATTTTAACCAGGTTCTCTTTGTTTCTGTGGTTTCCCTGGACCTAACTCTGCTGTTGTCTTGAGCATGTCTCAAACCTACAGCTTCAGATCATGTTGCAGTATTTAATATTTTTAGTTTATTTATCAATGGCAATTAAATGCTTGTGAATCAGATTGTTTTTACTATTCCATGCAACTGGTAAGTTTGCATTGAAGAAAAATGATTTGTATAGTGATTTCAGAGGCTTAATTTTGACTTTCAGTATCTCACATAATCTCTCTTTGAATGGTTTCCCAGTGAGTAGTTTTGCATTACATGTATCATAGAATGGTTTGGCTTGGAAGGGACCTTTAAGATCATCTAGTTTCAACCTCAAATCCATTTAAGATGATTTGTTACAGAAATACCATGCTTTTATTTCCATACATTCTTCATTTTAAGGGAAATCTGTCTGTAATATTTTCAAAATTGTATTCATGTTTATAAATTCCAGTCATAGGCCAGGATACTGCCTTTAGAAGTGTTTCTATAAGCTGATCTCTTGTTTTCAAAGTCTAACCCATTACATGCTGGATATTGGTTAGGGACTGCCCCATATTAACAGAAAGTTTTTGAAATTTTGAAGCCAAGTTTTGAAGTTTCTGAAGTTTTGACATCTTAGTCAATGCTCAGTGAGCATTCAGATTTTCAGTAGGAATCCTGTGAGCATTAATGAAAAGAGAGTGTTTAATAACTGTGAGGGATGTTTTTACAACAGATCTTTGGGAAACACAAGATGTTGAAGTACATTTCATTAGAATTAAAGATGAAAAGCTTGTTGTGTAGCTGAGAAGTATTTTAATGAATTACAAACATATTTCTGTGTAGTCAGAATCTGACCTGCTCTCTGATTTACCCATGTGTTGATTTTCCACGTGTAACAACACTATAATCATCAGAAAGAAAGGCAGGGATGGTAACAGTCCTCAGAGGTACTTCCAATAATAAATATAATTGAGTGTTAAAAAATATAATTGAGTGTTAATAAATATAATTTAATGTTAAATGTGCATTGATTTTTGAATACTGATAAAAAAACCGTCAGAATTATTTCCAATGAAAGGATTCAGAAGGAGTCTTATAAATTTACAGCTCTGCTTTGAAGCATGGAAACTGCAATTTTAAAACTTATGCCATGAGTTAAATTTATACCAACTGAAAACACCAAGCTATTTTAACAAGCTATGTGCTGCATATATGAATAGATTAAAGCTGTATTTGTGTCAGAACCTAAAGGTGCTTCCACTGTGGAGTTCTACATCATCAACTTCTGCATGTCATATGTCAGCTGGATAGGATGCAATGCTATCGAAAGAGCAAGACTATCAAAGGAAGTGCCTTTGTGGTGTCCAATTTATTTAATCTGATAATGAAATGATAATTTTGCAGTGAACCATTCATGTGAAAATTTAAGGCAATGTTGGAAATGATAAGCTTATGTAGAAATAGAGACTTCTTTGGGGGTACACTGTACTTTCTTGATCCCTAAAATTGCATTTATCAGCAAATAGATGTTAGTGGACCTAGGATAAGAAATAGCACTGAAAAATTGTATAGAAATTTACAAAGAGACATGAAACACCATGAGAGGATTGTTAGGAAACTTAAAAATGTCATGCTGTCATCAGCAGTTCAGATGTCTGCATAGGACTTTCTGCTAGAAAATGTCTTTTTAAAATTCCATTCTTTCAAAGCTCTCATTGCATTAGAGAGGAAGTGTTTTTTGAGCTTAATCAAAGGCCTACTGTGGAGTTCCATACCAAATAAAGTGTGTGAAACATCTCCCCTGCAGAAATATTTGACTTAGAGGATCTAATGTGCAAGGGCTGAAATCTCTCCTTATTGAAGAGTATTTCATAATCTTGATGCTGGTTGGATAATGTGTGAAGTCTATATATCCAAGAATAGAACCTGTTTCCTTATTGCAATATGAGAATATTTCCCTCTGTAACGAGTTCTGTCTGTTATGTCTCCCAGATGCAGTGTTTTTTTTCCTGGATAATTTAAAGTTAGCCCAAGTTCCTCATCTGTTTGTTTCTTAATGCTGACTTTACTCATACATACAGTCTTATAAGGCCAATTAAATCCTTGTACCTGAAGGAAATTGTTGGATTGTGTGCTCTGCTGCACCAGTGACTTCACAGCATGAGCTTTTCTGGTTCTGATTTTGCAAGTTGAAAACATTTGGAGGAACTTGAAAAATCTCACTTATATTTTTGGTAGCTAATATTTTGCCCAAAGGGAACAGCTCCTTCCAACTTATGCAGTGATTATTTCCTATCCTGGAATAGTGCCTTCTGATGTCTTAGCATTTGGAAGTACAAGTGATACTTGATATAAATTATTCAGTGTTCTTGAAATATCATTTGTAACATAATACAGTATAGTCTTCCTGGTGGCTGTGAGATGTTCTTGGCCTGTGGGCTCACTTTGTACAGACCTGGACCAAAAGTACTGAAGAGAGAAATGAAACAGCAAACATCATGGGAT
This sequence comes from Turnix velox, assembly GCA_013400935.1. Lineage (NCBI taxonomy): Eukaryota > Metazoa > Chordata > Aves > Charadriiformes > Turnicidae > Turnix > Turnix velox. The sequence continues at coordinate 457,390 of VZTY01017200.1, read as the reverse complement.
GTAGTGCTTCCTTGTTGCCCAGCTGCCTTGTAGAAATAATTTGGTTATTTTCTGTTTTCTTGTTTATTTTGTTGTTTTGAACATTCACCATTCACTCCTCTTATTAAAATAACATCCCTTCTTTCAGCTGGGGGCTGTGAATAAGTTGCATCAATTCAACCCAACATCCTTGCCTGCAAGGGAGAAGGTTCCAAGTTTCATTGGGAAAATAAATCTTCTCAGTGGACCTGTTGTGTCAATCAGGTGTTCTGTTTAAATTTTTGAGCAAATGCAGTTCAGCTCATCCAAGATTTATTTGCTTGTGCGGGTTTTTCTATGCCTGCATGCAAAGAGGTGTTTGGCTCATTTTATGTCATCTAAAGCCACTTTAATCTCAAGGATCTGATAGGGCAAGTTCTGCAGACATGCCTTCAGGAAAGCCCAGAAATTAGTGAAGATATCTTGTCTTTTAGATAATAATGTTGTGCTTTGAAGAAGGAAACATAGCCACAGCCCCGAGAAGCTGTGGCTTCAAGGCCAGGTTGGACAGGGCTCTGAGCAATCTGATCTTGTTGAAGATGTCCCAGTCCATAGCAGGGTGTGGGAACAAAGTGATCTTTAAGGTCCTCTCCAACCACAAGCATTCTGTGAGAGCTGAGTTGTTGATCACTGTGTGAGCCACTTCTAAAGTAGTTACAAATCAGAACGTAGGCTATGGACTTAAATACCTGATATCAATCAGTCTGGCATGAGGAACCCAACTGCTTTTCAATATCTGCTCTTCTAATGCATTTGAATCCTGAAAAACCTGATGGAGTTGCATAGGCAACCCTCAGATTGTCAAGATGCAATTTAAGGATCACAACCATCAGACTTTTTTAGTAGCTGGGCTTCGTATTTCTGCTAATGGGAAGGCATTGGCTACTGTATGTATATTTCATTGCCCTATTATCATTAGGGAGCTCTGCAGAGGAACACACAAGCTACAAATACAAAACATAAATACATTGGTAGAATCATTTTAGCGAGGCTTATTTAAACTTATTTAATATTAGACAGATCATTTAAAAAGGTTATGGAATATTTCATTTATGGTTTGTGCTTTGATTGTTTTTCTTGGAAGAGGTTGCTCTATGGAAGGATAAACACAGTTTCTGCTTTCAAAAAATGTTTTAAGCTAACAAAGAATTGGACATTATGCTTTGCTTACACTCAAGTGCTAGCATATAGTAGAGAGTTTTGTAGGGCTTCTCTAGTGTCTGCTTGAATTCAGTGCAACACAATAAACAGGACTTAGGAGGCTGCAAACAATGGTGCCTAGTGCTTTTTCTCATTCTTGCTGAAATGTCTTCCCATAGAATAAGAGAAAATGGCTGTTGAAGGATCCACAGCCTTTTCTCCCTCCTGCTAAGGGCTGGCTTTTGCATCAGGGTGAGTCCCTGAGAGCCATGTCATATTTTCCCTGGTGCATCAGTGGTATGACACAGAATGGATTGCCATTGACACATTTCATGCTGTTGCTTGTTGGAGGCTTCCTTTTACCTTTTTATTTAGATGTTTACCCCAAAATAGCAGTATTTTGAATAGTGCATTTTTTCTGTGACACACCTGAGAGATCAATAGCATGAAAATGCATTTAAAGGAAAAGCTATTGAACGATTTTTTCAGAAGATGCAGGGCACAAACAGATTACTGTCCCTTGCCTGTGTAAAACTCACATAAAGTCTAATGACAATAAGAAATCCCACCATTTGCAGCTGTTGCTATTAATCCTTCTTGACGAATGTAACGGGTTGTGGACCTTAGTTATGTAGAAACCATTTTCAGATAGGAAGATTCTGAATTATTCATGTTGCAGACATGCATCAACACATATATAAGTCCCTTGAGAAAGCAGTGCTGTATATTCTGCTGCTTGTTATGTTTGGGGTTTTTTGTCAACGTTTTGTGGGTAGAGTGGCAATTAGTAAAGCAGCATAAATGAAAGCTGCTCTTGTAATGGTAGACATGGGAAAGGTAAGTAATTTGACCTACTGGAAGGGATTAAAATGTATTTGGATTTTATTTTTTGTTTTTTATTATTTTTGTCTTCTGGGTAATTTCATTGTCATTATCTTTGAAATAAAATCAACTGTAATAGGCTCAGAGATCCATTGAAATGTATTTCTGCAGTCTCTGCATGTAATTGCTGTTGCTATGCCAATGTTGTCTCTCAGACTGAGGAGATCCCAAAGATTCTTGGTGGTACATTGTACATAACAGACCTTTTCCAATCCTGACTGCAACAAAATTTAGTTTTTATTTATTGGATTATGGTTTTTTTCCCAACCATTGCAGAATACTCTGTGCGTGCACAGTGGCATAGAGCTAGATAGTCTGGATTTAAGTGTGTAGGGAGCTGTAGTGTGTCTGGAGAGCACTGCTGTTCAAACTGCAAATGGTGTCTTCCTTAGAACCTCTCCATGTATCTCGTGACTCACCTGGGGACATCCAGGTAATTATTTAGGCAATAATGACTTTGGGACTCAATTTGATTGCTGGTTGCAGGGACAAACGACTCAGTTAATGGATTAAGTCAAACAAGGATCAAAGTGGTTTGATGAGTTATTCATGTCACATAATTAACTGGCAATTAGTAATTTGTATATTAAGGACCAATGTCAGCAGGGCAATGGATAAACCACAATATTAGACACTTAGAGATTTGCTGTTGCATATAAATATTTCCTAAATGCTCTTTTATAGCTAACACTAGTTTCCCCCAAGGTTGTCACTAGTCTCCTTCATTCTGTCATTACAGAAAGAATGAGTTATGAAAATGTCTTCTGTGAACATGTGCTAGACCTGCTGCACACACCTACAACTGGAGATGCTGGTCTTCTTACTTTGTGTGTCTACTGAGCCACATCCTTGGGCACCCTGCAAAGTATGAAGCTTGCAGGGTCCTGACCTGTTGTACCTCTTAAAGCCCTAGCTCTGAAAGGGGTCTGCTGAGGAGGCTGCTCTAGGGTGATTTCTTGTGCTGCCAGACCTGGTTTTGGTTACTGTTCCATGATCTTCCCAGGCACAGAGGTGAGGCTGACAGGTCAGTAGTTCCTAGGGTCCTCCTTTTTAACCTTGCTGTGTTTCCTTTTTCCAGTCACCAGGGACTTCACCTGACTGCATTGGCTTTTCAAATATCTTGGAGAGTGGCTTGGTAGCTACATTGGCCAGTTCTCCCAGAACCCTGGGGTGCATCTTGTCAGGTCCCAAGTGCTCCTGTATACTCAGGTTGCTCATCTGGTCATGAACCTGATCTTTAACACCTCTTTGTTCTATATTGCCCAAGGAACTGTTGCTCTAAAAGATACAGTAACTTCGTAAGTGAAATGAATCTGTTCAGTTTTTGTAGTGGGTTCGTTCCTCCACGTCTTTATGTCCTCACCCTTTAAAAGGCTTTTTCTGAAGAAAACTGAATCCCTGTGCACTGAATTCCATGTGCTTTCACCCTGAAGCTTTTATATCCTTTGTTTCTATCTACTTTCTCATCAAAGCTGATCACATAGTGATGACATTTCATTCTCTCAGACAAGGAATGCTTAAGGTATGTCCCCTTTCAAGTAAACATTTCAATGACAGATGGATGTTTCTTATTTTCTCTGTTAGGAATTCATGAAGGCAGGCCAAAACTTGTGCTCTTTGGCTGATTGTGCTCTTCTGGGATCAGTGTTTTCCGTTTTGTACCCTCTGAACTCACAGAATCAGGCAGCAGCAGAGCTGGAAACAGGACCCCAGACATCAGACTGCCAATGTCTGGCTTAAGTCTAGAGTCATCTTTGCCTTCTTGCTGTAGAGTTCCCACCTACCCCAGCCTGCTTAAGTCTTTCTGAAGTTCAAGCTATGATTAGCACTGAAGTTACAAAGATAATTGATCTAATGTTGCTTCTTTTCATTGAAGTCTCCAAGCCATTTTTTCTCTTCAGTAACAGCTTGAAATTGAATAGATTTCATGTGTCTATCTGTACAATAAGTGATACACAAAAATGAGGTAATAAAAAGAGAATTCTTCCTGGGCTTTGGTTCTTTGTGTTGAGGAGTAAGAACTGCAGCCTTCAGCATTTCTGGAAACCCTGGGAGGTGGAAGTACTGGCTTAGCTAAAAAGCTGAGTAATTCACTCAGGAAACAGTGAACAGTTTGCAGAGTCGTGGTAGATTTTTTTTTTTCTTTATCCCCTTCTGGGCTCTGCCAATGTATGTTATGGAAAAAAGTCTAAATGAGGAAATGCGTGAAAACATTTCCTCAATTCACACCTCCCACTCAACTGACAGTTCAGAAACTGAGTCAGAAGGGCTAAGAATTGCTCAAAGTACTGTTGGAATTTGGCATGGGCTTTGAAGCCAGCATTTCAGCTGCAATTTGTAGTACAGTACCTACTGCTGTCATCAGCTGCCACAAGTATTGACCAGAGAAGGTCCTTCATTGAAGATTAATGGTTCCAAGTCAATTGTTTTTTCTCACCTCCTTACTCAGATTTTTGAAATCCTTTGAAGCTTTGTTACAACAGAAGAGTGTAGCAAATGGCTATTGTGCTAAATTCCTCTGCTTGTTCCATATTTTAACAGGTCATGTTTAACTGTTCTGTCCATGGCTATGGTTAATTAAAGGCTTGAAATACTAATGGATTGCCTTTGTAGTGATAAAAACCAAGTGTTAATTCTTTGAACTCCAGGAGTCAATTTTACTCTGAGGTTCGGGTGTTTTGTAATCTGCTGTCTGTGTTACACCCTATTCTGTAGAATAAACTACAGCAGCTACTACTTGTCAACTTTAGAATTTCAGCAGCTGAAAATCAGATACAGGAGATTCTGAACTTTGAAACATTCCAGACAGATAGATGTCTTACCATAAAATCAAATCCAGAAATACTTTGGGTTCATGTTAGGAACAGTTCTTTGTGATGACAGCTGTCAGTCCTATAATTCATCAGTGTAGTCTGTCATAAAAGAAATGCATACAGCATCTGAGAAAAGAAGAATAAAGATCATCAGGTTCATATCGTGATCCTTATTCACCATAGGCTTGGTTGTTGCTTTTTTGGGGGCCTATTTAATTGATACATCCAGGATTTACTGAAGTATGTTCTTACTATACCAGAGGAAGGACTGGGAGAAATGGAATAAGCAGCTATGCTATATGCATTGTTTATTTCCATTTTTAAATTAAGATTTGTTTAGATATGGATGCCATTTGGCATCAAATGGATAGCCTCAGTGCATGAGCTAGACCCTGAATTGAAATTCTTTCATCATTGAAATATTTTCTTATTTTCAGCCAAATTGTGTTAGTGATTTCCAGGATGACATTAGTAATGCAAGTTGCTATTTTTATAGAGATTTGCATGTGACTGCTCAGCAAGAGTAGAATAAAGGGAGTTCCTAAGAACCTGGTGTGTGCAGAAGCCTTTTCAGCAGCAAAATCAATATTTCACTATACCAGAGCAGCATGAATTTTGTACTCACATGAAAATTTTACTTCAGTTTTTTTGTGGGTGTTTTTTCTTTTTTATGTGAAACAAAATCTGATCTTTTAAAACAAATAGTTGCTTGTTTTGCTTGGGTAAACAGAACTAGCATCACGTAAGTGTAGAATTTTAATTCTAAACTTTTTATAACCTCTTATTGTAGGTTTAAGAGCTGCTTTTGGAAAAGGACTGGCTACAACAAGACAGAGGTTCTAAAAATACTAGAACATCCATTTTTTATTGGAAAATATTTTAAAAAAACCTCAACTTATAAAGTATATAATTTTCTAAAATGAATTATTATGTTAAGGCTATGCTGGCATGATTAGTGTCATTCAATGCATCTGTTTTGCCCACAGAAGTAAATACAAATTGACATTAATTTGTTGTTGACAGTAATAGTTGTGTTTTAGGGTCTGCATTTATAATAGCAAGTTTGCCAGGGAAAATTAAGTCTCTTCTGGGGATGCTCATTAAACACATGAAACTTTGTACCCATTGTTTTCTTTCAGTTATTTTAAAAATAGAAATCAAACAGATTTTTTTTTTAAATATCCATATTGTGTCTTCTAGATTGCATTGCAGACAACTGGAAAGAGAAAATAAAAATGCAAATGCTGCTTCTGTTTAAGTTTTAATGCCAGCACTGTTTGTATTTGTGTGGCACAGCCAAGGAACTGTTAAGACTAAACATGTTAAAATTCTCATAATGGTAATACAGAGATTAGCACTGCATTCTTCTCTTTGACCTTAGCTGTATTAAGAGAAGAACCCTTAGCTGGACATTCATTGGTGTGGGATGTTTTGCTTAAAGCCAGTTGGCTTTGTTTTGAGTATCTCTTTCCCTGGTTGCTTTACTTGCTCTGGGAGTTGTGTGGATGTGGCAGAATGGTGATATTTGTAATATCTGCAGAATACCCACCATCTTTGCATGTGGATCTTTACTTGTGTGCCACAGACTATAATAATTTCATAATACATGCTGTAATTTATCTTTCTCAACATGAGGGAAAACTTCTTTGATTTGAAGGTGGCAGAGACCTGGCACAGGCTACGGAGAGAGGGTGTAGAGTCTCCTTCTTTAGAGACATTCCAAACCCNCTGCTTCTGTTTAAGTTTTAATGCCAGCACTGTTTGTATTTGTGTGGCACAGCCAAGGAACTGTTAAGACTAAACATGTTAAAATTCTCATAATGGTAATACAGAGATTAGCACTGCATTCTTCTCTTTGACCTTAGCTGTATTAAGAGAAGAACCCTTAGCTGGACATTCATTGGTGTGGGATGTTTTGCTTAAAGCCAGTTGGCTTTGTTTTGAGTATCTCTTTCCCTGGTTGCTTTACTTGCTCTGGGAGTTGTGTGGATGTGGCAGAATGGTGATATTTGTAATATCTGCAGAATACCCACCATCTTTGCATGTGGATCTTTACTTGTGTGCCACAGACTATAATAATTTCATAATACATGCTGTAATTTATCTTTCTCAACATGAGGGAAAACTTCTTTGATTTGAAGGTGGCAGAGACCTGGCACAGGCTACGGAGAGAGGGTGTAGAGTCTCCTTCTTTAGAGACATTCCAAACCCACCTGGATGTGTTCATGTGCAACTTGACCTGGCCTCAGCAAGGGGTTTGGACTAGGTGATCACCAAAAGTCTCTTCCAACCCCAACCGTTCTATGATTCTGTATTTGTCTTCCTTGAGAGGCATTTAGTTGAGCTGCACAAGTAGTATTGTGTTAGTGTCCTGTTTTCAGATCATATGCATGAGAAAATACTTGGATAAATCTAATTTACTGAAGAAAGAGTAGTGGCCAATATTTGAAGCTTGGCCACTAGATATGTGTTAAATATATGTAATATTTATTATTTCCCCTTTTTTGAAGATTGCATTGCTCACCTTTTTTTTTTGTGCATGCGAATGATGTCTTCAATGGAGTACAGTGAGAACTACAATGTAGCCATGAAGTTTGTAGCAGTAACAAAATATCCCTTAGATTTCCAAGTGCTATCACAAGGATTGATGTACTGAATACATTAATTCAGTGGTGGGCTTGAAAACAGTAGAAAATTTTACAAAAAAGACTTCAAAATATAGCACATTTTGACTTCCTTGATAATCAGAAGAACATAAGACTTTTATTTCATTATTATGGTATTCAAAAGATAGGTGTCTTCGTTACAAAATGTCCTGGTTTGAGGTGGAATGGGGTGGATTTTCTGGTTTATGTTTGTACTAATACTTTTACTTGTTATTATTGTGTGTAAGATTGTTTACCGTTGTATAATGTTTAAAGAAGAACGGGGGAATTGTTGGAGGATGGGCACAGGCTAGGGAGTTAATGACGGCCATCAAGTTCTCGGAGCAAGACAAAGACCGCGATCGAGGCCTGAGGCAGACCTCGCCAGGTTGGAGCCAGCCTGGGGGAGGTGCCGAAGAACTAGTGAACAAGGAACTCGTGGTCGACTGTAACGGGAAGAGGAAAGAGAGAAACCGCAAGGGGAGGGTTCTACATTGATGGATGTAACATGTGACCAATGGGAGTATTCCATCCCATCTGCCCCATGCTCAGTATAAAAGCTGAGGGATCGAAGGGTCAGGCCCTCTCTTCCCTCCTCGCCCCTTTCCCTCCTCGGCCCTGCGCTCTTCAGACCCTTCTCTCCTCAGGCCTTCTCTCCTCGGCCTGCTCACGTGGGGACGTGATCATCATCCCGGGAGCTGGATTCGGTCTTGTAAATATTTTTTGTATACCTTTTTGTCTTTTCCTTTTGATTTTGTCTATTATCTATTAAAGTAGTTTGGAATTCTTCTGAACTCATAAATCTCCTCCTTCCTTCCTCTCCTCTCTTCAGAGACAGGAGGGAGGGCCATCTGTCACTGGGGGGTTAATTTTGGGCCCAAAACCAGGACACAAAAGTATAGAGAACACTGTAAGGTATATGTTTAGTCCAGATGTAACGTGCTTCCAAGAAAGTTATCTTTACTGGTAAACCATCAGGTCTTGCTGAGCAGTGTATTATTGTTATTTTTTAATGTCAAACTAAAAAATACCATTTCTGTCTTAGGCTATATACTGAAGGACATAATATTTATCTTTTTAGTAACACAAGACTTCAGCACATTCATTTAAATAATCAGAAGATTAGATAATTTCTGCACAAATAAGCATGTACACAACATTTTGGTTTCGTTTTCAAATTTCTGATACATACCCAAGGCACACAAGTTGTACAGCTGCTTGAACAATGCTTGCCCTTCTCTGAATAGGTCTCTTAATTTCAGTGACCAGAGTTCACATCTAGTCAGTACCTGGTGGCAAATGAACCTAGATGATGTCTTCTTGAGGAGTTTTGTGGCTCCAGAGCTACTGTAGTGATGCTTCCCCACTGCTGGAACATTAACACACTTGGCTGTGGCTGCTGCTGTCAGACGTGCTGCAAATTCTTGACTCAGCAGCAAACAAAACTGTGGGCTGCAGCTGCCAGCATTGATCTGTTGCTTTTCTGCTTGCTGGAGGCTTGGATGAGGTATCATTTTGCTTATCTCAGTTGCATCAAGCCTGTGATTGCACATTGCTGCTCACATTTTGGGTGTAAGAGATCTGTAGGAGATCCTGTGTCTTTGAAATAATGGAGGAGCAAGAGAGAACAGTCAAGGACAGCAGCAGCCAAAAATCTGTGCCATAGGTGGGAGGAGGAGCAGGAATAAACCTCTGTTGCTGCTAGAAGAGATGTCTGACAGCTCTGTCTTCCTCTTTCAGCCTTTCTGGTTACAGATGTCTGATTTCTCAGCTGAGCAGCAGTTTCAGAGGGATTTACTGGTTGCAGATGTAACCTGTAACTCAAACTCCAGGATGAGAATTCTTATATCCGCTGGTCTCTGGAGTATCAGGCAGCTGGGGTGTAACTTCTGTAGGAAAGTGAAGGACTGTGAAAGAAATTCTGTAACAGTTACAATTGCAAGGCTGAAAAATAGGTTTCTTCTTTCTCTGTCTTGAGAGTGCTTTTTGTTTACCACATATTTAGCTCCACTGGAAGCTTCAGTTCAACATTTCATGTTTAGCCTATTTGACCAACATATTGAACCATCTTAATACCTTTGTGTTGTACTTGCAAAAGCATATAGACAGCAAGAGTGTATAGAAACTCATGCCTTCCAACTATTATTAACAAACCATATTAGTATTTTTTAGGTCTGTCAGAAGGGGCTGCATTTATCAAAAGTACCATTATATAGCTAAAAGAAAGAAAAATGGTGTTTCACTGGTAAGGAAGGTGCAAATATTCTTTGATTTAATTTGTTATCAGAATGAAACACTGAAGGATAACCTGAGGAATTAATTCTCAGTAGGGTGTTTTAGGAGTGAAGAGTCTCACTCAAGCAGGTTTTTTTGGTTGGTTTTTTGTTTGTTTGGGTTTTTTTTGGCAAAAGACTGCTTGGAAAACTTGCTTCATCTAAGAACTGGTCCTTGGTCATTACGAGTGTGAAAATCCCTCCTGTGTCTGTCTTCAACTCTGCTAACAGAATGCAAAAGTAAGAAATTCCCATAGCTAATAAATGACACAAAGCTATTAGATATCATGCCTTTTTTTTGGTGCCTGTTTCAAAACCTGTCAACTAGATGTTTAAATGTGGGTTTTAGTAAAATAATCTTAAAGTGGTGCCTGGTGTTGGATGATTTTGAAGTGTAAAAGACCCTGGGTATTCTCTTGTCCTGGAGCAGTTAACACAACCAGATTATACCTGTATTGTTACTGTAGAAGGATCCCCAGGCACATGCAGAGTATTCCATACTGTGTTCCCTACAGCACGCCACATTTCTTAGAGAAGTATCTGTGTGGGTTTTTTTTTCTTTCTTCTCCTTGTGTACTTTTTTCATGTGGTGAAATCCTACTGAGTATAATTAGCAAATAATCCTCTGAAAGATTATCCAATTAATGGAAAATTGGAGTCATACAACTTGGCTCTAGAGATGAAAGGAACCTATGTGTCTGTGGCCAACAATGGCTCTGTGTTATCTTTCCCTAATGGATTTCAGGGATGTAAAGTGATAGGTCAGGAAGGCTCCAAATCTTTTTGTAATTAACCTATAATGTGCTATAGTAATGTGGGAGTGAGCTGCTTGTGAGAATTTGGATAATCTTACCAGTTTAAATGAGATATTGAACATAACTGAAATTGCCAGTTCCTGTGGGGGTTTACAGAATCAGGACTGCTATTCAATATTATTGATGGCATTCATAAGAATCCTTTCTTCAATGCATATTATGACTTAATTTATCACTATCACTGTTGAAAGCAGCACACCCCCTCACATGCCAGCAAGTGCTATGCTTGTAAGCTTGCTTTTTCAATTATAATTCAATCAGAAAAAAAGAATAATATTGTGATCCAAGTCTTTATTAATTTTCTTAATAAAACCATTATTCTAGTGCCTATAATTAATGCACTCATTTAGACGGAGAGTCCCAGCAGAACAAATGTAAATTGGCCTTCCCACCAGCAACTCCAGCTCTGCACACACCTTCCTTTGGAACTTGCACGTTTGCAGTGGGTGCAGGTTTTCAGATGTAAATGAGATAACTCTCATTAGATGAGAACTGGGTGTTGCAGTACCATTTTAAAATAAACTGATGCCCCTTTCCCTCTCAATCCAAATAATATTATGGCCTAGGCAGAGGCTGCTGCACTATCCAAGTAGCAGACAAAGGCTAAATGGGATGCAGAGGCACATTCTCTTTATTCCAGAAGGAGCAAGTGTTGATTGAACACATTTGCTGCACGTCCCTTGAGCCGTGCAGCTCTGTTTATAGTACTTGCCTTTGCCCCGCAGGGAACTGATTAACACTATTTAAATGCCACAGCAGCTATGACAAGTGAACCTAAAAGAAATATGAGAAGATGAAATATCTATCTGCCTGTCCATAAATTAAATACAGAGAGTGATTAAAGATGAGCCAGATCTTACCTCATGCATTTCCTCATTGCAGTGTTGCTGTGAATATGCAAACAAAAACGCCCTGCTCCCCACTCTCATTCTGGAATATCTGAATATAAGTAATAGAAGATTAACATGTATGTTACAAGATATTAGTAGAAGCTTTATATTCTCTGTAGGAAGAGAAGGACGTGGGATGGAGCTCAAACAAGAGGTTTATTTTTGTTGTGGGCAAAGGGGGTGAAGGGTGTGAATTAGGTTTGTCAAAACAGTGTCTGATGTTAACAGTCCCTCGTGCTCCTCCAGTCCCATGAGCTACATTCAATCCTAAGGAAACTCACCCTGTTTTGTACCAGTGTGGATGGAAATTATCAGCTCAGTCTGCTAAGACATAGTTCCTCTCTCTAGAAGATGACCCTATTACAACAGCCAGTCAATATCAAAAGCAGTGATGTAAAGTGATAAAAGCACATGAACTGGTTGCCAGTTTTACTTCATAATACCTAGATGAATGTTTTCATAGGTCTTTGCAGTGGAAGGGTACTGTGTTTCCTCTATTATTTTTAAAGGGATGACTTTTCTTTTTCTCTCTGTGGGTATCTGTTCTAAAATTTCTTAAGTAGCAAAATAGGAAGATCTAATTTATTTCTGTTTTTGTCTCAAATACTTTTATGAATGTTGGGTAATAATAGAAGGGCTGTTAGAGCTTCACATATACATGACAATTTAAGGTGCACTCTGCACTCTAAGGTTTTCTACTGATTTCCTATGTGCAGAATGCTCTGAAAGAAAGCATGGCATTATGTTTGTGCTTTGAAACTCATCTAAAGGCAGGGGGGGGTGTTGAGACCCTAAGAAGATTTTCAATGTTTACAGATAGTATCCTAAAGGAGTTAAAAATTAAAATATCAAAACCCTGTTTCTTTTGGAAATCTCTACAAAGTGCTCACCTAGAATATGTAAATTTAAAAAAGAAAAAAAACTTTTATGTGAGCTATTTTAAGTTTTTGCATAGAAAGTAAGTCAGCATGCAGGTCTTGTTTTCCACCATGGATGAATTTTTCAGGACAGAGAATTTATTGAATCTGCCCTTTCCTGTGTTCAAGGTACTGTGCTGCTTTTCTTAAAAAATACTGATGTTATGCTGGGTTGGGCTTTTAAAATTTTTCAATGTTGAGTGACTCACAGTTTGATATGTACAATATTTCTTCCTCTAACAAAACTGAGACGAGGAATATTGCCCCCATTTCACAAACAATAGCTGCATGACATAAATGAAAGATTTATGTTCATTTATACAATATTTAAACTAAGAGCACTTCACAGCATGGGGAGATGTCAGTGTTGTCATGACAACAGCTGAAGATGTGTCATAAATGGACAAAGCAGAAGTCTTAGGCTTGCCCAAGCTGAAACCAACATCTTTTCTGTTATTTTGAACCTGCAACTTAACTAAGCAGAATGCTGTTCCTCTTGTTTTACTTTGGCAGTGTAGATTGTATTGGATAGGAAAAGGAGTAGCTGGCTTTGAGTGCCTGAAGACTTTAAGTCTGTTACAATTCCCTTTGCTTTCACCTGCTTGAAGCATTTTCTGCTGATGACATAGGGCCTGAGGAAGGATATATGTTGACAAGTATGACTATTCCTTCTTTCTCTTTGATGGCAGTACTAGGAATAAGGGATGCAAACTGGAAGAGGGGAGATTTAGGCTAGATAAAAGAAAGAAATTCCTTACAGTGAGGGTGGTGAGACACTGGAACAGGTTGCCCTGAGAGGTTGTAGATGCCCCCTCCCTGGAGGTGTTTAAGGCCAGGCTGGATGATGCATTGAGCAACCTGGTGTAGTGGGAAGCCTCCCTGCCTGTGGCAGGGCGTTTAGAACTAGATGATGTTTAAGGCCCCTTCCAACCCAAACCATTCTATGATTCTATGTTTGAAGCTAACTGCTTCTCCCAGGTTATGTCACAGACTCAGTGTTAGGAGGCTGTAGTATGCTGACACATCTGTCAGTTTGGTTTGATTTACTTCCCATCCTCTTAATATATTTGTGCTTCCATATACATGGGAAAGCAGATGGAAGCATATTTTGCTTTGCTGTGCCTTAGCTGGTCCTTTTTTATAGGTAGAAGATGTGTACAAATGAATATCATCAAAGAAACATTTCTAAACCAATTGTGGATCTGGTCTGGTATATATATATATAACATCTGATTTTAATGGCAAATTCTATATTCAAGTGAGATACAATAAACAGATCTATAATGACATATTTTGTGGTTGTTTGTAGTTTCTCTCCTTGTTTATCCAGTGGCATTACTACCTTATATTTTACAAACTACAGGAACTATGTAGAAATGAGGTGAGTGATTGCAAATCAACAACATTTTGTGTAGAACAGAGAGGCAGAGAGTTTAGCCTTTGTCATTGTCAGTGGGTTTGCTTCAAAAAATGGCCTGGAAAGGTGATAGAGCAGTATTTTATATTTCAAAACTACCTAAATCACTTGTGTCATTGTACACAGGAATAAAAATTTTTCTTTCCAATGGTCATTATGCTTTTGAGGTTCCTTGTTTAAATCTGTGAGACTTTTTCAGTAGAAAGTATATTTTTTGGTAGTGAGCTGTATAAATTGAGTGGTGCTGAGAGGAAACAGATGCTGTGCATCTGCTTCAGGCCAGGCACAAGACAGAAATGTGAAAAAAAAAAAATCAACACCAGTGGAAAGACTTTTCTGAGATCTCATCTGAACATCACAGTTTTTAAGGGCCTGAGCTATTCTTGTGTGATTCGTGTCAGATCCAAAGTTGCTAATAAAGAAAGTTGCAGGAAATATTTAACCTTTTCTTAAGGTATAAAAATCACAATCTGAGTACTGCTGACTGCTAATTCAATCTCCTATCTGAATTTGATAAATGAATTGTATCAATAAATGATAAGCCGTGTGTATTTAAGACAGGTGGAACCTGAACTATAACAGGAACCCAGACTGGCATGTTCAGCCAATTTGAATTAATTTTAAATTCCTATTTTTTACAGTGTATTTATAAAGTTGTTTTGGTTTGTTTACTGTATTTGTTCTTGCTGTTTCAATAAATTTTTCTGTTTTCTCTGGTACCACTTGTTAACAAATCACTTGGTCTGTGTTCAGTACTACAATTTTCCAAATGCCAATTTTTTTTTTACAATTTCTTTCGTAGTAGAACTTAAGAATTCATTGATTCCACTTGTTCCAACATAAAGCTGCAAACTGTTAACCCAGAATTTATTAAGGAACATTCAATATGATTCAAATAATCACTGCTGCATGTTGTTCTGTGACAAAGAATAATGGCAGGAACAAGTGAGAAAATAATTTCCATTGAGTAATGTACAACATCAACAAAAATCATTCACAGTTTTATTTAAAGTTCTTGCTGTTTTATTTATTTATTAACTGATGATAAGACCTTTTAATCCTTGATTGTATTTGCTGCTGAGAAAAAAACCTCATTTTCAACAGAAGCAATAATTTGTCAGAGGCAATTTCCAAGGTATTGATAAGGGGATTATTTTGGACCCTAGTTAACCAGTATGCAGCTGATAACTAGTACCTTGTTTTTTTCACTTTCCAAAAAAGAATTTTCCTATATGTTATTAGTTAATGTGGTGATTATTCTGCTTGTTTGAATGTTGCAATTAGTGTCTTCTAACTTGAGAAGGGACCTGCTTGAGGATAGAGGAGAAAATGTTATGCTTTTCTATAACACAAATACAAAGATACCTAAATTCTTTGCTTGTACATGTTAAATTATTCTTGATTTTCCTTAAAGTGGCTGAATGAACTTCAAGTACAATTTATTTTCTGTTTACTGCAAAGCATACTTTTCATTGTAGAATGGCTCTGACCACCATGCAGATGGAAAGATGAGTAAAAGCAGCACAGGGAAAACAATATAATACCTTGTAAACTTAAAATGGGAGGGAGGCTGAGAGATCATCAAAAGCAGTGAGCAAATTAGCATAATTGTGGCTGTTATTGAGTATGAAATACCTATTTTGGCTTGGAAGGCTTTGCAAAAGGAACATAAAGATGCAAAAATACTCACTAGGCAGCTGAAATCACTAGGGGCAGTGGTGTCTGCGTCATTGAGGGAGTTGGACTGAAGCTCTACCTGTGCATCAGGCCAAGAGAGTTCAAAGCCTTTCACCACCACCAAGGGAAGCAGTTCAGTCCAGCACAGTGAGAACTGTAGGAACATTGGCCAGTATGAAATCCTACAGTTCTCAGCCATGACAAAAGCTGCCAGTTCTAACAGGGTAATCTCAGACTCAAGGATCAGGCTTGCTGACCACACATTCATACCACTAGATTTTTTAAATACAAGTCCAGCATCCTGGTATTAGGAATTCTAGGTTTCTCCTTTCATAAATAAGCAAGTATTCTCAACAGGAACTACAAATGGAAAAAGTAAAGGCATCATTACTTTAAGAAGAGCCACAGAATGACTGCACGTGGGCTGACCTCTGAGAGTGGAGCAGATGAGGATCTAAGAATTATAAAAAAGTGTATGTGTGTTTTTTCACTTTCAGGAATCTGAAGCAATGATTTCAAAAATACATCATTGCCAACAAAATTTTTTAGAGCTGTTGATGTCATGATTGTAGCACATGTGTTAACCCTTTTAAAGTTAGCTCTGTTTTCAGAAGTGTTACTGGCAGGAAACTTGAGACTGGATTTTCAGAGACTATGCTTACCATTTATAGCAGAATTAAGTCAGGATATTTTAGATGACCCCATAGATTTTTATTGTTTAAGGTATTCCACTGGGAAGTAGTTTTGGTTGCAAGTCAGATGCATGTCAGCTCTGCTTTAAACATTCTTTGTGTAATGAAATGTAGAAATTTTTAAGCTGTAAACAGGCTAATAATAAGCTTGTATAATAAAAAAACCCCAACAATCACTGCAAAAGCAGTGATCTATGCTGCTTGACACAGAGACTTTTATTCTGGAAATGTTTTTCTAACCTATTTCAAGAGCTTGCTCCTGGGAGCAATGTCTAAATAGAATATAAAATGATAATTTATGTAGTTTGAGGTTTATTGACATGATTACATGTTGTAAACAGTAATGTACAAATCTGTAATATCAACCTGTCTTAGCTTTTTCTCTTGTGATGTGGACACAAACAAGTTAAGCTCATCTCAGAGAGTGGATAGGAAGTTTTCTATTACTTTGATCAGAATTGGCAGTAAATGTGTCAAGACAATTGCTCTAAAATTGGAGAGAGTGACATGTCAGTAATTAGCTGCTTTTTCTTTCACACTGCATCCTTCAGGGAAGCTGTTAGAATCTTCCTGCTGCTGTGAATTGCTGTGCAGGACTCTCTACTGCTCCCTGTTAGCAAGGCTGTGCAACTGGAAGAAAACTCTTAGCAACTTAAAGTGTTTTGGTTAGAAAATCAACATTACATATTTCCAAGAAGTTTTATTAAGAATTACTGCATTAAAAGCTACTACCAAAGCTTAATTTAAAAGCACAGAACAAGGAAAACTTTTTATTAAGACTCACATTTTGTTGTAATTTTTACTTAGTGTCTCAGTTAACTTAGTTAACTCAGTATAATGTCTGCAATGTTGTTTTGCTTGTGTCATCCTTGCTAGTGAAACCTCTCCATGTTGCACTACTCAAGTAGGATTGATGAGACCCTTCTTTATTGCTGCCCTTAGCAATAGATTGTTTAGATTAGCACATTGTCTGAGGAAGAGATTTGTCTGATGGGCTTGTGATTCCTTCCTACAGTTAAATTTAACAGAGAGACATGGGCTGCTTCTCTCACAAAAGGTTTGTTTGTATTTCAGCTCAGAAAGATAAAGATACAACAAAAGATTTCCTTTGTTTTTTTCTTTCTATTTATGGTGCAGAATTGGCTGTGTCCACAATGTGGATGTTTAATTAAATTTGCATAAGAAGGGTGAATTTTCATTGCTTGGTGATACATATTAAAGGAACATTGATAATCCAGTTCAAACTAATATTCTCTGTAGCAGTCATGTGAGTACTGAAGCAGGAGTCTGCTATCTTTTACTTGTTGAATTGAAATCCTGCTAACAAAACATGCAAAATATTTTTGCTAAGAAAACTCAGGCAAAGAACATCCAGCAAAGAGAATATGCTGGACTTGTGTACTTTAAACTATACTTGGAAATAGAAAAGAATAATATTGCTATATGAAAATGAACCAGCGTGGCTTCCATTGAAGACAATGCTAAAATAAAACTAATAGTGGATACCTTCTCTGGAATAAGAGCTGTAGAGCATGCTTATGTTAAAGATTTATACTTGTATGGTTTCCTACCTTCACTTTTGGGCTTACTGAATGGCCTTCATTAAGATGCCATCAGCAAACGTAATTTCTCTGTGCTTAGAGGACTCAAATAAAGGATTTTATGTGTAGTAGATCCTAGTTTCAGCATTTATTTTGTGAATAAACCTCTGTCCCTCAGAGCCTTGTTGACTTGAGTGAAAGTCAGTATATTTATCAATTTAACATGTTGTGAGTAGCAGTATATAACCTTGCAGTTTCCTTCCCTTATCAGTAGATTTTACTTGCAGTTGCCTTGACTATTTAAGTACTTTGTGCAAATAAAATAATCTTCCCATGTCCAACATCTTCACCTCTGAGAACAGGCTTCAGGATCCTATGTACATGTCTCCAAGCAAATGTCCTCTCCCACAGCCAGTTGTGGTATCCAAATGTTTTTGCACCAAAAAGCAACTTTAAATTAGAATGCTGTTTTTAAAAATGTTTATGTAAATCAAGTTTTTAAAAGTTTCTTCACTAATTGACTGTGTTGGCTGGGATGGTGAGCATTTGTAACTGCCCTTTGTGAAGAGAAAATCTCCAATATTGTGCTGTATTCTGGCAGCCAGATTAATTGTATTTGGCAGCTTATTTGGATTCTGCAGCAGCTCACTAGCCATATAATTAAAATGGAGTTTACTCTGATATGCGTCTTATATCTGAAATAGATGGGGATGAAGAAAGAGACTGTGAAGATGACAAATTGTTTTTCAATGACCAAAGCTTTCAGTCCTGGTTGAACATCAAGAGTGTGAATTTCTTCTGCTCTTGTCTTCACACACCATGTTCCTTTCTTTGCATATTCAGAAAAGCCATACTTAGAGAAAATAATATAGGCCTCCAGTATTGTGCTCGGTGGTTTGGATTGGTTGTGGTTTGTTATTAATTTATTAAAAAAAAAAATGTTAAGGAAACCCTGTCAATCATGGTATTATTACCCTCCTCTTTTATGGTGTTCCCACCAAAGACAGAGGCACTGAGTTGTGCCTTAGTCTGTGGGCAGTGTGGCTGGTGCTGGGGGAGTCACTGGTCCATCTAGAGGAGAGTTTCTTCTGGAGCAGCATCCCACTGTACCACTGCATGGGACTGCCCTGCACCAAATTGTACAGCTTCCAGGGCAGAGTGGCCTTTGATAACTCACGATCCAGGAATGGGCTTCAGCCAGGTTAGAGCCTTAGATTGCTAAATTCCAAATATGTGTAAGCAGCACCTTTATTCTAATACTGTTTATCCTCCTCAAGATCAGAACTGCAGGACTTAACCACATGTTGGCGGAGGGAGGAACTAGATAAAAAATACCAAAGTGACAAGAAATTATCTTATCTTATTCTTTCTGACAGATTTCTTGATCTGTTTGTGTGATTTTTGGAAAAAAAGCCCCAAAACCCACAGATAAATCATTATGTTAGAAACTGATAAAAAGAAGAAAATGTATCAACCTGTCTATACATTCTCATTTAGCTGACTTTGAATGTTGTTTTTCTCATAATTTTTGAATTCTCATAATTTTGGATTGTCATAAATTTTCTGTGGATTCAATTTTATGTCTTCCCATATTCAGAACCTTTCAGAAGTATCTAAAATGGAGGATGCTGTGCATTCATGGGTCTTGCTGCAGTTGTGTTCAAGAGGTTTCAGCAGGACAAAAAAAGAGCTCGTAATAATCCTCTGATGGAGGTGCACTGGTCACATCAGTGCAGTAATTGCATTATAGTAAATGCAAGACAACATTTCTGAAGTACTGCTCTATATCTGTTTAAAAAGACATCTGCTTTGATTATCAAGAGTCTGTTGAAATACTTCTAGTGTAAAAATATACTATCTCACAACTGTTAAGCTGTGGGAATGCCATAAGGTTCATGGAGATTGTTTCTAATTTGGTTACCACTTTCTGTAGTTAAAGTTTGCATTTCCAAATTAAAACAGTGCTTTGAGAATGTGAAATATCATAAAAGGCAGATGCTAATACTAAAGATTCAAACAGATGAGATATTCATAGTGTCTGCTGTCACTCTTTGCAGAATTACTAGATGCTTCCATATGGTAAAATAATTTTCTCTGTGTATAACATCCTGAATATAGTTTAATCCCATTTTAAAGATAAGAATAGTAAAGAAGGGAGTTTTCAAGAGTTTTGTCACTAGTTACTTAGTAAAATTAGACCTCTTCACATTAATAAAGACAAATAACCAGGGTGGAGGGATGCAGTTCTCACTGGTTATGTTTTCTCAAATGTGCTTGGATTCTGAATAAAAGCTGATTAACAAGAAACTTTTCATATAACACACAATAAATAGCACAACTAATGTTATTTATGCATTTATTATTGTTTCTGCTGTGGTTATCTTGAATTTTTGCATGTAAATTCTGTTTTAATACCTCTGAGCTGTAGCTTGCATACAGTATCAACCATTAATTATCTTTCTGTAAGGTCTCTTTATTTCTCTAATGCAACCATAGGACAAGAACTTACCAGAACCTGAGAATAATGGTAGTATTTCAGATCTTTTATTAACCAAAACCTTCAGTGACTGTGAAAAATGTTTAGCCTGTGTCCAGCCTGTTACAGCTTCAAGTATAAGTTGGATGTGAAGCTTCCAGTAGCCCATTTAAGTCAGATAAGGATTTACACATCATCACCAAAGTCTTCTGGTTTATTCTGTTAAATTAGGTAAAACCTGCTTTAAAGCAGCTGGTCAAGCTCCCAAGAATAAATTTTTTATGCTGTGTAGAACCTGAATAGCTCTCTGCTTTGCCTCCAGTCAGCAAAACACAGAAAATAGGAGAAATTTTGCCTTTAGAGAGTCTCCTAGGTCATTAAATCTAGTCAACCTTCATTTGGATGCAGTGAGTTCCAAATCCTGGCCACAGGGCCTTGGAAACAGCTGTTGAGTGTGTCTGGTGTCACAGAAACAGCATTTCTAGTTGTTTGTGGATTTTTTAGCCAAGGTGCTGCTTGTTTAGGGGCTTTGTCCAGGGCCAAACTGCATCCTTTGGCTGTGCAAGTGTTGGACTAGATTGTAGGTAAAAGCTGGAAAAGCTACCCTGGTAAAAATAAACATTTCTGCATATTTGCAACATTCTGGACTCTTTCAGCTGTTCTATTTGGAGGTGGGACATCAATAATACATGCTTTCATTAAAAGACAATGTGTTTTAATGTCATTGCACTGAGTTATTTTGGGTGATTCAAGTGACCTCATTTGAAATGTAACAGATTAAACTATGTACCTGTACCTTCAGTTGCAGAGAGTTTGCACTGTGTGCCTGGAAGGAAAACTGCTGTGTTTTTTACATACCTGCAAGTTTATCCCTCTTCTCAAATGCGGACATATGCATTTAGTATCCAGATAAAGCTCAACTAGAGCTATAGCATATGGGTCCTCTTTTAGTTCCTGCCTCCTGGAAGGCCAAAACTGAACAAAAATACCACTCCTCCTTTTCTCTGGTATATTTGTGTTCTTTTTTTGTGCTGATCTTGTTTGAAAACAGAAGGTTGGCAGCTGAGAAAGGAAGCACAAGAGGGTAAGAAGCAGCAGGAAGCTAGACAGGAGGGGTCCTGCTTTCTCCCAGGCCAGCACTGCAGTGCCCTGCTCCACACAGGGACTGAGCATCCTCTTGTATGACCCCTTTGTGCACTTTTTAGCAGCCCTGGACGTTGCTGTCAACTCTGCCTTCTTGGGGTGCCTGCTTTTTGCTTTTACAAAAAGCTTTCCCTAAGCAAATGGTTCCGTGTGTTTGTATCTAGCAGCACTGCAAAGAGTGACATTGCTCATAAATAAGACTCTTGACTGTGCAATCGGAAACTGGGAAATGAACTGAAGATTTTGTATACATAGGGTTGGTACAATAATTCCAATGATTTGGGGATATAAATGCAGGTGTAGGAGTGTGATCACTAGATCTGCCCATGTAGATTAGATGCCTGGCAGACTTGTGGCTGAGAGATTGAATGTTTAGCAACCATCTGTAGCTACTGTGCTGATTGCAGAAATTTTGTGCATGTGCATAAATTCCATAAATTTTGCTCTACTACAATTTTGGGAAGGGGAGAAGATGACTGCGGATATGTAGTGTGCCTACTGGTCATGGTCACTAGTGTTTTTTACAATTAGCAATGGTACCAGAGTCATGTGTGTTCTTTGCCTTCAATTCTGAAAATATTAGTAATTTGATTTTCACTGCTTGGAATGAATTTATTTTGAAATATTTATTGTAGCATTAGTTTTTGATGTTTTATCAAGAGTGGGCAATGAAAACAGACTTATTTCAGTCTCACTTGTGATTTAGCACAACTTCCAGTTCCTCTTGCTTATGAGTCCCTGCAACCTACAAGTTATGTGTGTTAATATATATAGAAATAAACTCAGCACTTCTAGCCATGTTCAAAACATCAACTTCACTTCTGCAAAGTGCAGGTCACTGCTTTGAAGCTGTGCTGTTTTATATACTGACATCAAGGTGTGTCATTCAAAAAGACTAATTCCAAAGCAAACATGATGGAGTGATTGTCCCATCAAAAGGAGCTACCTAAAAATAGTTCTTCCCTCTCTGTAGGTAAGAATAGAATTCTATGATAGATGGAGGAGCTGTTTGTGTGCACCATTTCTCATTTGTAGCCAGATTAATTCCAAAGATTTCTTATGAGAAATGGAGATGATTTCTTGTCATATTTCTTGCCTCCTACATTTGTCCACAAATGTACCAGGGTATTTTCCTAGTGCAGAGAAGAAAGGGTCATCACAGGTCCTGGTAGATTAAACCTGGCAAAGGCTGGTGAGAGATTAGATGGTGGATTAAATTGGAATGGTGTTGGAGGGTTAGGCCCCTAGTCATATAATTGTTTGGATTGTAAGGGACCACAAAGAAGATCTAGTTCCAGCCCCTGTGCTGTGGGCAGGGACACTTTTCACTAGACAGAGCTGCTCAAAGCTCCATCCAGCCTGGCCTTGAATACCTCCAGGGATGGGACATCCACAACCTCTCTGGGCAACCTGTTCTGGTGCCTCAGCACCACAAGAATAAAGAATTTCTTGCTAATACCTAATTTAGATCTCCCCTCTTTCTGTTTAAAACCATTATCCCTTGTCCTATTATGATATGCCATTGTAAGAAGGCTTTCTCCAGCTTTCTTGTAGCCCACCTTCAGATACTGGAAAGCTGATATGAGGTTTCTCTAGAGCCTTTGTTTCTCCAAGCTGAGCAACCTCAACTCCCTCAGTATGTCTTCTGCTGGAGCAAGGCTGGACAAGGCACTGAGCAGCCTGATGTGGTGGGAGGTGTCCCTGCCTATGGCAGGGGGGTTGGAACTTGATGATCTTTAAGGTCCCTTCTAATCCCAACTATTCCATGATTCTGTGATTCTATGATTCTATGATTCTTGTGCTGAGGACTCCAGAGCTAGATGCAATACTGCAGTGTGAACCAGAGAGGCAGAATTATCACATATTTATTTCTGAGGCACAAGAAAATTAATAAACACCTTGTTTTGTTGAGTGTAGAATGTGTGAGAACTGGAACAATTTTTTTTTCTTTGAGGTCACTTGGGAAGGGGTGAAAGAATTTGGGGAAAACTTGACCTGCAGTTGTCCAGACTTCACAAATGGCTATCAGTGTGCAGGTGGAGGGGGTGGTAGATCTGTGGCTTACTGTGCTGCCTCTATTTTTAGTTCCTGACTGCTTGCAAGTTCCATTTACAAATGTTGAGAAATGCATTAGGATTATCTGCTTTATTGTAAAGGTAATAAAATGCTGTCCAATTATTTAGCCAATAAAATAGCTAAAAGCAGGCTCCACTACTGTGGTGGTGTTGCTGCTACATGAGGCTCTGCAGGATTTTTAAGCTGCCTGCTCTGATGTGTCCTCATTGCTAGTTTCCTATCATTGCACTCATTCAGTTTGGAGATTAGAATTCTCTTGGGGTTTTTTACATCAGAGGCTCATCTGGGAACAATTGAAAGTGTGTATTGAGAAGAGAAAAGGTGGGAGTTCAGCAAAAGCTCTGGATCCATTCCTGTAGTGATGTGTGTTGTTCCTGGAGCACAGCAGTGATACTGGAGGCATGAAGACCACTGGTTATTCCTTTCACCAGGGTCTTCAAGACCTTGAATGCTAAGAATCATAAAATTGGTTTAGATTGGAAGGAACTTTAAGATCATCTGATTCTAACCCCCTGCCATAGGCAGAGGCAAAGAAGTTCAAGAGGTACTTCCCCACAATTTGTCTTCAGTGCCTAGAATGGGAGGAAGTGGTTGTCTTCAGAGGATGTGGTCAACCTGTATTACTTGGTGATCTATAGGTCAGTATTACAGTTGTTTCTCTGCCACAGAGTCTAGATTCCTGGACAAAAACCCATTTAGGCTGGTGAGCTTTATGACTGTACTTGTCAGCTGGATGTGATAATGTGCTTCAGTCAAGGTTGAAGGTGCTTTTACATTGTTATTTGACTCTGAAAGACAGAGAAGTGGGTTATTTTTTTCCATTAGAAAACTAGGATGTAAATAAATAATAAAAAAATTTGTTTCTAGTGCTTAAACAGATATTACTACTTTTATGATGGCTTTTTACCACTACAAGTTAGTATTGTAGGGTATCAGTCCTTGGAAGGAATTTCCTCCAGTTGTATTCACTAATGAGCAGAAGGTTTTAAGTACATTTCTAACACTGTTAATTAGTACTTTTTTTTTTTTCATACTGTTTTAGATAAGGCCAAACAGACTGTGTGTCAGTGCTGTGGATATTCACTGTGAAAGAATACATAAAAATACAGTTGGAGACTTTATGCTTTAAACACACCAAATATATCCCCTAAAGCATTCCTAATATGTGGCTATCTGCATCCTCAGCATTCAGCACCTGTAAAGTGATACCTTAATTTTTAAGGGAAGCAAAGGGTTAATTTGTGTAAGCCTTAATTAGAGTGAAGAAAAAACCTGTCAATTTAGTAAAAACAGAGGAGCTAATTCCACAACATCTGATTCTAGGAAATAGAAGTAGGAGTAAAAGTGTGGCTTTGAACTGCATCTTATGAAAGCAGTAAGGACAGGAACATTGCAAGCTTGTGTGTACCTGTGAATGCCACTGGGTATTTTATGCAACTCCTGTGGTTTTTGAAACTGTGCCTCTGAGGGGGCATGCAATGAAAATTTGATAGGTGATACATTATTGTGCAGTGAAATGTTGGAATTTGCAACTGGAGCCCTGGAAGCTAGTGTCAGCTTGTCAAGTGTGGCTCTTGCCTGGGAAGTCCAACCAAGATATATTGCCTCTCTTTTCACCTAGGAGATGAAGTGTGGGAAATCATGATTTAACAGTGGGAGGGAGATGTAAATCCACACTGACTTTTCATTGCTCTTTGACTCTGAGAAAATGTGAATCTGGAAATGAACTCCATGACTTTTCTCTGTGCTTTGGCCAAGTGTACTGATAAAAGTTCAAATATTTGGGATATCTGGCATGTTTGTGGCTGCAGCCACAAGAAAAAGGTAATTTTTTTCAAGATTTTAATTTCCCTTTTATACTGATAAGTGCCACGGAACTCCAGCTTGCTGTGAACAGAAAAGAACAGTCAAACCATAGCAGCTCTGTTCTGCCAAGCTGTTTTAATGAATACTCAAATATTGAAAATTAGATATTGTGTTTGTCAGCCTAAGAATGACAAATTTGTTGATGAGTCTGTTGTGGTTTTTTTTTTTTAGTTCAAGCATTTACTTTTTTTTTTTTAATGTATTTTTATTACTAAGTTAGCTGACACTTTTTCAAAGGGTGGTAAAATGGGCCAGAATAGTTTCCAGTTTATGTGAACTTTGGTACCCAGCTAGACCAAAGAGCACTTGTAGTTTTTTGAGAGTTTAAAAATGTGTTTTCAACATATTTCTACTCAAAAGTGCATCTGAAATGTTCATGAACAGACTGTTCCTGAATGCCAGCCTAAGATCTGATAGCATTGTGGTTTTGGAAGAAGAAAAAGCATCTCTGGAGTTGACCTAAGCAATTTCTGCAGCATGAAGCCTTCTAGACCTGTTTCAAGTGTTGGTCAGGTCATTGTAGTGGGATCTGGTTGAAACTAAGCCCATATGTTGCAGCTAGTTTTGTAGCTCTCAGGCAAGGGAAGAGAGTATATAAAAAAGATTTGAAGTGATTCTAAATTATATTTTCTTTTCTTTAGCTGTCTCCGTAATGAGATACAGTGCATCATCATTTGGATTTGCTGTAAGTAGAGATACAACTTTAATATTCCCTGCCTTTTTTCTTCATGAGCTTTTTCTGAAACATGAAAATATACATTTTTCTTACTTTAAGATGTTCAAATTCAGTGATGGATTAGGAAAAAATTACTGTTGAAGTCATATCTTGGAGAGGTTCATAAAGATATTTTCATTGAGTGTTTTCAGTATAGGACTACTAAGCCTCATATTGGAGTTCTTATATCCACCAGATATGGTTTTCTTCTGCAAAATCTCTTTACCTAATAATTTCTTTTGGTAAACTTGAGCCAAATTCTTAAATTTTCTTCATGACACTTAGAAAATAGAAGTCTTTGTTAAAGCTCATACTGACTTTGGGATAGCAGCTTTCCTCTAGTAACTGCCATGACTTTCCCGATCAGTGGCAGAGCAAAAAATCCCTAACAACAAGCAAAATGAGTAATTTAAAATAATTTGTCTTTCACTTTCAAATATGAAGGTTTGATTTACCTAAGGATGAATATTCTTACAGTGGGACAAGCCTGTTTTCTGGTGTTAAATGATATCCTGTCTTCATTATCTAGAAATACAGAGAAGGCAATTTTGCATATGATAATCTGCAAATAAATTTCCAGAATAATATGAAATCTGGATACAGTGGGAGTTTGATGAAAAGATTATATTTATTTCACTTGAAACAAAACTGTTTATTGCAGAAGATTTAAGACTCAGTAGGAAAAAGGGATGCTTCTCAGGCGTTTTCAAGCATTGTCTTTTTAGAGACTTTGCATAAGTCATATTAGTATTTTAACTCTCATGGTGCCAAAGTGGCAGATTGTGGTGGAATTTTTTTTCTTTCCTTCACTTCTCCACAGATGATGGATTGCAAATACAAAGTTTAAAATCCCTTGATTGACTTCCTGAGCAGTAAATTGTATCATTGCACACCAATACATGGCAAAAATGTGATTGAGTTACTAAATGTGAATCCTACTTTCATTTCAATAGTTTATGTGAAGAAGATTTGCACTAAATGCATTGCTGTTAGTGCAGGGAACACTTGATGACCCACAAAACAATTGACTCTGTGTCTCTTTCAGTTTGATGCCACCCTGGATGTTTTGTCATCAGCCATAGTTTTGTGGCGTTACAGCAACGCAGCTGCTGTGCATTCTGCACACAGGGAGTATATGTAAGTACACTTAATTACTTTTGGCTTTGCTAGAGTCCTGTAGAGCTTTCTGCTGTCAAGCTGTGATGCTACAGATTCCAAAGTTTGATGAAAAACATTCTGTCATATCAGCAAGTATTCTTTCCTTCTGCCAACTTACTGTTTGGTCCCAAACATGCAGCCTTTGTTTTAAGCAAACCTTCACGTGATTGTGATTTTCAGTTTCTTTTTAGCCAAGGTAGTAATTGTTAGGGCTTTGCAATTTTATTTTCCCAACTCTAGCATCTGCATCAAAAGAAATGTATATGAATAGGGTAATAGCTTTGTGAATCTTTTATATATTGTTCCATTATTGCTATAAGAGTATGTATTTAGAATTGATGCCTGTATGATGTTTGTCCATCCCTTAACAGGACTGCAGTATGAACAGCCTCTCTTTGAACATAAATTGCTTCAATTGCTAGTGAGATTATGGAACATTTGATAAGATTGAGGCTGCATTAGTGATATGATCTTACAGTGATATGAAGTTACAGTTTATTGTAACTTGTACAAAGAGAGACATAGGCACATCCTACACCCTTTTCATTGCAGATTAGCTGTTTTAGTGAGAGTATATCAATATAATTTTCTTTATGGAAAAAAAAAAGCATGTTTGTGGTAAGCGTATTTAATGCTTAGAATCTTAGAATGCATTGAGTTGGAAAGGATCTTCCAGGGCCATCTAGTCCAACCCCCTGCAGTGAGCAGGGACATCCTGCACTAGATCAGGTTGCTCAGAGCCTCAGCAAGCCTGGCCTTGAATGTCTCAAGGGTTGGGGTCTCCACCACCTCTCTGGGCAGCCTGTTCCAGTGCATCACCACCCTCATGGTGAAGAACTTTTCCCTAGTGTTTAATCTAACCCTGCACTAGTTAAAAAACCTTGCCCCTCGTCCTATTCTTAGGTGCCCCCTCAAAACCCTCCCCAGCTTTCCTATAGGCCTCCTTCTTTGCATCAGAGTTTTGATTGCAGTGGAAATTGCATTCTGAGTCAATGTGAAGCTTTTCTATTGGCAATTCATATGGTAGCTGAGGTGGAGATGGGTTCAAGAATTGTTTCAGCTAGTGCATAAAGAAGAATTGAACCTCCTACTAAAGTTTTGAGTGCATTATGTTTATCTCCTTTGGTTTTGTTATGTGCTGCCTTTGCCAGGAGTATCCCATTTGTCTTGTTAGAAGATTAGTTCAGGTATCTCCTGGAATGGACACAACTTTCCAATAAAGGGGCTAAGGTAATTTTTGTTCTGAAACACTTCTAACAGAGTCCCTCTTACAGGATGGGAAGCCAAATGGAACTGAGTTTTTATGTAACTGATAGGATGAAAAAAATAATAAAAAAAGCCACACAGAGTGGCCTAAAATTTGTCTTCATAGTCCTTTCCTAAAAACTAAGCAAACAGTAAGCAGTATTTTTACATGCATTAACTCAGACTCATGCAACAGCTTGCCAGCCCTGTGGGTTCCTTTCTGGCAGGGCTCCATATTTAACAGTTTGGAATAAAAGGCCACAGAAGATTGATGTGGCATTGATTCATAAAAATAAATCCAGAAATATGTGATTAAAATTAGTTCTCCTGCACAAATTTGGAGATCTTAACAGACATTTCCTGAGTATCTAGCTTTTGTGGGTGTCCACAGAGATTCCTGTCAACATTCAATTAACATATTTTTTGAAATCTCCTTCTGTTGAGCTTTTTCAAGTGAACCTTGTAAAATACTTTATAGAGAAAATAAATCCCAGTACAAGAGAAGAATCAACATATCCCTATGGCTAAACCAGTGAAGTGAACAAGCAAAGTAGCAAACATATTTTCCTGCTTTTTATGCTCATTTTTAATTTGCTTTCATCTAATCCCTCTGCTTTACATAAGGCTAAATTAAGTCAATGAATTACTTGCCGTGCCCTCTAGTTGATGACTGCTAAGGTTATGTGATGAGATCAGAAGTGAGTGAAAGAATGTTACCATATGCTGGGAATATGAATCACTGGATAGACAGTCTGGTTATCCCTCTGGTTCTAGAACTGACAGGAGAATCATCGTAGTTCTGACAGCAAAGAGGTGGTCATGTCTCCTAAGGCAATCCTTACTGTGTCACATTTTTGAGGGAGGCACAATTCTAATTTCCTGTTGTGTTTAATCAGTCTCTTGCTTGAAAGTCTGCATGTAATTATTTTTCCTCTCTGCTGGGAGAATGTTGCATGACTCCTCCTAGCTGCCTGCTTACCCTGCAAGTAGTCTTTGTGTCATGTGTGGAGCCACGAAGATGATAAAGGGATTGGAGCATCTCCCTTCTGAGGAAAGGCTGAGGGAGCTGGATCTCTTTAGCTTGGAGGAGACTGAGTGGGGACCTCATTCATATCTATAAATATGTAAAGGGAGAGTGTCAAGAGGATGGAGCTAGGCTCTTCTCAGTGACATGCAATGATAGGACAAGGGGCAACGGGTGCAAGCTGGATCACAGGCGGTTCCACATAGATGCAAGGAAAAACTACTTCACAGAGAGGCTGTGGAATCTCCTTCTCTGGAGACATTCAAAACCTGCCTGGACACCTTCCTGTGTGACCTGAGCTAGGTGTTCCTGCTCTGGCAGGGGGATTGGACTAGATAATCTTTTGAGGTCCCTTCCAATCCCTGATATTCTGTGATATGTGCCTATAAATACACATAGTCCTTCACAGTCCTTGTTTGCTGTGGGTTGGTGTCTCAGTGGGGAGCTCTGCTCTTGGGCTCCTCAGTAGTTTGTTGTAAATTCATGTAGGTTCTTAGGTCATGCTGTGGCAAAACTCTGGATTTCTGTAAAAGTTTACCAGAGTGAGCTATGCTAGAGTGACTTCAGTGTAGTTCCTTAATCATAGGTCTGTCTTTTAGTAATCGAAATGTGTTTGTCAGTGTTTCCAAATGTATCAGAAAATAACCTGAGCTCCTTGACAAGAGCCAAGTGCAAATGTATAAAGTTTCCCATTTCATAAACTTGAAAATAAGAGACTGGTCCAAGAGCTGTTGAAATCAGTGAAAAGCCACTCATGGTAGGGCAATGTTAGATCCAGTCCTAAGTGCTGGACGTCACTGCGAGTGTAGAGTGAAAAATAAACCCCAGAAGAAACAGAGAATACAGCCTGACTCACAATGTGCTAAGAATTAAATACTTAGAATAAAATTATACGATGTAAAAGAACTGTGTAATCTTAAGATGCAGCCATATGGAAACTAGAGATGCAACATCAGATGGGCTGGTACTCAGAATGAACAGTACAGCATGGCTTGCTGTGCTGAGTGCTGCTAAGCTGAAGCAATATATTTCCATTTAATGCCAGGGGAATTGTAGAGCTGAAATTACCATGAAAATTTATCATCTTATGTTTAACTTGCTGTAATGGGTTTAAGTTTTACTAGACTGATTTCCCTAATTTTCTTGGGACAAGTTGAGAAGGTGCTTTTTTGGTGCTACCAAAGTAATATAACATACAGCTTTGTTGATACTCATGGAGGTTCACATACTTTAACAGCAAAATATGTTTTCACTTACCTTTGCAATTTGCCCTCCTTGAAAATTATTTGACATTGATGGCAGGCTATTCAAGTCTTTCATTGCTGAGAATTTTTCTTACGTTGTTTTGCAAAGATATATCTGGTTGTGTTCTGGGTATGTCTCAAACTGTTATGAAATGGTGAGGAAATAAAAATTTATGCTTTATTTTTACATATACCAAGTGACTTAAAAAATGCAATGAAAATTACAAGATAATCAAATATTAAATATTAAAAGATATAAGGTCTGAATCTCATCTTATATTCTGTGATGTGAACATTGAATGTGTGCAAATATTCTTGATTATAGAATGGTAGAATGGTTTGGGTTGGAAGGGACCTTGAAGATCATCCAGTTCCAATCCCTCTGGCCTGGACAAGGGCACCTCCCACTCACTAGACCAGGTTGCTCCAAACCCTGTCCAGCCTTGCCTTGAACCCCTCTAGGGATAGGGCAGCCACAGCTTCTCTGGGCAACCTGTTCCAGTGGCTCACCACCCTCAGCATAAAGAATTTCTTCCTACTATCTTCCTACTTTCTTCCTTTAGTAAACCTTTTAACAACACAATAGTTTATTGGCAACTGGAGCAAATATAAATTCTGTTGAAGGAAAAATTTTATTGAAATGGATGTGGTAACAGTGGTCTTTCATGTGCATAAATAAATCCAGTAAATAACAGTAGAAGTTTCTTAACAGAGGGATGAAGCACTAGGGACCTGGATAAAGGTCTAATGAGATGTTGTACTAGTAACAAGCTGTACAGCCAAAGAGCAGTGCTTTCATCTGGAATGGAGTGCTGGAACTGTACATGAGGAGAAAGTGAGGAGTTCCTGCAAAAGGTGAAAGATGGAGAAAACAGAATATGAAACTTCTTCCAGCCTTGATTAAAAAAAAAAAAAAAGCTGTAAGAGATGGAGCTTTTTATGTATACCTGGTTGGAGGGATCTTAAATCTGTGAACAAAAGAAACATCCCATGTTTGATTCCCCCTGCTCAGGAAAACAGGACTTTGGTCACAGTGAGTTAATAGAGTTAGTTGGCAGCAGCCCAGGTAAATGGTATAAATGCTATAAAGCAATGTCCCTGTTCTTATGTTACAGAGCTAAAATCCTGCTTTTTTGTGCAACAGTGCAGGGCTGAGTGTCTCCTTATGTCTGTAGAATCCATTGCTCTTTGGGTTATTTTGCTAAGGGGTTTTGTTTGAGCTTGTACATTCAGTGTTGCTGAAACTAACTTTGTGCAGCATATTTTATGTAGTGATTCTTGAGAGTTGCAGCTGGTGTTGATTGTATATTATTTTGTTGATGGCACCAAATTAAATCCTGTGTTTTCCAAGAACCAGTCTGTCAACATCTTTCTTAACCCAGTGCCAGAGTATGTAGGAAACCTCAATCATTATGAGCACGTTGAATAAAGCCAAGAGCAGAAAATTCACTTCTCTTTCACTGTTGGGCTGATGAGGATTATTTGATTGCATGTGTCAGACAACAGCTATTCTTTACCTTGTTGCTTTAATAATAAAATTAAAATGTATCATGGTAAAATAATTGCTAATGATCTTGTGATGCTAGATGTTGCCATGACATGGTGCATAATGAACGCAGATATGAGTGGCTTTTTTTCTTGTACTGGTGGAGTTGTCACCCAAACCATTGATATTGATATTAAAATATCAATTATCTGCACCTTTGTCTATCCCAGGATACCTGTCACACCTTCACCTGCTGCTGTAAAAGCTTTTTGCAAGGAGAAAATAATAATTCCTGTCCTCAGTGGAGCAATGTGTGATTCTGGATTGCTTTCCTTGTGGATAAGATGACACTACCTGAGCAGTAGCTGGCTAGTACTGCTATCTCTGTTTCTATTTTGCCTATCTTTTCTCACCTTGTGCTAGATTTAGAAACAAGGCATCAAGAATTGTGAAGATCTTGCTGTCTTTGCTACTTTGCATCAGATATTATCTTAAAATATACATCAGTAGCTTAGCTTCCACCTCCATGTAATGTACCTCAGTTGGTGCCATCCTAGTGCTAAACCCACTGGCCCACTAAAAAACACCTTTCCTGAAGGTTTGATTCTTAATAAATTCTGTACTTATGGGGAGAATGAAACAGTACTCTTACCTATTTTGACATCCAGAAGAGTATAAATGTAAGAGCTTCACCCATGAATTTCTACCTGAATTTGAGCTAAGAGCAGTCTCTAAGACCTTTGGCATCCAAGGATAGGACAAGAGGCAATGAGTTCAAACTGGAACATAGGAAGTTCCACATAAATATGAGAAAAAACTTCCATGATCAGGGTGACAGAAGAGTGTCCCAGGGTGCCCAGAGAGGGTGTGGGGTCTCCTTCTCTGGAGACATTCAGACCGCACTTGGATGCTTTATTGTGTGACCTGATCTGGATGTTCCTGCTCTGGCAGGGTGATTGGACTAGGTGAACCCTCCAAGTCCATTCCAATTCCTGACATTCTGTGATGCTGTGATTCTCAGGGGCAGAGTAAAAATACACCTGATGGATAATGAGCCTACTGGATGTGACAGAAAGTTTCTTGCATCCTTCACTACTCAACCCCTATATTTAGTAATTCTCACTGATAAGGCTGGAGCAATACAGCAAGCAGACATGTTAGTGTTTCAAATAATGCTGCAAATTTGTAGATGTTGATCAAGCAGAAGGACACAGCTTTCAACTGTTTTGCTTTTAGAACTTTCCATCTTCTTAGGCATGTGACCTTCAGAGAAGCTTAGTGAAGTGATTGGAAACCCTTAGCAGTTGCTTAGTTACCTTCTCTCTGGAATTCAGTCTTAAATCGACAGTGATAATAACATCATCTATACAAGTCTGGGTATGATGAGAAGACACAGACTCTGAATTGAATATACCCGAAGGAATTATGCTTTACTGAGGTTTCTCTTTTTCAGCCCAAGTATCTCATTTGATGTCTTGTCCTTCTACTTTTTGGTGTAGTTCATTTTTGGAAGATGGGAGAAATCATATATGTAAATGATCTCCTTTGGTTGCTAGGGAGAAGTGCTGTATGGCTTCATGAAGCTGTACCTTACTGCTTTGCACTACATTGTCTCTTTGAACTGCAAATCTGCTTTTGCTCTGTAGACTCTTGTCCAGTTGCTTATGACCTAGTCCATAGCACACCAGAGGCTTTCATCCTGCCACTGATACTTGTTTTGAGGGTAATTGTTGGAGTTGCCCTTTATTACTTTATGACTACCTTGTGCCAATCCTCTAAAGAGCCATCCCCATCTCCACCTCCTGCCTGCTAGTGAAAAAAGTGCATGTCTTTGAGGCTACTGGGTAACTGTGAGGAATTTGTGTAAATTAATGAGAGAATGTGATGATGTGGGACCCCAAGGTGGAGAGAACCTCTTCTTCCAAAGGGATAAAACCCCCTGTTTGTCCCTTGTGTGTGTTCAGCTCACACCACTTGAGAATTTTTACCCCAGGGTAAAAAATTTTACCCCAGGTGATGAGGAGCCTTGTTGATGCTATAGTGTCCGTATGTGGGCTGGAGTCTTATGAAGACAGGCTGAAGGAGATGGAGTTGTTCAGCCTGGGGAAGAGAAGGCTCAGGGGGGACCTCATAGTGGCTTATCAATACCTGAAGGGGGCTACAAAAGGCTGGGGTAGGACTTTTTAATAAGATATGTTATGAGAGGACTAGAAATGATGGATGTAAATTGGAAAGGGGTAGATTCAGGCTTGACATAAGAAAGAAATTCTTTACAGTGAGGGTGGTGAAACACTGGAAGAGGTTGCCCAGAGAGGTTGTGGATGCCCCCTCTCTGGAGGTGTTCAAGACCAGGCTGGACAAGGCACTGAGCAGCCTGATGTAGTGGGAGGTGTTCTTGCCTATGGCAGGGGGGTTGGAACTCGATGATCTTTGAGGTCCCTTCCAACCCCAACTATTCTATGATTCTATGTGCATTGCATTTACACATGGAATATAGGGCCTGTGAGTTATCTTATCCTTGCACCCAAAGCTTAAGAGAATTAGAAACTCCTTTTTATAGGAGAAAATGGCTCTGACACTGCTAGTTTTGGTCTGACTCTTCTTTCTTTCCCTGTGATTCAAATTAAAAGTGCACCCTGAACGATATGGTTGCAGGGTATATTCTCTGTAGGTTCACAGAAATATAAAAGGCGGTAATTTTCAGTATTAGTGCTGGATTTAAATTTTCATGTGTAGATTTGCTCTGCTGTACTGCTTAGCCTGGCTAAATGAGCACTGTCTATTTTGGTAATGTTGAATGAAAATAATCCTCTCAATTCAGACCCAACATATCAGTCACATCAAAAAAAACCCCTGTGGGTAATTTTATCTATGCCATAGATACGAAAGAGACTGGAAGCACAGATGGCAAAATCCACACCTTCCCACAGTTCAGGGCAAACCTCTGTGGCTGGAGGAAAAACTCCTTTGTGGTGAGTGAAGGGAAATAGCTAAGTGATCTGGAAAAAAGTCAAATTCATGGAGATAGCCTACAAACTGCAGATAGCTCTTACGCAGTGGAGCACAGTACAGAGTTTGCAAGGGAAGTGTTTACCTGTGCCTGGATATCTGCTTTATAGGAGGAAAACCCAAGTTTCTTTTTGACCACAGAGAAAATTTTTACACCATATTTTGCTCTGAAATATTTATCTGAAAAACTACATCCAGGTACTGTGCTACATACAAGGTGCAACATGATGAGGCTGACTTGGTAAACTGCAGTATTTCTCCATAAATCCACTGTCCCATATTGAGGCAAAAGTGAAGCAATTCTAAATTTTGCTCTTACCCAGGCAGAAATGCATGTGTGCATACATTTGTGCATGCTCACATGGAAAATCCTTACATGTAGAATTTATATTGAATACGAAATAGCAAATGTATATATTTATACGTTCTAAAATCTGTTTCTAAAAGTGTGGCATCTGTAGACTTGGCAATGATTTTACTGGAGCTAGATCCAAAATCTATTTAATTTCTGGAAGCCTTGCCTTTCACTTCACAGCTAGTTGATTAGGTGGTATTTGTGTATATTGACTAGTATTTACTCACACAGACACATACATACATAGAAAAATCAGGAATATATTGGTGTTTTGTACTGGAATTTAATGACTGACATAAAAATGAGTATTAAGAAATTCTCAAAGGGCTTTAGTTCCCCTAAAGCTTCAAGAGAATGACAGATTCTCCAGTTCCCTAAGGGCAGGAGCTCTTCACAAGCTGGGAGGCTGGTTATATGTCAGGTCTTCCATAAGTGCAGCTGCACAGTCTGTGGACACCAGCAGCTACAAAATAGGTCATAAGAGTTTTCATATTCTCTTGAGTTGTAGAAATGCTTGTTAGCTTTTATTGACAGATTATTTTTGTCATTTAAATTTTTTCTCACTTAAACTCCAGAGGTTTCATTAGTGGGTTTATTCAGAGGTTCAATCCTGTTCCCATCATAAAAATTATTTGCTTGGCTTTGCTGAAAAGGCTCATGTTACTCCTGGGCTCAGAGCTCATCTTGCTCTTATTGGCCTGCAGCTCATTTTGATGCTAAATTATGGTTTCTTGCAAAGTAATAGTTTTAACACTACCTCTTCACACCAGCGATGAAAACAGCCTGCAGAGATTTTAACATTTCTTTTTCTGTGGGCTGTTAGAAGCCATTAGTGCTGAAAGATCTTGACAAAGCCTGCAGAGATAAAGATTTTATGAATAGGATCATAGGATAATTCAGGTTGGAAGGGACCTCAGGAGGTCTCTCGCCCAGGCTCTTGCTCAAAGAAGAGTCAGCTGTGAGACCAGAATAGACTGCTCAGAAATTTATCCAGTCAGATTTTGAAACCTCTTAATGGTGGAGACTCTGCAACCTCTCTGGGCAAACCATTTCACTATTCCTATGGTGGAAAACTCATTTCTCTTAGAAAAAAAATTCTTTATGATTAGGAAAATGCAGAATAAACCAGAGTAAACCAGCTCTTGGAAGGTAGAACAATTGTATGTAGGATTGGAAGTATTTATTTATAAGCTGCCAGAGGGTTGGATGAAGAAGTGAAGAAGGAAGCAAGAACTAAGAACTGTCTTAAGAAGAAAATAGCAATGTCTGAATTGCTGAGAGCTGTCATGGGGGACCTGAGGATTGAGAAGCATTTATTACACTGTGGTGATTCCAAGCCAGGGGTATCTCTAGCATCTTCACTGGGTTTTCTGTCAAACCTCACAGCATAACTCCTCTGTAATTAATTTCTATTGGTACTTCTGAGATGACTTGAACTTGTTTGGAGTTGGCAGTTGTCTCATGTAATTCAGCTGAATGTTATCAATGAAACTGCATTTTCCAGCTGCCATGGAACTTACACCTTCCTTGTGCAGGTGGAAGCACTAGTTACAAAGCACTTGAATAATTATTAGAAGACAGAAGTTATCCGGCTCATATTAGAGATTTTATTGTCTAGTGGCTTGAAAATAAAGCAAGCAAAAGGCGGTTGCTATTTGTTTATTGAGCACTGTAGTTAAAATTTCAGATTAATTTGGGGGAGGGATTATTATTTTGTATGTCTGTACTTGCATTTTGCATGATTCGCAGTCTAGACATTGTTTTTGTGGCAAATGAGATTAAAAGAAGACACAATGCAGTATGTTGTTCTAGTGGTTTTGCAGATAAGTGGATGCACTCAAGAAGACAGGAAACATGTATTTTTGCACTAAAGTACTATGCCATTACTCATGAATTTTGTATGCCTGTGGATTCCAAAAGCCAGCATATAAAGGAGATGCTGGGCTTGCTAAATACAATGACTGAATGCTGATTCCAAGCTCAGACTCCATTTCTGCCTGCTATTAATACCCTTTCCACTGTTATTAACATCTTCTTTTTTTCTGTTATTAACATCTTCTAGTTTTAGCTATTTGTGGTTAAGTAGGTGTGTGGGAATTCTTCTGACACAGTAAAACTGATCTGGGGAATGAGAGAAGCAGCTCAGGTTTGCTGAAGTCATTGCTTATCTGCTGGCATAGGCAGAAATGTAAAATGCTTGCTGTTAGGATTGGGTCGTTGGAGAGTTTACAAAGAGATCTCCAACCTGCCCAACAACACGTGAAAACTGAATCCAGACAGAGGTCAGGCTAAGGGCTGGTTCCCTGGACACATTAGACTTGTGCCAGCAGGGTTCCTGCTGAGCTCTTAGGGAACATTTGCCTGGCTTTCTTGGGAGAAGTCTGCAGGTAATAGAAGGCATGCTGAGGAAAAGAGATGGTGCTTCACTATCTTACCTTTCCACATACCCATGATGTTATTGGCACAAGGAAATTCAATCTGTTGCTTCCAACTCAGAGATTTGTGGTTACTCAGCTCTGGTGAGACCCCACCTGGAGTATTGTGTCCAGTTCTGGAGCCCTCAACATAAGAAGGACATTGAGCTGTTGGAGCAGGTCCAGAGGAGACCACGAAGATGATCAAGGGCTGGAACAACTGCCTTATGAAAACAGGCTGAAGGAGTTGGGGTTGTTCAGCCTGGAGAAGAGAAGGCTCAGAGGGTACCTCAGAGTAGCTTCTCAGTACCTGAAGGGGCCTACAGAAAGGCAGAGGTAGGACTTTTTAATCAGATATGTGATGGGAAGACTAGAAACAATGGATGTAAATTGGAAGGGGGTAGATTTAGACTTGACATAAGAAAGAAATTCTTTACAGTGAGGGTGGTGAAACACTGGAACAGGTTGCCCGGAGAGGCTGTGGATGGCCCCTCTTTGGAGGTGTTCAAGGCCAGGCTGGACATGGCATTGAGCAGCCTGATGTAGTGGGAGGTGTCCCTGGCTATGACAGTGGGGTTGAAACTCAATGATCTTTAAGGTCCCTTACAACCCAAACTATTCTATTCTGTGTGTCTTGTGTCAACCTGTCACTGGCTCAGCAAGTGGCTTCAGACAAGTTAGCCACAACTTGTGTGGACCAGTTCTGTGTTACCTTTTGCCAGTGTTTGCCCCAGCTAAATGGGCAGAACTTTTAGCATACTTTTCTGTATCTCATCCAAAAAAAGGAAATAAATCATTACAACAGAATTTGTTGTGAAGGATTGTGCAAGGTAAGCTTCTGATGTTTTAGCAGTGCTAAGTGTTACAGAAGTGATAGGAAGGTGAAAAGTTTTGAATTTGACAGAAGTAGGTCAAGAGACTCCAGAGAGATCTCTGGTGATAGCCCAAAACTGCAAACCTCTGAAAAGAGTCTTTTGCAGAAAAGGGGCCTGCTTGTAAATATGCAATGAAAAATGGAAAGCCTTCTAATTTTTAATTTCACTCATTCTTTTTGGAGGATGAACTTTTCTCCCATTTGTATTGCCATTTGATGACAAGATGGCAGAGAATCAATCCCCTGAGTTTGTTCCATTATCACAGGCAATGGGCTGGATTTTTGTTCTTGTGTTTGAGTCTAGGAGGAGGACTCTAGGGTAATCAGCCTGTTACAGAGCTTTCCTGCCTACTTTTAACAACAGGCTGTGTTTAACAATAACATTTAGGCTGAAGATAAGAAAGAAGTTCTTTTCTGTGAGGGTGGTGAGACACTGGAAGAGGTTGCCCAGAGAGGCTGTGGATGCCCCCTCAATCCCTGGAGGTGTTTAAGGCCAGGCTGGATGAGGCATTGAGCAACCTGGTGTAGTGGGAGGTGGCCCTGCCTATGGCAGGGGAGTTGGAACTAGATAAACTTTTAGGTCCAACCCAAACTATTCTATGATTCTTTGTTGCAGTTTACTACAATGGAGATAAACATCTCTTAAAAACAGTGTGTCAGAGTTTTGCCTTCCTGAGACCAGTCCCTCATCTAACACATGGCTAGGAAGGGTGCAAGCATCTGTGCTGTTTGTCCTCATCTGTGGAAGGGCAGCCCTTTTACTAGTCTAGAGGACTATTTGGATTGTCCACAGTGTGCTTTAGAGCTGTTTGTGTTGGAGAATAAATCCACCAGCTGCTCACCTGTGCCTCTGCTGCAGCTGCATCTTCTGAGTGAGGCAGAGCACTGGCATCTCAGCTGCAGGCTCTGGACTGAACTTGATGTGAACATTGCATGTGCTGCCAACCACCAGATGGCCTGGTGTCTGAGTTGTTGGAAATAGTAGCATGCTACTGGAATAATGATAGCATCTGTAAAATGAGCTAACAAATTATAAACACCAAACAAAGGAAATTCAGTCTTTGAAGCAAAAAAATAGACTTATAAATTCTTAACTATTTCGTGCTTTAAAATTGCCTTTGTCTATAATAATAGTATTTATATGAAAGGCTATTTGTGAAATGGTGTCATGGATCTATCAATACTGTAGTAGACTGGCTATTATTGTTTCTGTAGAGGAAATCAAAGCCATGTATCCTGCATTATTCCATGGCAAGTGAAACTCCATCTCAGTATTATTGGTCTGCATGTTTTATTTACAAGAGCAAGAGTTTTGTTTTTTCACGGTGAAGTTCTGGGTATACATTAAGTGCTTTTTAAGCCTTGTTGTGCTTGTGTCCTACACAAAACTTAAATTATTCTCTGTTACTTTATCTTATCTTCATTGACTTATTTGGTTTTTTTATGTAAGACTGGGTTGTAAGCTTGGCTGAACAGGAATAGAGAGTCTGATTTTGCATAGCTTCTAGCCTGATCAGACTCCTATCTTTGATTTGGTAATTGTGAGACCCTTGGACAGCACCTCACATGTTTGGTTGTTTTTTATTATTTATTATTTATTTATTTTTCATACCTGCAGTTAAAATCCTTTTTCCTGGAGATGTGGGGATGAAACAGATGCTCCAGGTTCTGTTATGCCACTGACCAGATATACTAAACATGTGTCCTGGTTTGATACAGAGAATAAAGTTCCCTTGATTATTTCTAGTGTGAGATCCTAGCAAGACAAAAAAAGACAGGCAGACCTCTAGAGAACTCTGTGATGAATCATCAGGAGCAGAAGAGATGCATCTTTCTCCCTCTGAAACATCTTCAGTCTGCCCTGTCTTCTCACACGCAATGCAGATTTCAAGAACTAGACATCAATTTTCATTCTCTTCTTTAATTCAGGTCTCTAGATCCTTAAATTCCTTTTCTTATTAACTTGTTGCACTTTATCCTTCAGCAGTGGAGGAGCTGACAAATCCTAATATGTTCTTAACATTCCTTTCTATTTTTCTCTCTTTTTTTTCCCCCCCAGAGCTTGTGTTATCTTGGGTGTCATATTCCTCCTGTCATCTATATGCATTGTGATCAAAGCCATCCATGATCTTGCGAAGAGGGAGTTCCCAGAAGTGGTAAGGTGGTTCATATTCTTTAAAATGTTCTCTTTATTCCCTGCACTGCCAGTGAGACTGAGAAAGTCCAGCATCTCCTTTCAAGAAGCCCTGTTGAACTTGGTGTAGCTGCAGCAAATGCATATCCTGTCTGCCTGTACATACTGCTCCTAATCTTCAAGCAGTGCTTTTTCCTTATGTGATGGAATGAAGTTTTTATGGGGTTTTTATAGGCTTGGCCCCATCTCTTCTTCTCTAGGGTTAACCTTTATGCACCAAATCGTTCTCAACATAGTCACTTAAAGCTTTTATAGGAGGCCTATAGGAGTTCACTTAGAGAGAAGAGGTTTCTCTGGGCTTAATGAAAGTGATAGATTTTTATGAGAAGAAGTTTACTACTCCAGTGGATTCAATATTTTATTTTGAATGCAGAGAAAAAATGTATTTTGGATTGTTTTTGTTTTCTAGCTCTTGCCTCCAATTCCAGAGCCATGTACCAGTAGCAGGAGTGAAACAGGTGAGGGGAGCATGCTGGGTGAAAGAGCTGTCTTTTCAACTGGTTCACCATGGAGCATCACAAAGGGCTTTTCTCCTGCTCTCTGCTTCCTTTTGGTAGTGAAATCCAGCCCCTACCTGGCATACAGAGCAGCTCTCCCAGGTGGTCTTTCAGCTCTGCCCTGTCCTATCCTGCTTGCTTCCTTTCAGTACTGGATATGAACTTCTCATCTAAAACAGCTGGTTACTGGGAAAACTGTTTGGCTTTGGTTCTGCTCCTAGGAGATTCTTCCTGTACTCAAACAAAATGAGTCTTCAGTTCATTTTTTGTATTTACAAACTGACTTAGACATTGTATTTTCAGCCTCCATCAAGTTTGGTCTCTTCATATGTGTGTGCAGACACTCACAAGGGGGCTTCACTCTGTCAAGCACATCACTAGAAGGAAACCTAAACTCACTTTAAAGCAGGAGATGAAAGCAGAGTTGGAAAAAAATAAATTCAGAATGGAACTTCACCTTGTTTTCCACTGTTTTCTATAGTTGCAGATGACCTATTGGGTCCTGTGCTCTCATGGAAACTTCCAAGAAACTGGACTACTACAGCAACTTATTTTCAGTAGTTCAGTGAAATTCAGGCAATGATGGGTAGTGTATCAAAAGTCCATGAACTGAGCATTACTGAGTTGCAGCCAGCTGCATTGCTTGGCTGCAGGTGATTTATGTTCTCTGGGTGTTTTTTATTTTTCCTCTTTTCCAATTGCCTTAATTTACTGCCAGTTTAACACTTGTAGTTCTTCACCAGCCTGGTTCTGTCAATGATCTAGGTTAGCCTAAACACTTTTAATAATCACTTCTTAAACTCAACCAAAACATGTTGACAGATTTGGGTTAGGGATTGAGCATGGATGGCACTGTGCCAGTCAGGCTGAAGGAGATAAGGGTGGAGACCCTACAGTGATGGGCAGCTGAAGGACAACCTCTGAAATTGGCTGTACCCAAACAGTAGCTACAGTCTGACTGCTCTTTAGGGAGAAAATGAAATGGTCTTGACAGTGTAACACAGGAGTTAAGTAAGAACAGAGGGTGCAAATTAAAAGACTTAATGGTGGCATAGCTCAGATTCATTTGGTTGTTTCAGTCTAATTCATTGTGGACAAATGCCCTATAATTCCAGGAGTAGGAACAAAAGTTTTTAAAAGTTTTTGCATCTAAGTCTTGCTCTTCTATCATAACAGGTACTTGCTTAAAGTGAGGGCTTTGTTTCTTGCATGGGGAGAAATATCTCCTTCTTGCAACATAGACATTATTTATGACTTGCAGACATGTATTTCCTCATTCTTAATTTTTGAGATGCATTTACAGCAAAAAAAAAAAAAAGAAATCAGAGCTACAGAGAGGTATCCACAAAATGAAGATTCCATTGCATTTCAGATGTCCTGTAAGAACAATTTTTAGTCTCAGGCTGCCTTGGATTGAGGCTTTGGTGCACTACAACTAGGTAATGTTTAGGGTGGATGCTGCTTACATTTGTTTGACCTATTATCAGGATGAATTTGTAGTTTTGTTCCTATGACACTGAACTGACTGCTCTCCCTCAGGCCAATGTATCCTGTGATTCAAGTACTGCCACTGTTTTGAAAGTGCATCTGGCAGGGCAAGGGCTGTGGCTGACTAGAACCCACATGTAAAGGATGTTCATACCTTGCAGCTCTGCCTGGGAGATAGATTAGAATAAGGGATGAAAAAAATGATACTTTTATTCAGTGTCTCTTAGGTGACTTGGCTCATTTCAAAGTCTTTCAGTACATCTTACTGTGGGGAAGTGGTTTGGAGAGGATTGTATGACAGGTGAAATACTTCTGTGTAAATTAAAAATAACACTGAGAAATGGGCATTACAGCTGCAAGTCATGGCCAGTGAGTTGTTGTGCCCAAGAGTTGCTACATTGAAATAGTTGGGAAAAAAAGGATATTGTTTAATAGAGACCTTTTTGATTGCCTGAATGTGATGCTGGTTTCCTGTTTGCGTAATGCACCCTTAGCTGCTCTGTGACTCAGCAGGAGTCATTCACCCCAGCTGTTTGGGTCTTTGCTGATCCAGTATGTTCCCAGCTAATGTGTGCCTGATATCATCAGTGTCTTAGAGAAGGGGAAAACTGCTTAAATTATATCAGTAGCAGGGAGAGGTTTTTGCCTCTACTCTTTTATCTAGAGGCCTGTCTTCTCAGGCCACCAATGAACTAAATGCTAATCGAGCTAAGCTGTAACATCTCTCTGTGCAGTTTAACTAGAATGTGTGAACATAATGGAAAAGTAACAGAGCAGCATTTTCTCCTAATGGGTTTTTGCATAGCAGTGAAGTAACCAATTCTGCATCAAAATGATGACCTGCAATACTTTGTGATGTAGATTTCTGATTTACTGAGGTCTCATATTGGTGTGCTCCTCTCATGGCAGTATCTTAGTGGTGCAAGTGAGAGCAGAACATTTAGACTAAGAAAATCTCTGAAATCTCAAACTGGTATTAAAGCAGTAGAAAGACCTCTATGCTGGATTAAGAGGATTTGTGTTTCTACAGAATTTTCACATGTGAGTCACAGTTGCATGATTATTTTTGGACAGTTTATGTCTTTATTAGTCTTTCTTGAAGGAAAGGTCATAGAAGATGAGGGTACTTTTCAAAGCCCTTGCTTAAAGGTCTTGTGAAATCTCAGGGGAGACACAAGGGCGAAAACCCAATTGGAAAACGTTGTTCTTGGTGTTCAGATGCTGAACACAGAGCTAGTATTGTCAGTCTCATAAACAGAAAGGGTTTGGAACACATTGCTCTACCGTTTCTGGAGGATCCAGGATTAATGTAACATTAATGCAAAGCAATATGGCTGAATCTTAACTTGTGCTAAACATCAGTATTTTGTCAGAATTCAAAACTGAGAG
Source organism: Turnix velox (assembly GCA_013400935.1). Classification (NCBI taxonomy): domain Eukaryota; kingdom Metazoa; phylum Chordata; class Aves; order Charadriiformes; family Turnicidae; genus Turnix; species Turnix velox. The sequence continues at coordinate 413,017 of VZTY01017200.1, read as the reverse complement.
CAGTTATAATTTGTCTCAGCTCATTTCAATTTGCTTAAGTTTTGGAAAAATAGTTTGATGTAGACAAGTTCAGTTTAAGGAATTAAACTGATTGAGCAATCAAGTTTCTGCTTGCTCATTGTAAGGTGCTGTGATCAAAATCCTAAAAGCATAGTCAGTCACTTCTGAATAATCACAGGTAATCACAGAATGCTTTGGATTGGAAGGAACCTTAAAGATCATCTAGTTCCAACCTCCCTGCCATGGGCAGGGACACCTCCCACTATACCAGGTTGCTCAGTGCCTCAATCCAGCCTGGCCTTAAACTCCTCCAGGGATTGAGGGGGCATCCACAGTCTCTCTGGGCAACCTCTTCCAGTGTCTCACCACGTTCACATAAAAGATTTTAACCCTAATATCTAGCCTAAATCTACCATCTCCCAATTTGCATCCATCACTCCTAGTCCTGCCATCCTGTGCCCTATTAAAAAGTCCTACCCCAGCCTTTCTGTAGGCTCCCTTCAGGTATAATTCTGGGTCAATTATACAAAGTTCATTGTATTTCTTGTTGGTTATGAGGTAACATTGGTTTCCTATCTGTTAGTTCTTAATATGCAAGTAGCATGTTTCTTTGGAAATAATATGAGATCTCAACTGTAGAGATTCTGTTGTTTTCAGGAAACTACTACCTACAAGAAATGATTAAAATTCATGACTAAGAAATACTTTGAAATGCATTTTCATAGAATCATAGAATAGTTTGGTTTGGAAGGGCCTTTAAAGATCATCGAGTTCCAACCCCCTGCCATAGGCACGGACACCTCCTACTAGATCAGGCTGCTCAGTGCCTTGTCCAGCCTGGCCTTAAACACCTCCAGAGAGGGGGCATCCATTTTCCCAATGATTTGAACATGCATTTTCTTTTACTTATGTGGACATTTAGAAGGTCTGATGATCCTCATCAGAACAAAAGGAGGACAGGTTTGCCCGTTAATGACATTTCTAGCTTGACTGCCCTGTCCTTTAAAGACCTTAAATGTCCATTTTTTCTTCTTATTACAAAGAGGAGCTACTTCACTTACAGGACAGGAACTTGATCAGGCATTTTTCAGTATCCAGTTTGAACTCTCTTTTATTATTCTATGTACATTGTAATTTTGGTGATCTGCACTGGCATGGGACAGAGGACAATTAGAGACCCCAACTTTCTGCATTTCTTAATACTGCATTTACCTTTCTTTTCAGCTTTTGGTTTGTTTTACCTCTTTCTCTGTCTTAAGCAGAAAAAAATAATAGGTAATATATATCACGACACATGTTTTCAGGCAGTGTTTTTTTGTAATTCTTCTGAACCTTTCAAAACTTTGCAAAACACAGAAATAGTTTTACTTCTCTTTTTGGTTCCCTTCCTTGGTATCTGCAAATTGAACTAACCTATAAAGCAGGACATGCATGTAGATTAATTTGTTTAAAATATTCTAAAGTTTAATGATAAGTATTTGCATGGAATTTTGGCTCTGTGTGTTTTTTTTACTTGCTAAACCCATGCTGGGTTTGGCTAAAGTCCTATCTTGTCATCACCTGCTTTCTTAAAACCCCCCTTTTTAGTTTCATCTCCATTTTTATATGAATAAGCCTGAAGAACCCACAGAATTGAGGGTATAGGGGTCTCCAGAGATTTAGACAGTATATTAAATTTGTGCAAATTACTATTGAGCACTGAACTGATATTTTTACAGAACTTTAACTGTAGATTCCATCTCCAGCACTTAATAGCAAGTTCAGAAATTGTCATTATTAAGTGAACTTAGGGTTTTCTCTGCACACTGAACTTTATAGGATAATTAAGAAGAAGCCTGCCCTGAAAAATGACATTCTGTGTCAGGAGAGTTGGCCAGTGGGTTAATTATACACTGAATATAGAATTCTGTATTTGTATTAATTATACACTTCTTACTGTCATGGGGAAAAGTTCCTTTTAAAGCAATTGTGATGTATATTAATCCTCAGGGTTCAAAATACAATCCCTTTTTCTAGAATCTTCAATATTTGTGATGTAGAGCAGTGTTTTCCAACAACTGATTTATAGAGTTGCATTGCTTATTGTGCTTTTTCAATGAATTAATTGAGGAAGCCATGAATCTACCTACATACACCCTCCTTCCCCCCCCAAATTTGCCTCCAAAGGAAGATGAAGCAATCTCTGGAAATTTAACTTGAAAAAAACAGCAAGGAAAGATCATAAAACCCAAAGAAAACAATTTCTTTTTATAGGGAAGAGATGTGTCATTCATGTGGGGGAACCTTACAGCTCCCAATTCCACTTCTGTGTTCTTCTTTTTTTATAGATCTGGAAATAATCTCTGAGGGTCTACTTCAGCATGACATGCCATGTTATTTCAGTTTCATATCATTGGCACCTAAGGAGATATTTTTCAAGTATCAGACTTTTCTGGTTTAGTTTTTTTTCTTCCTCTCTTTTTCTTTATTCCTAACAGACTTGCTGGTAGTGTTAGAAATAGACCAGCTGTTCTTTCTGGAGGGTTTGGAAATGACATTTCTGATAGTTTTAGCTGGTTTTAGCTGACTTACAAAACTAATTAATATTTGAGATTTGGACTAGAATACCTTTATTTATTTTATTCCAAATTAATATTTCTCATGCCACGTACTTTAAAGGTTTTTCAATCTACAGTGCTGGATGTTGAACCTAAAATAGATCACTTCTTGTTGGCTCAGAAACTATTGACTATTTTTTTTTCCCTTAAGAAATTCAGAATATTTCTTCTATTGTTACTTGCAGTATTTGTTCTCTACCCTGTGTTAGCCATAATAATACAATTCCCAGTAGGAAAAGGAACTGCCATTTCTTTATTGATGTTTCAGAGAGTTACATCCCCAGCTGACCCTGAGGATTTGATACACCCACATTTCATTACAGGGAGGGATATCACAATATCACAGACAGTGATACTGCATAGTTCTGGTGACATCATGCTTGGATTCTGTGAATTTTAGGCTTTTTTTTTGGATGTTTTGTCAATATATCAAGAAAGGAGTTTAAAAGGATATTTAAACATATGTTTCAAGCATTGCTTTGTGTTTGCCTTCTCTCTGACAAAAATCCTTTTTCATTTGCCCCTTTACTACCTTCATGTCTGTTACTATATTTTCTTGGGAAGCATAAATATATTTTAAGTGTAAATAGCTTATTTTATTTTGACTGTTGTAGTCTTTTTATTGTTTATTAAAAAAGGCTAGAAAAGCCCAACCCAGCCACACTGAGAATGACTGTTTTAATTTCACCTGGGGTTGTAAATCAATATCCATTTACTATTCACTTACTGCTTGCATTTCCCTGGGTAATGGTGTAACACATGTAATGTCAATGCAGTTTGGCATTTGTCCTCATTAGTATGGCAAAGGACACTTTTTTTGCTAGAGTAAGCAACCATCAGGCCACATTTCTGACATTTCCTGCAGAACAAAGAAGGAAAAAATGTAATCAGTTTGTGTACAAAAGACGTGCAGCACATCTGATGTGGTGCCTCCAATGCTTTTATGAACTAAATAACTTGAAAGATCAGGCAAGGTGTAGTTCTGTCATGTGCTGTTGATTGCAGGTGAAATGGGAAGGTAGGGATGACACCTTAAGAGTTGTAACTTATTTAGAAATTTAATAGTTTGTAATAGAAACACCACTAATGTATTTATCAATGTCATCAGCTGAATCAGAGCAATATAGCAAATAATTGTGATNCAGGGAGGGGGCATCCACAGCTTCTCTAGGCAACCTGTTCCAGTGTCTCACCACCCTCACCATAAAGAACTTCTTTCTTATCTCCAGCCTAAATCTCCCTTCTTCCAATTTAAATCCATTTAAATCCTAGTCCCTCCATCAAATATCCTATCAAAAAGTTACAGCTTTTCTGTAAGCCCCCTTTAGGTATTGAGAAGCTACTGTAAGGTCTCCTTTGAGCCTTCTCTTCTCCAGGCTGAACAACCCCAACTCTTCAGCCTGTCCTCAGAAGGGAGGTGCTCCAGCCCTCTCATCATTTTTGTGGCCCTCCTCTGGACCAGCTCCAACAGCTCAATGTCCTTCTTATGTTGAGGGCTCCAGAACTCAACACACAGAAACTCCACAGCTGGGTAGAGGGTAAAATCACCTCCCTTGACCTGCTGGCCACTGAACACTTAATTTAACCCTGAATTACATGTGCTGCTTAGAGGCTGGCAAGAACATTGTGGATACTCCAACTAGTTAGTAAGGCAGTGCTAGGAAAAAATTAATTAATTGTTTCACTCTATTCAGGTGGTTGGTGGAAAGTCTTGTTTTCAGTCTGAAAAGGTAAGAAATTACAAGATGCTAAGAAATAAGTTGGCAGCTGCTGGTGACTGATGAAATGCTTGTTGATGAAATGGCAGTGTCACTAGAGAAGCACTTCCAAAGGTGAGAGAAAATAGCATTTTAAATTATCTTCTCTAGCTTTTTGATGCTAAAATAATACAGATGAATTCTGGGCAAATGCAAAGCATGCATGATTTCAACAGAGCCCTGGTAGGGTTCTCCAGAGTTCATAGCCCCTCTGTTCCTGAACCCTGAGCCCTTGCTATGGCATTTGCTGTGCCTTGTCTTTGTTATCTGGAAGAAGTGCTCTGTGCTGTGGAATTGCTTTGTCACAGCACTTCAGCACCAAGGATACAAGTTTAAACATTCATAAGATTTTTTTTTTTATGGTACTAATAATAGATGTTTATATCTCCATGTGAAGAGACTGTCTCCTCCTTGAGTCAGACTCAGGGCTGCTGGCTTATTTTCTGACAGGCAAGTGCAATTAAAACTCTAGTCTCTTTTGAAGTTCACTGTTGAGAGGGACCCTCTGGATTCCACGAGGCTGATTAGGTAAACTATCTATTACCTGGGATAAAGTAGGACAGAGATTTGGACCTCCTTTAAAAAAAAAATGCTTGGATTAGAAAAACTCTCCATTAACATAACCCCCAGGATCCTCCAGTATCCTTTTTAAGTGACATGCTGCATAGAGGGGCTTTTAGTGATGTGACAGCCAGTCTGCCCAGATGGTGTGAGAGCTGCTGAGGGACCCGGAGGAGCTGAAGGCAGTAGAAAGTGTGAGGAGGTGGAGATGAGGAGCAGGGTGGTAGCAGGACGTGACAGGCCCTGGGGAGGATGGTGACCAGTCACCTGGACTGAAGAAGGGTCATTGTTAGGACCTGTGAGAGAGATGGTGAGTTGCAGAGGTGGGCAAAATTAATATTTAACAACTCAAACTCAGCTCATTTTGAGCTAGCCATGACATCTCTCCTGCCAACAGCATCCATAGTGTTCCTGAAGGGCATCCCTACTTCCTCAGCCAGGATGAGCAGAGATTAGTGAGAAGTTCAATACCAGCTTCTCCAGAAAGAGACTCCAGAAGTGATGTGAAAAAGGTGGTACCAAAAATTCCCATCTTCTGTGGGACTAGGGAGGGAATTCAGCCTTTGACTGGTTCACAGAATAGGCTGAGGAGAGGGTAGAAGAGCAAAGAGAAACCTGCAGCTGTTGGTTGGGGGGTGGGGTGGGGAAGAAGCAGCTTGTTTTAGGATCACAGTGAGCAACCAAAGCCAGAGATGAGGATCACATATGGATTTTAATCATAATACAGTGTGTGTTATGGGGAGGAGGCACAGTGAGCATGTCTTCTTCCTACCATGCAGGTCGATACCTTTTTACTCAACACTGCACACTTCAGGTGAAATGAGACTATTTTTACATCCCAGAAGTGGAAGTGTAAGGGCCACAGTTAAAGGACAGGGGAAGGAGAGGAACTGGTAGAAATAATGTCTGGAACCAGAGCAAATGTTTTGTGTGCTAGAATTGTCAATAAGCATTCTAGGAAAAAATTAGGAGCTGAAGTTAAGTAACTCATCTGGGAACTGGGTTAAAATATTGCCATCTAATAAGCCAAGCACTGAAACATCCTCTGTGGATTTAATTTTTTTTTTAATTTCTTCATTACATTTGGAAAGAGATCAAAATCACATCATCATCAACAGATTTTCCTTAAGCCATAAGACTACTGCTGCTTTTGCTTTCCTTGAAAGCAGGGACAGAACTGTTGTCACATGTTTGAAGACTGCTGGTGCCCTGGTGGGGACAGTGTGTTTGGCTGAAGTGGAGGAAAGCTGCCTGCTGGTTTCTTTTACTCCTTTCCTAGGATCAAAAAAAAAGAGCATCCTAGGGAAGCTTTCTTTTGGGAAGCTCTCACAGCTTAAAATCTTGCATAAAATCTATCCTAAAAAGGGATGTGGCAGCTGTTAGATTGCTGTGTAATGAGCTGGCAGTCCAGGATGGGCACTTTATGTACAGTGCTGGTTTATACATGTAGCCATCTAATAAGATCTATGTGTCTTTTAATTAAGGTCTCATGTATGGTGTAGCAATAATGAGGGAATAGGATGAAAAGAAATGGAAAAGGGGAAAGAGCTCTATTTACTGCACCCAGAAGCCTTTATCACATGGAGATGATCAGAATTTTAAATTTTTCTCATCTGTCACTATTTGCTGCTGCTTTAATTAAAGCAATGCCAAGGAGGTGTAGAGTGAGCCTGGCTGGATGTGCTTGCTGCTCTTAATGACTGTCAGATGGGGAGGCAAGGGGTAGGGAGAGGGCAGGGCTGTGGGGAGATCCGGAGGGACATGGTGCCAGATGGCCAGGCTTATTTTATTAATTTAGCTCTCCATTACAGCTTTGCTTTTTCTTCCTTTCTCCACAGAATGAGTTAAGTTTGATGAGAAGCATTTTGCAGCCACAGTAGGACCTGTTTAACTCTTTGGAGCCCAAGAACACTGGAACAGGTTGTGGATGTCCCCTCCCTGGAGGTGTTTAAGGCGTTGAGCAACCTGTTCTAGTGGGAGGTGTCCTTGCCCATGGCAAGGGGGTTGGAACTAGGTGATCTTTGAAGTCTCTTCCAACCCAAACTATTCTATGTTCTGTCCCATCAGCTGACCACCTTGGTCAGGTTCCTCCCAGATGCTGAGCCATCAGCCCACCTTCCCTCTGCTCCTCTATTGAATCCTCTCTCAGAAGGGCAACCAGCCACTGCCCTAAGCCAGCCCCAGCTTCTATCAAGCTGTTGAGTGCGTGGATACCCAGAAAGCAGAGTAAAGTGGTGAGAAAAGTGAATTGAAAAAGTTTTTTAATTTTTTTTTCTTTCTCTTTTTTTTTTTTTCGTTTTCTTTTTTTTTTCCCACTCCCCGGTCTTGTCTTCTCTCCTGGTGCGCTGTTACTGAGGTATCTGTCGCCTCCCGGTGGCTGCTGCCAAAAGCTGCACACAGCTGGAGATGGTGATTTTAGACATTGCTTGGATTTAGGGTTAATTGGAAACAAACAAACAACAAGAATATAATTTTCTAAAAATCTGGCACAATATAAAGCTGAGGTTTTTGCATTAAGAAAAGGGGTTTTGGTAGTTTGCTTTTTTTTTTTTAATCTCTGTGTGTGTCCACTGTGATGACAAAGGAGCTGTGATTTGTCAGATCTTCTGCACCAGTAGTGGTAATTTGATTAATATTAGCAACAAAATGAGTTATCTTTCATGATTCAATGAAAAAAACCCCACCTTAATTCCTAAATCCTCTTCTTCATTAATTTAATTTATGAGTTCATTCAGAAAATCTGTATCACATTTAAGTCATCTTGGATTTCAGTAAAGCACCTGGACTTACCTGAATCACAACCTTAGAGCCAGAGCAAACAGTAAGGTACAAATGCTGTGAGTTTAGTGACATATGTGGGGAAAAAATTCACCCCAAAAATCTATGCTACATGCCATGGCAAGGGAAAACCAAACCAGCTCAAAAGAATTTGCCACTTAGAGGATGAAACCTTGCACTGCAACACTGGGAATAAGGCTTTTTCAAGATTCTGAATAAATAATTGGAGTTTTGAACATGTGTAGTAATTTGACAAATCTCCTGCACTGAGATTCACAGGTTTTTTTTTCCCAGCCTGTGTAATTGTAATTGGTTGCAGGTCCCTCCCCAAGAATTTCATGGGTTTAGGTAAATTATATTTGGTCAGCCTTGGACTGGCAGTAATTTTTGTGAGCAGAATAATTTTACCTCCATGGGTCTTCAGTGTTCAATTTTCTGCTTGAGACAGGGCTGGTGCTTTGCTTTTTGGAGGAAGATGAAGCAAGAGGTAGAGTTTTTGGAGAGTTTGGTGATAAGAGATCTCATGTAGTCATTGAGCATTGGCAGCACAGCTATGGGAAGGTCACATAAGAATGGCACTGCTGTCTTGGGATAGATAGGACTAGGTTGATGGAGCTTATTATTTTGCTTCAGGTTATTTTGAAGCCCTGTGTTTATTAAACGTGTAACAAAATATTATATGACATTAGATAAAATCTCATGACCCGTTTACAATTTCTTAGGTGATCAAAGTTAAGTCTTCAGGCAAGGGGTATATTTGTTTATGAGAAATGTGTGAAGTTTAGAGGCAGGAACTTGACAAGTATCTCGAATTTTAAGTACATTTTGCAGATCTTATACAGACTTTTGGAGTTTTGTTGTCATTTCAGATCTTCTGAGGTCCCAGCTTTCCTAGCTAGGCTGACACCGAGCAGATATTCCCAGTCCTTCCTTTGTTCTTCTCCAGCACTCCAACATTGCCTGGGTATTTTTCAGAGGAAATTTTATGAGTAATTTTATGAATCCTTTTTATCCTGGTTTACTCCATCCTTGAGTTCTAGGTTCTCACCACTTCTATTTTATTCTCTTTTCCTCTGTGTACTTTGTCTTAATATTCAATATCATACCAGTACCAGAGACGATGAGCAGAGTTGAGAGTTGAGTGAAGTAGACTTTGAAAATTATATGACATTTAAAAAAAAATTGTATAAAAATACATTGAATGATTTATTTAGGGATATGAGTACATTATACCAGTAATCTAATTCCCAGTGTCTTCCTAAGCAGCTTTCAAAACCATTTTTTTATTTCTTTGAGTTTTGAATTGCTGCTAAAATAATGAAATGGAGGGCTCTGATGATGAATTGTCGTGACATTTACTATCAACAGGGATTTTTGGCAGAGTGTTTTAATCAGTAGCAGAGTCCCAGTGGCACTGGCCCACTTAGACCTGCAGACAAAATAAATAAATAATTGTTGCTGTTGCCTTAGTTTGTGATGATGTTGCAGCAGCTTAAAATAAAGTTTCTATTAGGAGTAATAAATGAATCTGTTTTGAAGCTGTGTGGCAAGCAAGCAGGCTAAGAGCTCACTTGGGTTTTCCTGCCCAGCCCATGGGCTGAACTACTGAAGAGGGAAAAAGTCAGAGGGACTCTTTCAAGCACATTATTGGTGTTTCATCAACCCACAGTGTTCTTCCCTCCCCACCCCAACACTAAATTGTCACTACAAAGAGATGAGTGCCTTCAGATGACTTTTTATTTGCCCTGTGTAGACACAGAGCCTGGGGACTCCATGATTTACATGCAGATTAAGGAATTTCTGTAGCTGGGAAATGAAAGTCCATGGAAAATGTGTTTTCTGAGGAAGAGCCAAACTTGACTTTGCACATCAGTAGCAGAACACATCAGTAGCTACATCTTACAGGTATAGATTGGACCAGAATTTTCCTTAGAAGGTGAAAACCAAACAAAACCAGAGCAAGTGAAGAATCAGAATCAATATTATATTTCTCACACCAAAACTCACCAAAGATCTGGTAAATTGGACTCTACTCTCAAGCCATCATCCTGCCTGTGGGAATTTCATTGCTGATTGCATTAGGCAACTGTGCAGGTGTATAACCTCCTGGTTCTGAGGAGTTTGGGTCAATCCAACATTTGGTGTTTGGAGCTGTCATTAATTACATTTGCACAAGTGATTACAGACAGCAGCAGAAGCAAAATGGTGTCAAAGTCTTAACTTGGAAAATCTTTTTCTCAGGTTCTGTACTTGAGTGGCATGAACAATTGCACAGTAATTAGTAGTGTTTATCACTTAATGTATGAGGCACAGCCAGAAGATATACTAATGTCTGGCATCTTCTCTTTCAGGATGATTTTCTGTATAGTGTCTCTGTTTTAAGTGGAATCCTTTGCACTGTCTTGGCAGTAATCAAGTTCATGCTGGGGAAGGTCCTTACAAGCAGAGCACTGATAACTGATGGTGAGTGTGAACTTGGTCCTACTGCATTTATAGGTTTTCTACCAGGTAATGTTGGAGATATAGAGAATATGAGTGACCCCCCCAACATGAGAGCAATTGTCAAAGAGCATGTAAATAAGAAAGCCACCGAGAAATGCAAAAAAACCCCAAAACCTATAACAGTCTGTATAATACTAGCTTCTTACATAGATATCTCAGCTGAAATGGATGTGTCTGGTGGAGGTCAAACAGTTAGTAATAAGTTAACAGAGAGAGGTAGAGCATATAATGAATTAGGTGTGTATTAGATACAGGTTAGAGCACAGAGTGGGGACAGGACACCAATTTATTGCTGTGATTAGGTCCCATCTGTCCTCCCTGCCTGTGCTGCTGAACAGTTTCATCCCTGCAGTCAGAACAAAGTGAATCTTCGGCAGAAAATGCCCAGGAATCACAGACATCATTCATATATCGCCCCTGCAGTCTTCACTTCCCATCGTAGTGCTTTTCCTGCTCCTCTGGTGGAGCATCACAGGTGTAAAACAAAGCCTCTGCCTGCCCCATGCTCCTCCTGCCCTGCCACAGTTTGGTGACACAGTGACTCTCACCTTCTTTATCCTTAGAAGACCTCACTGCCACCACTCTGCTGCCTCAGGTGTGTAGCATTTGGCTGTTGCTGGTTTTAAAGGTATATCTAAGAGCATCTTTTATAAGTAAGTCCAGATACAGTTCTGCTTTAGATAGCTAAGTAGCAAAGTATTATGTACACAAAAATGTAAAGCAGTAAATTATTTTAAAGGAAGAAAAAATTTAAAATGGTTTAATCTTATATACATATATATTAACCTGAAGCAGAGCTAGGTGCCATTTAAATTTGATCTGTTTGTGGTATAGTAATAATGCTTTATAAAGCAAAATCTTTCTTTTCCTGAGGTTCAGCACATGCCATGGTGGAATTGTTGAAACACAAGATTTTTCTTATAAGGCTGAACCCAGATGACAACAATTTTGTATGTTGTTGCCTTACAGCATGCAAGTGAGCTGAGATCAGATTGTCTGCTTAGCATACATTTATGTGGCTAGTATATGTTGTGTATTCCTGTAGGTGCACAACATACATGTATGTATGCACATACTTCCAAACTGTCCATTCTTGTCTCCATAATAATTCCAAAAGCAAGCTTTGTTTCTACAGCAATATTTTTGAGGTTATCTAAATGTAGAGGCCAATCTATATGTAAGTGAACATGTGTGCTTCATTTTTTTTTGTATTAGTAAGTGCTTGTTATCTCTTAATCACAAAAAAAAAAATTGTGTCACTATCTTTCAGGCAATTTTTAATTGAGTTTTTCTAGAATAGTCATAGTGATATTCATGATAATTAGATTATGCAGACTAGGCACTATGCTGCTTCAAAGTCAACAGCTTAGATAATTTTTCTTCTTGTCTTCCACACTTGAATGTCCAGGTATGACAGATAGAAATGAATTCTTGTTTGATTGCTTATCTTTTTAGAATTGCAGAGATAGTAGACTTGTATTTGGTGCACCCAAATCCTGGGGACTCTTGAAGCCTGTGGACCCCCCCTCTCTGGAAGTGTTTAAGGCCAGGCTGGACAAGGCCCTGAGCAGCCTGATCTAGTGGGAGGTGTCCCTGCCTATGGCAGGAGGGTTGGAACTCCATGATCTTTAAGGTCCCTTCCAACCTGAACTATTCTATGATTCTATACACCTCTCTCTGGCAAGGCTTAGGCTTGTGAGCCTTCAGAAAGCCAAGGGGATCTGCTCTGCAAATAAGTGAGGCTACTGATGGCAGATATTTCACAGTGCCCTAACAAACCTCTACATGTTTATATCTGCAAGCACAGGACAGTTTGAAATACTCTATAAACACACACAGTGGGGTGTTAATGATTCATGGATTGTGGTACATAAATTATTTTACTCTGCTTAAGATTTTGCTTTAAGGAAATTCAATTTTCGGCTTACCCTAGGGAGACATAGAATTGTTTTATTCCAAGTAATTTAAACATATTCAAAATTTTTTTCTTTTTTTGCTGATAAAACATGAGTATTTTTATTTCAGATCATCCCGCTTATATAAATGCTTTGTGTCTATTTATATTTTAAATACAAAATAAGCTAAAAAGGAAACAAGGCAGCAGTGTGGGGGTTATGACTGGTCTACAGTTTACCTTTATTTGTCTGTTCTTGCCTATGGACTCTGTCACCCCAGACATTTTGGAATGAAAAAGTTGTCCTAGGTTAGACCTAATGACAGATGGTCCCGGTCCCCCCTTTCCTCTCTCCAAAGAGAAGAGAGGAAAGGAATAAAGAGATTTATGAGTTTAGAGAAATTCTAAGCTACTTTAATATATAATGAAATAATAAATAAAAGGAAAAGAAAAAAGATAAAAAGGTATACAATGTAGACAAAACCATATTGAGCTCCCAGGATGACCATCACATCCCCAGCAGATGCAGGGAAGGTCCTAGATTGAGGTCAGTGATGGTCAGGAGCTGGATACTGGATCTGGAATCAAGATTTGATCAGGACCAAAGACAGACAAACAGGGTCTTTCCTGGATGTTGGCCATCAAAGAAGGATCTGACCCTTTGATCCTTCAGCTTTTATACTGAGCATGGGGCAGATGGGATGGAAAACTCCTGTTGGTCACTTTTGGGTCACCTGCCCTGTCTGCTCCTCTCTGCAGGTGGGACCCCTCTGTGTCTTTCTGCTTCCAACCCTTGGGGGGGGGCAAAAGAGAAATTTTCTGACCTCGATTGCCACGGTGATAAATTGCATCCCATTCCTTGTTATAATCAGGGTTTATCAGTCTGAGAGCAAACACTTCCTGAATAATGTGCTGTAAATTTCAGAGCTCAGTCAGACAGAAGAGGCCCAGCTGAAAAGTGAAGTTACAAACTAGAAAATTTACTGTGTTGTACCTCAAACCCAGACAAAAGTTCTCCAATCTGTGATAAGGATCCTGGGAAATGCAGACTAAGTGCATCTCTCTACCTTTGCTCTCAGGCTGGAAGTGGGATGTGTCAACTGGTTCAGAACTGGGTCTATGCAGGAAAATTAACCCTCTCTTTAAAAACAACCAAAATGTCTTGTTTTGAAACAGCAGTTTCTTCAGACAAAATATTATCTGAAAAATTCCTGACTGAGGCCAGCTCTGAATAGATCTCCTGTATGACACACAAATCTCTTCCCCCCATAATTACATCCTTGTGCTGATTATATTGCTTCTGAGCTGGAGATTACTCATTTTTTGATTAAAAAAATTGGGGAATAAAATATACAGTTACCCTCAGTTTACTTTTATCTCTCTTTTCTCTCCTTTGGAACTACTTTAGAAGTTGAAAGAGACTGATCTTAACCACGTGCAGTTAAATTTCTTCTTTCAAAAGATGTATTTACCCATAGGCTTGATTTATTAACAATTGGGAGCAGACAGTGTGATTCAGCTGCTGAGACAGATTTAGCACGCCCTTGCATATCTTTTTTTAGTATTTACTGTTTCCTGCTACTTTGCCTCCTGCCATCACTGGCTGCAGACCAGCAAACTGTTGTGAGTAACAAGAACAGATATTTTTCTTCCTGAAAACCAAGTTTATTTTCAAACCAGCAAATTCTTTCCCATCCATGTCAAAGTCTAGTACTGAACAATTTTGTTTTAGAGTAGAGCTTGCTAACAGCATCTCTTTAATGCCCTAATGTATGAACCCTAATCAGGTAAAATGTTATTTGTACCATTTGTTTGTAGAAAAAGCTCACAACCTTTTAGACGATAAACCCAGACATTTCCTATCTTGGATTTTTTAACATCTCAGAGGACAAATGTAGGAGATGTGAGGGTTGTCTCATGTCATCCCATTTTCCTGTAGGTTTCCTCCCCACATTCAGGCACCTGTTTTTTTCCTGTGGTGGCCTTACCACAGTGCTTGCAGCCATTGTATAACCTGCATCATTTCCTGTTACACCAGCAAAAAAAGTCTTGATTGAAAGAGTGTCAGGAAGAGAAGAACATTTCCTTTGGAATTAGCTTTGAAATCATCTGGAAATAACAACCAATAAGTGTATTATTGAGTTTTATTATTGCCTTTTGTGTATCATGGTTATAGATTCTGACTTAAGATGGAGCAGGGACAGTGACTGCTTTAAATTTATAATTAATAATGAATTGATTGACACTCACCATAGTATTTATATATATATATATACATATATGTGTGTATATATACATATATATAGACATATATATGTACACAAAACATAATTTTAATTGCTGTGTATCAGCACTTTAAGTTACATTGCCTGAGAACAAATATAAAAGGCTCTGGATTCTTCTAGCCCAGAACAATGATGTCTAAATGAGTTTTGGTTCTTCTGTTAATTGTTTTTTCTTTTCCCTCTTCTAGGTTTCAACTCTCTTGTAGGTGGAATAATGGGTTTTTCCATCCTCCTCAGTGCAGAAGTTTTTAAACACAATTCTTCTGTCTGGTACCTGGATGGCAGTATAGGAGTTTTAATTGGACTGACAATATTTGCCTATGGAGTGAAGTGAGTATCTCCTGCCACCAGGTATCTCAGCACCTACAGCAGATGGGCTGGTTCTTAAAGGCTTTATGTACCTCCTGTAAAATCAGTCCCTGAAATTGAGCAGAGTGGCTACCAGTAGAGACTCAGCATGTGTGGTGAGGGAGAAAAGATTTTTGTGTCTCACATCAGCTGGGGGAAAGCCAAGACCTACAGAGAAATTGGAATAATTTTAGAATGCTTTGATATACCTGAATTTGGAAATACCAGGTTTGAAATATTTGGAAAATAACCACAAATCTGGGCTCATTCAGGCCGTTTTGCTTTTAGGGAACATTCTAAGCACTGCTTTTTTTGACAAAGAAAGTTTGGGTTAAAGGTAAGGTGCTTGAGTTTAAAGAATGACCTTGATGGTGATTTCCACTCTAGCTCTGCCCTGTGGCAACTTCTCAACTGATGGTTATCCAGTCATGTTTCAGATGGTGTTTCTATTGAATTTTAAGATACTTTCTTCATTCATAGAATCAAAGAATAGTTTGGGCTGGAAGGGACCTTAAAGATCATCTAGTTCCAACCTCCCTGCCATAGGCAGGGACACCTTCCACTAGACCAGGCTGCCCAGTGCCTTGTCCAGCCTGGTCTTGAACACCTCCAGAGAGGGGGCATCCACAGCATCTCTGGGTGATCTGTTCCAGTGTTAAACCACCTTCACAGCAAATAACTTCTTTGTTCTATCCAGCCTAGATCTCCCCTCTTCCAATTTGCTTCCATTCCTCCTAGTCTTGTCATCCTGGGCATTAACAAGTTCTACCCCAGCTTTTCTGTAGCCCCCTTCAGGTATTGAGAAGCTACTATGAGGTACCCCCTGAGCCTTCTCTTCTCCAGGCTGAACAACCCCAACTCCTTCAGCCTGTCCTCAGAAGGAAGGTGCTCCAGCCCTCTCATCATCTTTGTGGGCCTCCTCTGGACCCACTTCAACAAGTGTTAAACTCCTGAGTTCTTCTTAATGCACATATAAGGGAAGAGACCACCCCAGTTCTGGGGCTTTCCTGTGCCTCTGCATCACCTCTCTTTGTGACTGTGGCTGTCCTCTCTCTGGAGGTGTTTAAGGCCAGGCTGGACAAAGCACTGAGCAACCTGGTGTAGTGGGAGGTGTCTGTGCCCACAGCAAGGGGGTTGGAACTAGATGATCTTTAAGGTCCCTTCCAACCCAACCCACCCTGTGATTGTCTCCTCTGTTTTCCTCTGCAGGCTGCTCATTGACATGGTTCCCCGCGTCAGGCAAACGCGCCACTACGAGATGTTTGAGTGAAGGTTCTCCCTACCCCACTGTAAGGACTGTAAAACTACAGCATCATCCATTTGGGCAAGAGGTGCCAATGGTATTTTCCTAAATATGCAGTTTGTTTCCCGTGGTCTGTTTTTGTTGAAGTTTGTTTTAATGGGAAATCTCTCTGTAAAACTGGCAAATGTGCACACACTGCTTGCAATTCAGCCAAAAAGCAGCCTTTTTTTTCTTTATTTTTGTTTTTTTTTTAACTTTTTTCTCAAGTATGCTGTTGATTCCTGTGACAATAGAAAACATGCAGTTTGCAGTTTTAACCCAGCTGCCATGTTGTATATTCCAGAGTGAAAGTGTTCTTAATGGTGTGGTAAGCCTGTGGGTAAAGAAGTGCCAGTTTCCCATCTTGTTTCCCCCCCACCCCAGCCCATATTTTCCCAAACATGTGCTGCTCTCTAACAGCAAGGATCTCTTAGTATCTTAGACACACCAAGAGCTGTGTTGCTTGAAACATTTCAGTAGCTGTTTCCCCCCCTCCCATTCCAACAGATGTACAGGAGGAGCAGGTACAAACCTTTCTGCAGTCAGAGAGATATTTAATTTTCTCCTAAATTAACAGAAGCTATACCTCTTCCAATTTAAATTCTATTTTTCTTAATGAGACACTGATGACAGCTTTGCATGGACCAAACAAGCACACACACAAACACACAGAGACACACAGATACACACACACAGAGTATTACAGTACAGACCAAAGCCAAAACGTTGTGCAAAGAAGAGGAGCTGCTTGGGGAAGGGGTTTTTCATCTTCTGTTGTACTTTAGGCAGATGTACCAGCGTGTGTGACATTGTGGTTGCTCTGTGGTTGATGATGGCACAGCAGTGGCTCAGTCTGGTGGTGAGGTACAGATCTATTTCTTAGATTTAGATTGTCCTGTGCAGTGTTGCTCGCCTTCCATCACACATCTTATATAGCACTCCATAGCAGGTTAAATTATCAAAGAATCTTGATGTATAATCAATAAAACTGGTATCTATTTTATACAGTATCTGTAAGTAACATTTGAAAATTTATTTCCAGAATGTATCATAGAACAAAGTCTTCCTGTATAGACGCCTATTAAACTGGATTCTCTGGCTATATCCATTTTCTCTTGACTTTATATATATCCTAGATTTGTTTTTACAACTCAAAACCAGAACTGTTGCTTCTGTTTATTACAGGTGGATATAAAATCCAGTCCACTTTAGAGTATGAAGTAAGACCACATTAAGTAGATAAGTAACTGCAAATGCCTGTTCTACATTGCCCATGTCTACGTGACAATAGACCGGATTATGAGTAGATGTACAATTTAAGTGATTTTTTTTTTTTTACTGTTGCCTTGTGATGCTGAAACCACATTTCCCTTCATATGATACTCAGCAGGTTCTCAGCTGGATCCTTAAGGATCTTTAGTAAAAGCCAAATGCAAATGGCAGGTGTAGAAAGAGACCACCCAAAGGTTTCCCTGACCTGTATGAACAACAGAGTGCTGGAAAGACAACACTCAGTTCTTCCTCAGTTCTTCTTGGACCAGAAAATTCTTTGAGGCACAATGGTTTTTTTGTTTTGCTGCTGAATGTTGTTTACACAGGTTTTGGATCACTGTATAAATATGTGTTTGTGACCCTTCTGATTTGTTGCTGTTGTAGGATGCTGTCAGAGATGCTGGTGTCACTCAGCAGTAAGCAAGCACAACACAAGACAAAGGCACAGCTTCAGAAATGCATTCCAAGCAAGGACTCCAGAAAGGATGTAAAGTGTAGGAGTCATCACTGTACCCATCACAGGTGGATTTTTAAGTAGAAAATAGCACCCTTTCTTCCAACTTGAGTTCCTAATTTGTTGTACTTTTGCTTAGCCCTAGTATATTCCTACTCTTAGGGAGAAGTGAACTGTGGAGCAGGTATTTCCCCACTTGATTAACTGCCTTGTGTCAAACATTTCAGCATCAGCATCCTACAAGCGGAGCCTGAACAAAGCTACATTAGACACTACACTAGTAGTGTTTACTCTCTTCCACCTCCTTGGGGACTTTACTTCTTCTCCAGTCCCAGTGCCAGGTGTGACAGTGACACTTGGGAACTGTTAAAGTTGTTTGCTCTGAAGGGCCACGCACTCCAGGGACCTGTTTGTAGCAGAGGCTGGTGCCAGCTGCTGCTGAAGAGCTGTGACAAGGTGTGCTCCTTGTCTAGGGAAAGGTACTTCTGATGTCACCTGAGCACAGAAAGTATGTGGGACATTCAGACCAACACCCAGCTCAAACCTTAAATAATTCTGTTCTAGTGCAGAGTGTAAATAGGAGCCCAGGACTGTGCTCATGCACAAACTAAAGCTAAGTGAAGTTTCAAGCTTCTTCCTGCAATTCCAGACTGCTCTTGGAGGCTGTTTCTAAGTATGTCCTCCAGCTGTGCAGCCTTTGAAAAGATGTGGTTAAAGGAGTTACTAATACTTTTTCTTATCAGATTAATTTCAACCAATTGCAGAAACTTTTCAGGTGCTTCAAAGTGTTTCTGGTACTGGTGGGTAAACACGAGAAAATAAATGAAATACTTGTGATACTTAAAAGGAAAAAAAGAGCAGGAGATAATGATACTCAGCTCTGAAAGCAAATACCTGCTGCCAGAGCCAGGGAGCCTGTGTGTGCTACGTGACAGTGGAAAATTGCTGCTCATCCAATTTACTCAGCCCTCTGCTCCAGCCAGACCCCCCCTCAAAGGTAACTGCTCCTACATTAGTTTTTATATGTCTGAGCCAGTTGATTCTTTCCTAATGACATGCTAACAAGTGTGCTTCCACTTGAGTCCAGTTGAACTTAAAAAGCTGAAATAGTTCAAAAAGCAGTGGGACTAATCAGCTGACAGTTGGCTCTGGCCAACACAACACTTTGCAGGTTGATCACAGCCCCAGAAGTGTGTTAGCCCCAACAAAGCCTCTGCCTTCACACAAGGACCAGCTCTGGGCAGTGCAGAGGTTGCAAACTGACACTTTCTGGTACTATAAGGTCATAGCCATCTAGGTTGGAAGGGACCTTTCAGATCATCTTATTAAAGTCTGGCCAAACTCAGAATTGCAAATTAATCCCTGGGAGTGACTGTGCATCTGAGCAGATACTTTGAATTTGGCCACATAATTCAGCAGAGAAGGGAGCTATCAAAAAATGCTCCCAGTAAGGATTACACCAGCTGCAGGCTTGAATTCACAGCTGTGTTCTGTGTGCACCAGGTAGGCATGAGGTGTATTTTTATAATGGAAAATGATCATGGTCTGCTTTTAGCTGTAAGTCAGATTCTTTGAACTCAGATTTGTCATCAAGAAATTTGCTGATTTAGTCCCAGTAGTAGGTAACCCATACATTTCATCCAGCCAGCATGGAAAAAGAAGCTCTGAAGAAGCTCCTTGCTGAAAACTTGATGTGAAGTGGAGCCCAGACAAGAAGAGTCTTGGATGTGGACAAATTGGGCTCTAGACACAGCTGCTGGGGTAAGGTGGGGTGGTGTTGCTCTCCATTTCTGCCGTGGCTGGGGAGCAGAGAGCTGTGTACGTGTCCCAGGGAGGCTGCCTGTGGAATGGGGCAGGAGGAGCTCACAAACACATTCCTGTGGCCTGGCCCGGCAATCAGAGACGGTGATTAAATCAAAGAGCAATCAAGGCAGGGCTATTTCCCCTGCCTGTCCCTCCCAGGGCTGGCAGCTCGTGTTTTCCTTTCAGCCACAAGAGAGGTGTTGGAGGCAACACTCCATTTTTACCTGTTTCAGTTTACCAGTTGCTCCGTTTGCTGCTCCTCTGGTGGCCTCCAGCCCTCTCACTGGGTGCAGAGCAGGAAAACCCCAGTGTGGGGCTCCAGCAGGGACTGAATCAACCACCAACATAAACACTTGCATGAAGAGAGCTGAATACAAAGTCTGCACAGCAGGGCTGCTCTACTGGGTCAGCTCTGCAAAGAACTAGGAAAATCCCCATTTTGTCAGCTCACACCGTTGTTACCACCCCCTTGTTCTTCTGAACTCACCTCTTATCAACAAGGGTCTTAGGGGATCTATTGTAAATGGCCTGGTGAGACAAAACACCCATCTCCCAGTCCCAGGGCTGACCCCTCAAGCACAAGCCGAGGCTGCAGCTCAGCCTTGGGCACATCACATCCATTCCTCCCCCCTTCAGCCACTCACTATTGGGAAATTGCATCTACGAGGGATTTCTAGTGGTTGAGCAGCTTTCATTGGCTTAAGTTTGTCCCTTCTTGGCTGTACTGGTCTGTACTGGTGTGCTACTAGTGTCCTACTAGTGCATACAAGAATCATGCTGCAACACATGGGCCTAAACTGCTCTGTACTGGTGTCCTTCAGGTCTCCTACTGGTGCATACTGGTGTCCTTCTGTTCCACACCGCTTCCTACTGGTCCCTACTCTTCTCTACTGGCCCCTACCAGTCTGTACTGGTGCTCTACTGGCCTCATATTGCCCCTAATGGTCTGTACTCATCCCAACTGGTAGGTTTTGGTTTGTACTGGTGTTCCTATTGGTGTCCAGCCACACCACATGGGTCCAAATTGGACCATAGCGGTCTGTACTGGTCCATAGTGGCATCCTCCCAGTGCATACTGCTCCAGAGTGGCTTGTACTTGTTCCTGAATGTTAATACTGTTCCATGAGTGAACTGAAGATGAGCTGTCAGTTACATCACCAGCAACAGCTGGAACTTGCCAAAACACCAGAGCTTCACACGTTGCCTCATTTTCTTTCAAGGTGGAATTTGTGTTTTTCAGCATTTTTGTCCACTGCTTCTCTGCTTGGAAAAGTTTCCCTTCCCACAAATGTGCTCAGGGACATGCAAGAGAGCAGATGGCTTCATCCAGTGCTCCCACATCCTGCACCAAGTCCCGAAGCAGAGGGGACCTCTGAACTGAGGGACAGAGGACAAAGCAGGACACAACAGTGAGACTAAACAGCTGCAAACATTCCGTGCAAACACTATTATTTTTTTTTAGGCAACTACCAGGATTTTAGTTAAATGCAGCCCCCATAACCACTAAATTAATAAAATCCACAAGACCCCACCAGCCCAGACTCTCATGGCAGGGCAGCAGAGGGGGCTGTGCTCGTTCTTGTGCACTGGAGGGGAAAGTGTTGGTGTCAGGTGAGGCTTCTGAGAGGCTCAAAAGTTCCTGCAAAACGTTTCCATCTGTTCCCTCTCTTCCAGCAGCTGGGGTTTGACTGTACCCAAAGTGTGTGAGAGTTGAAGTATTTAGTACTGAAGCTCCCCCAATGATCTCTCAATACAGCTGCACAAGGGGGGTGGAGTTTTTCATCCCAAGTTCCTCTTACTGTACATCATTTTTTTTCCAAGCTGTGACTGCAGCACAGCCCTCACCCTCACCCACATCTCTCTATAATGGCAAAGCTGAACAATAATTAAGGGAATGAAACAGAAAGGAAGACATTTCCCAAAATAACCAGAACAAGGGGCTGAATGAGCGGCATCCTCCACTAATTTACTGGGATGTTAGGAAATATTTGGGAATTGTGCTAGGTTGAAGTCTCATGACTTCCCCAGAAGCTGAGAACAGAGGGGACCTTTCTCAAGGTCTTGCTGTGCCAAAGAGACAGGAGCTTGGCAGGAAAAGCCCTTCAGCAGAACAGGT
The DNA here is from genome assembly GCA_013400935.1 of Turnix velox. Lineage (NCBI taxonomy): Eukaryota > Metazoa > Chordata > Aves > Charadriiformes > Turnicidae > Turnix > Turnix velox. The sequence goes on along the minus strand of VZTY01017200.1, from coordinate 391,368 downwards.
GCAACTGAAACAAAAGCACTGTCCCAAGGAAGAAGTTTCATTCTTTTGACATTTGTATTGTACAAATTTTGCTACAAATCTACTGGAAAGCTGTAGGAAAGAATTCCTAAAACTACTGTGGCACAATTGCCCTCCTTGATTTTTACCCACTGTACAACTTGCATTTAAAGCAAAACAAAGCAAAAAGGGAAGCACTTGCCTGTTGTTCCCATGGCCAAGATCCGGGTGGATGGGACTGTTTGTGCTCATCTCCAGGGCCAGCAAAGGAATTGCCTCACCAATGGAATTCTGGACAAATGGCAGCTCACAGACTTCCCATTTAAGCACAAAGCAATGAATAATCCAAATCACACAAGAAAAAGGTTTATTGAAAAATAAAGTTCTCCCTAGTTTTTCTCTACAACAGTGAAAACCAAGCATTTTTCTATGCCATTAAAGTACAGACATTACTTTTCTAAAAAAAAAAAATTGAAAAAAAAAAAAAATCCCATCCTGTTGAACCCCAGTAACTTGACAGTATCTGAACCACTGTGTTCTGTTCTTTTGGAATCAAACTGCTTGAACGTAATATAGTGGAACACAAGCATTTAAATAAAACAAAGTATCTCTCCTGTGAGAGAGAATTCAAACCAAAGACACACAGTACCAGCCTGAGCCTGGTTTCACATGTACAGCTAAAAACACTTTGACCCCAAATCAGCATCTGCAGAAAGCAGAAATCTTTCATTTTTTACAGATTTCAGTAGTTTTTGTTTGAATTTATTTTTCAGACTTTGCTTCCTTTCCCCCTTGGTGTGAGAACTTCCTCCAGGGAATCCCAGAAGGCAAAGAGCTGTCCCAAATTGCCCTCAGGAGGATGTCCCCACAGCAGTCAGCCTGGCAGGCTCAAGGAGATCAACTTCTCCAAGTTCAAACTACCTTTGTAGTTTATATATTTTTTCTTAGTCTCTCTCACAATCTTCAGGGTAACTTTTCTCATATAAATTTACTTTTTTTTTTAACTTCTCCTCCTCCTCTGCTGTGTTCCTCTGCAAACCAACCCAACCCATGACTTCAAATAAATGGCTTTTGCTGTCACTGCACTGCAACAGACCTGTTAATGAAGGTAACAAATTAGTCCTGGGCATAACCCCAGTAAATGAACTGCCTTCAGACAGCAATTTAAACTTGACTGATTGTGGACCTATTGGATACTTCCAACTACTCTGCACCTGCTGGAACGTGAGCCAGGACTTTGCCAAGTGCCTGGATGGCTCCAATGAACACGTGCTGCCCTGAAAACCAAGGACTCTGCTGCTCCTGGAGGATCCAGCCATGAGTGGAGCAGTGGTGACCAAAAGCCAGTGTGAGGGAGCAGGACAGCACAGTGCAACATGGACACCACTCCCTGTGCAGGCAGGCAGCTCCATGTCACACACGTGGGGACATCAAATCTTTGAGGAGCTGATTTTGTTTCCCCAGGTAATAAACAGGTGGCTTTAGAGCAGCTGAGAGCTACCCAAATTAAAGCACAGCATCTGTGGGAGTTGTGCTGTGAGAAGGTGAAGGCTTAAACCTTCCAAAGCAATGGATGCACTTTGTTGTTTTTTTCCCTGTAAGAAAGAACATGAATGTGCCTCACATCACAGGCACTTGGATACTCTGCTATTTTCAACACATCCCTACAGTAAACATTTTACACTTGATACACAGCATTTGCTCTTTACACATTCCATTTCAATTGAATATCTGGAAATTACAAACTAATTAAAAAAAAAAAAAGTCTAAAGCTGCTTAAAAATTTAAAGATAAGATTTAAGTCACTGCTGATAAGACAATCTGTTTCAAAAAAATTGATAAAGCATTCCTCAGTGAAACCATCTCTCTCCCTGCCCTTTTCAGCCTGACCCAATGCAGACACTCAGCAGTGCATGGTTCTCCTTGGCTTTACAGCCATCCCTAAACTGATGGGAACAACGGAGAACAACAAATGGAAAGGGATCTCAAGGCAGAGCATCTGGAGGGCAAATGCCACCAACAACCAGCCATGCCAAAAATGTTGGCACCCCTGGAAAGCAGCCTGCAAAATTGGAAACCAAGTAACTAATTATCTTATTAAAAATTCACCACCAAACGACAAAGCAAACACCCCCACCCTCCAAACTGCAGACTGAAGAGGTTTTCAAGTGATATTTTAATAAGTAACATCAACTCAGAGCTGCTGTGTGCTGTGCCAGCAGTACAACACAACCTGCAGCGTTTGCTCTTTACCTTGTAAGATCCAGTGCTTCAGAATTATTAAAAAGGGAGAGCTGATTTCTTAATTTGAAGAAAAATCAATGGAGGAGTTCTGCTGCCACTAAAGCCAGTGGGAGTCCTGAAGTTAATTAGACTGGGATGAGATTGTACACAGCCCCATCCAGCCCATTTCATTTATTTTACTGACAAAATCAGCTCCTGAAATGCACCAGGAGCAAAATAGAGACCTGAGAAAGCAATTTGGATTTTGTTTACATGAAAAATGCTGCAAACTCCTCAAATGCCTCTGTCATTGACTCTCATTTTGGTGATGGGAGGGAATGTCTTTCATAGCAAGGATGAACTGAGGACCTTTAAAGTCAAGGACTTCAAGAGGACAGCACAACATAACTGCAGAGAGAAAACAACCTGGTTTGTCACTGAACCTTTCTGCTGAGTTTCCAGAGTGCCCTCCCCACTGAGAACTGTGAATTCAGGTATTGTGAAAGGGCTGTGTTTTCCTGGGAGCTTCAAGAAACACTCCCTGCATGTCTGTCTCTGCAGGACTTTATCCAAAAACCCCACCACTTCACTAAATTCACTGTCAGCCTTCAATTGTGCTGTTGGTCAAAGCAGCCTCAGCTGTTTCTAGATGTTTTCTATTGCTATTGGCTCCCTGGGGGACTGATGGCTTCAGTTTGGTCCCTGGGCACCCCAGTCACCCATGGGAGCTCTCATGTCTAATTAGAGATAATCATCAAAAGGTAACATTAGAGTATCTTTTACCTGATTAACCCTTACCTTTACTATTTCAGACTTCTCCACTCCTTAAAACCATTCAGAACTGACACCACTGAGTTGCAGAGGCACCAAGTGCTACTTTCACCACTTATTAGTGTTCCATTATATGTGTTCAGACAGTGCCCATATTCCAAACACTCAACCAAACCCCAATGAATTAAAAAAAAGAAAAAAAAAAGGCACATAGACATTAAATATCTGTAGGAGAAACATAATCTGATATAAACAAGCAAATGCATGGCTGCAACTATAAATTACAAAAAAGAACATAGAAACTAAGCAAAAAATGCAAAATGCAACTCTATTTATACATGTGCAAATCAACTTGCATATATGAAATAAATGAGGTTTTTATTGGCATTTTTAAACAGTGTGTATTTACCAACTTCACCTTTCAAAGGCAAGCCTTTAATGTTCTTTTTAATAAATATGTAAATGCTTCTCTCAAGTTTTCTAATCTCGTAGGAACAAGATTTTTTTGAAAAAAAACAAAACAACCAAAACAACTAGGTCACATCAATACAAAAATACAAAATTTTAAAACAAAGAATGTCTTGATATGAGAGATATGTTCCAAAGCTCATAAAATATTTTTTAGAAGCAACTTTTGACATTTCCCCCCCTTCTTCCCCATCAATTGCTGATCAATATCTTCAAATGCAAGTCATGAAAAAACCTGATTTGTGAGCCAAGGAGGCTGGGAATTTTACTGTCAGGCTGAAACCCAGTAGCACAGCCCCTGCTCTGGTAGCTGAGTCTAAGTGCAACAATTGGACCCCACTTCTGCTCTTTAATTAATCAGGAAGGAAATTTAGGAATTTGGGCAGAAGGCTGCTCTCTGTGCTGACATGGGGGTAGTATCTGTTCTGTGTGTTAGTAAAGAATTCAAACTTTGCCTGAGCACTTTACCTGTGGAAAGACAGACTCAGTTCTGCCTGCAGGAACTGGTGGTGATGGGGGAGCACTGGAGCAGGTTGGGTGAATGATGTTTTACAAAGTTTATGTACTTACAGCTTTCTTACCACGTTCTCCTTTTATAGAAATTTAGACTGAAGCTGTATTTCATAAAAATTATTATTCTGAGAGTTTATAATTAATACTAGAGGCCTGTCAAATTATAGGTCTCCATAATTTTTTAACTTTGACATTAATGAGTATTCTCCCTCTAGATTTCAGTGGAAATAAGGGCAGACCCAGGCAATCCTGAAGGCAGCCTGGCTGACACGTGAGCAATGTTGGGTTTTTGCTGTTTCATTTTGGCCAGTGGGTAAGTCAGTCCAGTAGATGAGAAAGAACCAGTGCTGCAGGGGTAAAAAGCCAGAGCTTCTACAGCCTCTCCCTGCTGTGGCAAAGGCAAACTTAGCACTGAGCAAAGCACTAGACCAGAACAAGTTAGAATAACAAATACCCAACCCCTCATGTCTGTAAAGGTTCAGAGGCAAAATAAGATGCTGCACGTTGTGAGGTGCATCCAGTGAGGGGGAAACAAGCAAATATTTACAGCAAAGAATTAACTACAGCAAAAAGTAGGTGTTTTGCATTCTTTAAGTGCACAAATACAAGCCTGAAGTTCTGTGATATCTCACCCCAAACTGCTTCCCTGCCTGAAGAACCTCAGGCTGAACAGGCAAAAGCAGATTCTGCTCTTGCCTTTACTTTCAGCACCAGGAATTAGTGTCAGTTTTTGACAACTGAGGGTTTCCCAGTCGCATAAAGACACCCAGGTAGGTGGGGTACAGCAAAAGGAATTGCTGAGCCTGCTCACACCCCCTTCCCATTCTCCTCCCTAACTTTTCCAGAGGACTGGAACTATCTGTGCTGAGTGAAGCAAACGCTGAGCTATGATAACACTAAGGATTTTCTTATCAGTTTGTGTTTGTTTTCTTTTCATACAAGAAGTTTGCCTCCCATTAGAGGACCCAGCTGTTCTGTTTCTGGAAAGTAACTCTTCAAATACAGCAGATTTATCATCCTGTCACCCTGTTACTGGTGATTGTGCTTCTTGGCAGCTCCCACTTATCCTTTTGGGTACTTAACTCTGGGGATGAAGTTTCCTTGTAGCCCAGAGCAACGTTGGGGAGTGTTACAGGGTAACACTGTCAGGATTGCTGAGGCAGGAAACAAACTTGAAAAAAGCTTTTTCTGTGCTCTGAAGTGGAAAATTTCAATGTATATCCTTCTGCTCTCTTGAGAAGCAATTCAAGATGAAACAGCATTTCCCTTGCTTGGTCTTTGGTAGGTCAAGAGAGACACATGGATATTCACACAAAAGAAGATTAAAATATCCATGCTTTTCACTATTACTTGGCAATATTTATTTTTATGGGGAAAAAGCCTCCCTGTTGATTTGTTTTTTCCAGTATGACCAGATCAGAGCACGTCCAATTAATTCCAAACCTGCTGCCTAAGAGTGGTGCTAGAGAGCTGCTGCTGGAAAGAACAACATTAAGCCCTACAAAAAGAAAGCAGTTCAGAAGACACAACTTGCTGCATTACAAAAATGAAGTTTAACTTGAATTTCAAACTCTTGAATTGTTTTTGTCTGAATTTTAACTGGTGTGTGCCTGCTAAAAAAACCCCCAACCAAACCACCCTCCTCCCCAAAACAGAAAAACAATCGAAAGAATCCATGAGATTGATCAAAGCTTTTCTTAGCAGTTGTTTGTCTCCTCTTACTTGTTCTCCAGAAAAGATTTCTCTTTATAAACCTAGCTAGTTATGAAGACATTGTACATTTCTACCATACAATAATTATAGTTAGCTTAGTTTAAACCTCTCTATGTCATTCAGCAACACTTTAACTACTGGAAGCCGTAGCAAACTGAGGCTCTAACGATAATATTGCTCCAATGATGCTGAATACTTTTTGCTTCACACAGTTATTTCTAGTAGACAGACTACAACAGAAGCGTGGGCAAATTCCAAGGATTACTCTTCTAAATGGGACCAATAAACTGTGACAAGTCCGTTCTGAAAATGGCAGTATGTTTTTTTTTTTTTTTGTAGCTTTTCCACACTGAAGAGAATGCCACAACCCCAGTCAGTTGTCGAGTCACCAAGATGATGTGTCACAGGCTGGCAACTGCCAGTTTGCTCAGTGGTGATACTCTCTGGTTAGGCTGCTCTGAGGCAGCAGCTGTGGTGCAGACAATACCTTCTTGTAGACAAGATTTAAAAAAAAAAAAAAAGAAAAAAGAAAAAAAGAAAAAAAGAACTGGGCTCAGATAACCCAGGGTAAAAAGCTGTCTTGTGATTCCGAGTTCTCGTGAACCAAACCACTTCACAGCCATCCAACCTAAAGCAGGACCCAAAACAGTGCACCTAGAATAAAACTTTAGTCCTCTCTCCCCTGCAATCCCTCCCTCAAGCACCCCCTTTTTTTCAGTTTTCTACCAGAATGAAGTTGAGAGCCTTTAGCTAACCGTGATGGGGCATGTCCTAACTCATTAAAAAAATAGAAAAGACTTCACCCAAATAACAGAAAAAACAAGTTTGATGAGTCTGGGAATTTTCTTATGCGCTATTTTCTGCAGAAATCTTCAAATCACTGTAGAACATGAGACTCATTTCTCTTCTCAAACAGATGAAGGAATCGGAAGAGTTACGCTGCAAATGTTCTTACAGGAAAAAAAGACCAGTTAGCTGTTTGTTATGAATCCCTCCTCTCTTGGTAGATAATTCTGCCCAGCAATGATAAACTCTGCCTGCAGCAAAAAACCTGGACAAAAGTGCAGGAAGTAATAAGTAGCTCCTCTCCAAACTACTTACATTTTGTCCTCAGCTGAGAGCAGCTCTGCTGCTGCTATAGGCAGTCTTTGCAAAGTGCAACCTGCCCCTTGATATAGTCTCTGCAGGGGCAGATTCTTCTGTGGGTGGGGTGGGAGCCAGCACAGCTGAACAACAAGAGATCACCTTGGAAAACACAGTGCTTCCTTCTTCCATCAAAAGAGGGGACCAGAATATCATTTGCAGACTCCATGGTCAGACATTCGATGTTGTGCCTGAAAAAGCAAAGGACATTGTCTAAATCACAGCAGAGTTTATACAGGGGGTTGATACATTTTTCATTCTTCCCTGCTAAAAAGAAAATAAAATGCTCTTTCACATCCTAAATCAAGAACATCCAGAAGAGCAGCTTTCCAGAACGTGTGTCTCATCTCTTTTGGCCTGAGCATATTCTCTCTGCAGAGGGCAGCACAGACTTTCCAGCTTTGCTTGTTTCCTAAAGATTAATGGAAGTTAAACAGGACAAAAGGTTTTGACTGTCCCCCAAAGCATAAAATTTCAATCCAGCACAGATTTCTACTGAGATGAAACCAAAGAATCTGAAAGCAGAAGATATTCTAGATTGTATCACAGGGATCTCCCTCCTGGCAAGCCACAGGGTGTCAGTTAGCCTGGATGAGAGGATGCAGTGAGGAGCAGGGGATGCTGCACAATGTGAGGACACAGCAAGGACCAGGGATGCAGCTGTGTTACAGCTGGAGCAGGTCAGAGCAGGAGCTGCTGCTCTGAGGAACCCATAGCATGAAAAGCAAAAAATTCAACTAGCTGTTTTCTGACCACAAAGCTTAAGCAGGAGGGCAGCAACTCCAGCAGAAGCTTGTTTTTTACTTGTTCTGGAAACTCTGTGGGTTTCAGCATTTAACGGGGTTGGTTTTTTCCACAAAATGGTAATTTTGTCTAGACAGCTAGGGAAAAAAAGTCTGGTGAAGTTTTTGCACAAGCAGTTTCTGAACTCCACTGGAAATTCCAACTTTTCAAGCAAAATACAAGAGTAAAAAGCTTCTGCAATTTGATTGAGCAAAGAGTGGAGACAGAAAGCCCAGGAAGCAGATCCCATAGCAGCCATTTCTTGCAGCCCAGCTCTGAGTGCTTTGCTTTCTGAAAGGAACACAGAGAGAATTGCAAAGAGGCAGCACCTGAAAGCACCACAAATTGCCTTAATGCAGAGCTGGTCACTTAAAAATCAGTTCTAATACCTCTTAATGTGTGAGGGCTTACAGTCCTTCACCAAGGACAATGCCCATCGAAGGTTTGCTGAAAGAGTCACTGAATGCAGAGGTTTCCATATGGAAGTCAATCATGGCTAAAGAGGAAGCTTGATAAATAAAAGTGACATTTTCCAAGTGCTGTATTTAAAACCAGGGGAAGAAATGATGGAAATCAGACAATGTGCACAGAGCTCTACTTCCTGCAATAAACCACCTTTATTTCTGAGCCAGCTGCTGAAGTGTGGTGATTAGTGCAAGTCCACTCCCTCTCGGATGGTTATGGCAAAAGCCAAATAAATATGTTTGTGCTTTTAAGGACTTACCTCAGCAGAGCTTTGTCCTTATTAAGATGCTGGAAGAAGGAAGGCTCGCAGATGAGCTGGCTCTCCTGACACACTTGCTTACAGGACTTTCCAGGTTCAGCAATTTTCACTTGAAGGGCACTTAGTGGGGGCCACATCACCTGCCCGTGGCAGAAATCCTGCAGTGACAGAGCACATTTATTAGGATGTATCCAGTCCCTGGCTACTGATCTTCTGCATAACCCAAAAAGTGCTTGTTATCACCCAAACATTCATTTGGCAACTCATTTCAGTTGTATTGAAATCAATAATTTAAACACAATTAAATTTTTATCCCCTTTGATGGCTGTATGCAATGTGCCAGTATCACTGCCCAGAGAAACTTCTGGCTAACCATGAGCAGCAATGGCTTTAAATTAGAGCAGGGCAGGGTTAGATTAGTCATCAGGAAGAAGTTCTTCCCCATGTGGGTGATCAAACACTGGATCAGCTTGCCCAGAGACGTGGTGGAGGCCCCATCCCTGGTGACATTCAAGCCCAGGCTTGCTGAGGCTCTGAGCAACCTCATCTAGAGCAGGATGTCCCTGCTCACTGTAGGGGGGTTGGACTAGGTGGCCTTTGATGGCCTTTTGTCATCCCACCTTTACTTTCTTAATGTATTACAGATAATCCCATTGCCCAATCCATTTTAGACTCCCATTTCCCTGCCTGTGGTGGAACTAATTTTGTAACAGCACAAATATCAAGAGGAAGTTCTGGCAGGGGAAAATTTCAGATGCTGGTTCCCCTGTAAGTGAGAAAAGTCCTGAGTAGTCCCCATGGAGAGCCATCTGGAAAGGCTCAGGAGACCAGCAGTGCTACAGAGGGAGCTCCACTCATAAAAGACCAAATATTTCTCTAATGCAAAGAGGATTCAAAGAGTCTGTTTGCACTTCTTGGTTGAACTGTGAGTAAAAGTGCTCTCTCAGCACTGAAAAGCTTGGCTATAAGGCATGCAGTCAACTGTCATCACAGCAGAAAGAGGGAAGGGAGAAGCAGTGTCTAAACACATCTGTGAGCAGCAGCTCCCTCAAAGACAAGTTCTTATGGTCTTGACATTTCAAATGAGAAAAAGCAATGAGCAAATTTTAATCTCTGGTTTCATAGGATGTTTTGTGTACTCAGCCATTAGTTGAACAGTTTAACATTTGGCAGATCCCCTCCAAAAGTGATCAAGTAATTTGGGCACACTCCATCTTGCTTTGCTTTCTCCAGACAAACTAATCCTTGTATCAATGGGTCCCACTGTGACCCAAAGCTTTGAAAGGATGAACTACTTGACATGTTAATGAAGCTAAAACCCCAAATCATTCACCAGTCCTTGGTATCAGTATGTGGTTTTGTTTCCTGTTTAGATTTCCTCGGCTGAAGGAGGATGTTTTCATACTCCCAGGACTCACCATGAATTCAATATTATACAAGCACAAATCATAGAGTATCCTGAGCTGGAAGGGACACAGGAAGATCAGAATCTAACTCCTGACACCACAGAGGGCAACCTAAAAGCTAAACCATACATCTGTTTTCCAAACTCTGCTGAGATGCTGCCAGGCTTGGGGCTGTGACCGGTTTCCTGGGGAGGCTGTTCTAGTGCTCGACCACTCCAGCAGGGAAAAACTTAAAATAATCATTCTGAAGTTCCCTCACCAGCTTTAAGCCAATCCCCCCTGCTGTACTTGAAATTAAAAAAAAAAAAAAAAAGAACCATTTTAGGGTATATATTTATGGCAGAATAATTTTAACAGCATCTAAAAGGCCAGGTCTACCAGAGATGGTTGGAGGTACTTTTTAATGAGGTTGTTTCATAAAGGTCATTTTGCCATTTGGACATAAGAGACCTTTTTTCATAAGTGAGTATTTAAAATACTAGATGCAGGAGGAAATTTAAACCGTTTCAAAATCCAATCAGATACTGCAATATATATACACTATGTAATGCTCTAAAATATGTTCTAATGTAATATATACAGTGTAATACTGTGATATTGCACTGGATTGACAGCTATTGCAGGCAGAAGATAAAACTTTGTAAAGGAAACACTCGTCAGGCTTCACCATTTGCTGGAGGCTTTATCTTTTAGCTGAAATATCCCTTAGTTTAAAATTCCTCTCCAAAACTGGGCACAGCCTCCCATTTGCAGTCTGTAGCTCAGTGGGAAGCTTCCCTCAGCTTATGCTGCTTTGAGCAGTTTTGAGAGTAGCTCACAGTCAGCACCAGCACACGGGGCTGTTTCACACTGCTGTCTCTGGCGGGTTCTGCTATCAACCATTAAAAACAACCTCAACTTGAGATTTTCATCCCACTCCATCTTGCTCCACAATCCTACATACATATAGGCAAAGTAAAGATGTAAAACAGAAAGTGAAGCTCCAGCAGAGACTGCATTTATATGAGGTCCATGTACAGGCACAATGTCAAGGTAAGACAGGGTTAGTCCCACCCTCAAAGAAGTGTCCTCCTCACTCTGACTTTTCCTGCTCTTGGATGAGTATCCTCACTCCACCCCCATGCCCAGCTTGGCTCACCCCCAGCTGAGCAAAGTCACTTTGCCAACCCTGTACAGCCCTGCCAAAAGCATTTTCTGCCAGGTTACAAAGAACTCCACTTGACCCCATCTCTCAAAGTCAATGTGTCTGCTCCATCACCCCCAGCCTGTCTCATCCAACAGCTCCCAAGTTTCCAAAAGGGAATCCTGAACCTGCTCTGGCTGCTCCTTTGATGGCAGCATCAACTTAAGCAGCCACTCTTTGGTTCCCACCCTATGTTGCTGCTTTGCAGAGATGACTCAACTGTCTGTGGAACCACAGAGGAACAGGATCAGCAGATGGCAAGAGATGCACCTACTGACACCCCTGGGCTGCTGGCAGGAAGAAGCAGCTCAGAGTGAAAGATGTTCTCATGCAGTTGAAGATGGCTCTGCTAAATATGAAACCACAGCTCACAGGAGTTCTCTGACTTCAGACCCTAAAGACTGTCAGCTGTTGGACATGGAGATTCAGGGAATTCACTAAACCTTCCTTGTGAATGCTGTCCTCCCTCCTGCTCCAGAGCCAAGGCACCAAAAAGGGGAACTCTTGATATTTCATTCAAATCATGCAGCTTCACTGTCCCATGGGGAGTTGTGGATGAGTGCATGTGACACCCCCCACCTCTGAACCAGTGCAGGTTCAGAATCCAAGCTGCTTGTGCTCCTTTCTCTGTTCCACCTGCTGCCCACCACAAACTCTTCAGAATAAGGCTTCAGTCTTTTTTTGTATTTGTTTTGCCTCATCTGACATTAATCAGACACATTACTAAGCACATGCAGCTAATAATGAATGATGCTTGAGCATCCTGGAATCTGTGAAACCATAATGGCTTTTGACAATTAGTCAAAGCAAAGAACAACAGCTCAATGTTGTGTTTCTTTCTGAACAGAGCACAGCACAGGGCAGAGCTAAATCCCTGGGGCAGGCTCAGAGGGCAGAGGCAGTTCTGCCCCATAGAAGCCAGCTCCATGTTGTCTTTTCTCCTTTACAGTGACCCCCATTTCCTCCTGCACTGACAAAAACACCCAGCTATGGCTAACTCAGGTGGAAGCATCTCAAGACAATTTCACAGGCTGTGCCACCAGTTACAGCAGCAAGAAGCATGAAGTGTTTATTGTCAGGAAACTGGAAATTGCTGTGTGACACTGACTGCACTTCTGATCCTGGGCTGGGTTATCCTTTATTACTGCCCTCTTTCAGAAATACAGGTGGAGGAGGGTGTGCAGTGCTTTTGAAAGAAATCCTGGAAGTTAATTGGCATAACAGACACCAAGGCAATTCCTGTCTCTCTTCTGCAGCAGCCACAATGAAAAGTAGAGCTGGCCACTGCAGCAGATCTGGCCTTGGGCAGAAGGCCAAGGTAAATGGAGAGTTTTTAGAAATCCATCCCCCATATAAATCTCTGCAGTTTATTCCACCAGCTCAGTACCTCCTGCTGGCAATAATGTATGGGGACCCACAGTCCTTCAAGCAATTGGCTTCCAAATCATGTAAGGCTTTATCAATTGAAACTAAATACCTGAAAAATCCACCCAGAGGTTTTAGCCTAAGTGCAATCCTACCACAAAAGTATCTCACTGTTTACATGATACTTCATGATTTGATAATTCTTTTGTGTACACAGTTACAGAAGCCACACATATACAGAAAAATGACTCGGCCTTTTGGCTTTGATACAATATCAGAAGAAGGTAGGTTCTTTGTAGATCAATCTATCAATAAAAAGTGCTCCTACAGCTCCCAAAATTCAGACAAGTATCCCCATTTTTGCAAAGACACATGGTAAATCAGACATGGATGAATCAGAAAGCAAAAAGTGAGAAGCAGTTTGAGCACTGATAGCCAGCACTTTGTTTCAATTTCTAGTCAGTCTCTTCACACATGAAAAATCCCCCTGGTGCTGTATCTGGAACAAGCCTCCTAAACCCCACAGGGTCAAGTCCACAGGAATGAATCTCTGAGTGCAGGTGGACCTCACAGTGAACTTCATCTGAGCAATGTCCAGCTGCTATCCCTACTACTCACAGAGAAAAGCTTTAAAATATACTGGGTCCTCCCTTTCTGGCATAAACCAAAAGATAGATCCAAAAGGGAAGTTCATACCTGTTTTTCAATAAATGCATTCATCCTCTGAAGCATCCCCTCACATGTAAATTCATAGGGCAAATAAGGGTCAATCTGGGGAAAAGAGGGAGTAAAGGTTAGATGAGATTTCCAGTGAACTTTGTGGTATGTTACAGCTTAAAGAGCAACAATAAATGCAAATAAACTCGTTAACAGATGACAATTTCACCAAACCATCAGCAGGTTAAGTTGATTTTGGCTCCTCTGTGAAGCAAATAAAAGTTGCAGAGGGATTATCTTTGAGGAAACTCAGGGGATACTGCAAAGCCACAGATAAAAGCTGGCCTGAGACCCTGTGGGATTCCACAGCTCCTGTTTTAACTAAGTTTCAATTTAGTCGTTGAAGTGAAAAAGAAAACATTATGACAAAATAAAAAGGAATGGGATACCTTTGAAAATTACTTCAAAACTCTTTCTTTTTCCCTCCCCTTGAAGCACCCTCATTACAATTCCTGACAGTGAGTGCAGGGGCACTGCAGTGCTGGTTGTGTTTTGTGGCTGCAAAACCAGCCAAAGACCCTGAGCATGTATTTGGGAAACCCAAAATGCTCAACATGGAAACTTCTGCACCAAATGCACAGAGATAACAGATTATTGGATAATTTACATATGAAATTCATTTTTCTATTCAAATTCACTCATACTCATTTTTTTCTGGTAAAACTCTCATTTATTCAGTACTAAAACACGAAAATCAGATACCACAGAGATGTAATAATACTATTTTTCATCCCCCCAATATCCTTCCCAGCCAGAGCACTCTGCTTTAATTAAACTAGCATTAGGAAGCACATTCCATGCACAACACAAATGCAGCTCCACAAAGGTTGATAACAAACTGAGGATACATTTCTCACCTTTTGATTCAAAATTGACTTGACAGCCTTCTCAACTTCAGAAAGATCATTGATGTCTACAGTCCAGACGTGGGGCTTCCCAATGTAAACTTCAGCATAGGGATGCTGAGAAGTCAACTGAAAGCAGGAAATTACACTGGTAAAAATTAATGTGTCAAGTTCTCTTTCTCTCTCACTGTCATGTCCTGTCTGAATTTCCGATAATATACTCACCCTGTCTCTCCTTCAAATTTCAAGCCTTTTAAATAAAGAGTAAAGAACCTTTTAGAACAGTCTGGGATGGGAAGGACCTTTCAATTATGAGTTCAGCCATCAACCCAACTCTGATAAAAACCTCCAGCAAACCATGTCCCTCAGCACCATATCCATAAGTCTTTTAATTTAAGTATCTTCAGGCATGGCAATACCACTGGTACCCTGGGCAGCCAGTTCCAATGCTTGATGAGCCTTGCAGTGAAGAAATTTTTCCAGGTATCTGTCCTCAACTTGCCCTGCTGCAACCTGAGGCTGTTTCTTCTTGTCCTATTGCCTGTTACTTGGGAGAAGAGACCAACCCCCACCTCTCTACACTCTCCTTTCAGCCTCCTTTTCTCCAGGTTGAACTGTAGGGAAATAATGGAAGGGTTTGAGTGTTCACCATGAGAGGGTGAGACACTGGAACAGGTTACCCAGAGAGGTGGTGGAGGCCCCATCCCTGGAGACATCCAAGGCCTGGATGAGACATCAAGCAACCTGATCTAGTGCAGGATGTCCCTGGCCATGGCAGGGGGGTTGGAACTAGATGATCTTAAAGGTCCCTTCCAACCCAAACCATTCTATGATTCTATGAAAGACAAAAGACAAAACTCCTCAGACTAGTAGCTGTTCAAATATTAAGACTAACTAGTACCATATTTTTATCACACCACTTATTTTACAACTGTACCCTAAAAAAATATTAAGACTGTTTCCTAATAGTGAAATGCTTTAATTAGCCAAGGCTTAATGGTTTAGATATTCAGAAAATACTCCTTCTATCTATAATTGGAATCTGTAAAAAATCTGATAAACAGATTTGGAATAAATTTATAGTTTTAGGTATTTTTTTTTGTTCTTTCTAAAAGTAGAAAATGAAAGAAATCCAAACCATCAAGTAAACGGTCCAGCTACATTTAGCATATAATGTTTTCTTTCTTGCAGGGGTGGGAAAGAAATATCTGTACAAATGCTGGTACAAACCAAGCTCCTTGGAAGTGATTTTATTTTTTTCTGGATCTTTTCCCCAGAAAAATCATGTACCAAGATAAAACAACCACTGAAGTAAAATGAAGATTGAAGTGTACATTGTTCAGAGTCTTCACCACAGGACTCCATCTCACAGGTAAAGGGGAAATAGTTATATCCCCTCCAGTAAATTCTACCAAGAATAGTGACTCGCAGAAGTTAATTTACAGAAGTATTAAACACAGACTATCTTCAGACTGACCTATGGAGGATAATTTTGAAGAGCTACACAAGCTTTTTTGTTCTCCTTTAGTACTTAAAAAAAAAAAAAATCAGAGAAGGATTTAAGGACTTCCTTTATCCCAGAGAACCAACAAAGGGATTAGGGGCAATCAGATCTAAATGTAGGTGTGCAAATCAGAGACAAAAGGTTATTCTCAGGACAGGTCAGCAGAGCATGTGAAACGCAGTGATGTTCTCATGGAATGTTTGTTGTATTATTTTGTTCTAAAGCTGTCAATAGGGATTAGTTCTCTGCCAGTGAAGTTGAGCCCACTGAACAAAGAACAAAGTCAATTATTGTTCTGGATCATAAAATCATAAGGAATTTACATTTCTGGTTTAAAATGGGAAATTCTCCTTTGCTTATCTACTATCTCAGCAGATAATCTCTATATAGAGCCCTAGTTGAACTTGAGTTAGGAGATGCAACAGTTCAAAGTTCTCATCATTGAACTGCTAGTAGAGAGCCTTCCCTTCAGACAAGCATGTGAAGAAAATACATAAGTACAGCTATGGACACACCATGGGCACAGGCTGAAGTGCCCTCATCAGAAATGGCCATATGGTAGTTCAACCCTTGCAAGTGGTTTGGGCTGAATTTTACCTACATTGAAGAAGAAAAATATTGCAAAGGCAGGATGAGGACTTAGTTTACTTAGCCTCATTTTTCTCTTCCTGGAGTCTAAACTCACTGCCTGTTTGGAAACCTACAAGGTTTCATTTTCCTGTTCTCTTAAAGAGTCAGTTTTCCAAATTTCCTCCGTGTTTAACCACAAACTATGACCATTAATGCCACAGATCAACAGAGCCTTGAGCTGGGCTTTCCTGGAGGAAAAAACACATCTAACAAAACACACACCACCCCCCATGAATAACATTATTATTTACTTAAACATCTATTTATTTTTTACATAGGACAGAGAAATATTTGTCTTTTCAATGAACTAAATCCACTTTCCAATGACACATTCTGCTGGCATGATCTGCTCCTGAGCAGAACCTCAAGGTTTCAAGTCAAATTCCAATTTATCATCTAGCAAATAGAAATAGCAAATTGTACATATTGGCAAATCCAGAGTTAAAGCTTAACAGTATGTTAAGGAAAACTTTTGATTACTCTATAAAAGTAAGACTTTGTAATCCTATCAATGGCTAAAGAAAGCAACTTTTGCAATGAACTGTGGATGTTTATGCTATTTTTTCCTGCACAGTAATTTTCAACAAAGAAATTACCAAGATTGATTCAGCTTACCTCTCGAAGTGTAGGTTTGCCTTTGAAAAACTCGGTGTTCTTGCTACTTTTTGGTGGGTTAAATCTTAAATTTAGAAAAGCACATCCATTAGCAATAGCCTCCAAAGGAGCTGGCCCTTCATATGGAAATCCAAGACCAACGAATAGCTGAAAAACAGATAACAAGGATTATCTTAATTAATTTTTGTTAATTACAGAAACTGAAAGCTAAGAGCTAGCTTAAAATAAACAATAATGCATTCTAAATTTACTTGTCTAAATAAAGTTAAGAAAATGGGAGAAATTCAGCCACTCCCTACCTCCTACCCTAGCAGCAATGGAACATCCTGTAAAACACATTTGACAATAATCTTCTGTAATGAGCTGAGGCAACAACAGGTCCTTTCAGTTATTTTTTTGGGGAAAAAAAAAGTCATTTGATGGTTTGACTGGTGTTGAAATGGCACTGCTGGGCTATCTCGCAGGTAGGGGGTTTATGGAGCAAGCTCAGGGAACAGCCACACCACTGTTTTCCCCTCTCTCCCACACCAGCCGACCTGCTCCTTTTGCCAATGGGAACATGTTCCTGCTGAACAATGATTAAGTCTCCTAATTAAAACAGTAGATGGCAGCAAATATCAGCTGAAGATACCATGCCCAGGCAGCAGGAGCTTGCATAGCACTGAGGGTTCAACCCCACCCAGGTAAAGTGAAGGAAGAAAGATGTATCATGAAGTTATTCTTACATCAGGTGAGATCACAGGTGCCCCAGATAAGGCAATGTAAAGAAATTTAACACTTTTTCAGAGTATTCTAGATTTATTTTGATCTTGATGCCTTTCCTGGGCCAACACAGAATTCAATATAGCATTTTTTATCTTTATTTGAATGTCTGCATATAATGGGAGAGTTCTAAGCTCTGATTTGTAACAGAAATACTATGTGATTGTGTGTGTACATGTATATTGCTAATGCTTTTTTGAAAAAATAAAGAGTAATCTCCAAAACTGTCATATATTCGGGAAGTACATATTCAAAGAGGCCAAATTATACTATTCAGCATTCAATTTTCCACCACAAAAAAGTGAATTCTAGTAAAAGAAGATTCAAAACTGAAGGCCCCTTCTAGGAATAGATCTTGCCACTGATCTATAGAATCATTTAGGTTGGAGAAGACCCATAAGATCATCAATCTGCAGCATTAATTCTCTCCAAGCCATGGCAACAACAGCATAAAGTCTGAGTTGGCTCATTTCTAAGAAGAAAGTTATTTCTCAGCATAGTTGGGGGCATACAATTTGCACTGCATGGAGCTGAATAAGGTTATTTCAGTTTTTAGGTGAAGAAAAGCACCTACTCCAACAAAGTCTCTCATCTATCTCAGATTTAAATCTTGGAGGAAACTATCTAATGGCTGATAAAAAAATAAAAGAAGTGGAAGACTATCTCTAACAAAGGTAATTATATATATTTATGGTTTTCATAAGGTATATTACCTTTTATTCTGAAAACATACAAACTTTCATCAAAAGAAGCTTAATTTAAAGAGAGACGACGTGTGGAATATAATGAATTATGGACGTGAAACCAATTTCACGCAATCTACACACATAATGCTATTTATTTAAACTACTCCTTAGTTCAGGCAGAAAACCAGCTGAGAAGCAGCAATTACAAGCATCTGAAGTATCAGATCTCCTATGATCCTGTGTTTGTCTCTTCTGCAGAGAATGCTGGTTTGTTTGCTGCGTTTTTTCACTGTTTTAATAAACGGCTGCTGTGCACGGCTCAACAGCTCTGCCTCTCACTGCTCCGTTTGTTTAGGAGGAAGCTCCACGGGGAAAGAAACATGGTTTTATGTTTTGACAGCCCAGAGCCCACTGTCAACACTTAATCTATAATAAATAGCTCACCACCTGGTTCGCATCCATTTTCCAGCCTCACCTCTAAGCAGCAGCCTGCCTTTGAAGAAAGAAGGATGTGTGTGGCTGTGGGCAGGGTTTGTGTGTGTGCCCACTGCTGGCCTGAGGTTCCAACCCAGCTCACTGCTGCCCACAGCCCTCTCAAGCTTCTCCCTTCAACATTCCCAAAATCTTCTATCAATATCCAGAATCATAGAATGGTTTGGGTTGGAAGGGACCTCAAAGATCATCCAGTTCCACCCCCTCTGCCATAGGCAGGACACCTCTCACTAGATCATGTTGCTCATCCAGCCTGGCCTTAAACACCTCCACAGAGGGGGCATCCACAACCTCTCTGGGCAACCTGTNTGTGTGCCCACTGCTGGCCTGAGGTTCCAACCCAGCTCACTGCTGCCCACAGCCCTCTCAAGCTTCTCCCTTCAACATTCCCAAAATCTTCTATCAATATCCAGAATCATAGAATGGTTTGGGTTGGAAGGGACCTCAAAGATCATCCAGTTCCACCCCCTCTGCCATAGGCAGGACACCTCTCACTAGATCATGTTGCTCATCCAGCCTGGCCTTAAACACCTCCAGAGAGGGGGCATCCACAACCTCTCTGGGCAACCTGTTCCAGTGTCTCACCACCCATCAGGTCAACCAAAATTCTCAAACTGAATCTAGACCCTGCTTCTGAAAATTGCCCTTGGTAGGGGGGTTATGGTTTTGTATGGTGTAAAGAGCAAAACTGAGGAATACCTTAATTGCCATAAGAAAGTCCCATTCATTATGATCCAAAGAACAAGCACTGCAGAACACAGATCTTTCTTAAACTCATTCTCACCATGCTCTAGTTTACTAATTCTTTGCAAGTTGTCATTTCCAGAGGGGCTAAAACAATCTACCAGAGTACGTAACAAATGTCTCAAGTCCCTAACAGGAAAGGAAAGTGGGGAAAAAAGGGAAAAGGTATAAATAGGCAGCGGTTTTGTGGTTCGAGGGCTGCAAACATCCATCCTCAGTACAGCTGAGGCTGTGTGGAAGAGAAGGCTCCTCCATATAAAATGACAAACATTTAGAACACATCTTGATTCAACTGTTTTACAATATTCAGCACCCTGCTGCCTGCATGTAAGGCTGCTGACTATGGCTTTCATGGCACTCTCTTACCAGGTGCTGTGCCTGGTAACACAGTCCACAACAGGCAGCCCCCTTCACACTATAGCTGAAGATACTGGATGCAAAAACTCACAATTTTATGATGGTGGCAATGGAACTGTGGTTTAAAAGTGTTAGTCCTGATCTCACTTTGTTACCTGCAGCAGAACTGCTACACAGAGTAGAATTCCTTTATAATTCACTTGTTGATGAGTGCTTGAAAAGTTTTTCTCTATGTGAGCATTATTCTCACCCTTCAAATGGTTTTGAAAGCCAGAACCACTATTTTTCAGACAGTGCTTTAAGAAGGCATACACTACAGAAGGCTCTGTATGCTAATGCCCTGTGTCATGAGATGATTGCTAAGAGGAGTTTACAGGATAAAACACATGTAAAGGACACATGGTAACAGCAGTTTTGTTTTTTTATTTTTAAATCCATTTCCTTCTTCCTAAGGTTTGCATGAACTAAAAAAGGGGATTCTTAGTGGCAATCTCTCTCGTCCAACCTTACTAAAGCAGCTGTTGAAAGCCTTAAGCAGGAATGCTTTGGTTTTCATAAGAAAGGCTCTTTAGGAACCTTTTCTGCCTTCACAGTGAGCTGGACCCCTGGTTTGGCATTTCAATCTTTGGAGTTGGCCACCCAGCATCAGAGCAGCTGAGATCCCCTTCTTTTCTGGTTATAATCTGGGCAGTCCTTTCACAGAATAGCAGCTAAGGGGGAAATTTCTATTGACATGAAAAGCTCTTCACAATCACTCCCGTGACAAAACAGATTTTTTGGAAACCACCAACATTCAGTTGATACTAAGCAATTTGTGGAGCCCACGGCATAAGATGGGACTATTATTAAAATGAGTATTTGAACAGTGAGTCTTCCTGATTTATAGTCAAAAGTATAAAATAAGGAGTGAACATTTTATCTCAGTGACTGTAATTCTGACTAGCAGAATATTTAAGAGGAAAAACTGCACATTCCAGAAAGAAATGTTGTAGATCCTTAAACAGGAATATTTATCTTCTCCTTTCCACTTTCCAACATTACTGCACTTTGTTGAATTTATTCTGTCAGGTCAGTAGGTTTATCACCACTTTTCTGTGCCTTCTCACTGAACTTATACAATTCTTTTCTAAAGTACAGAAAGAGAAGTGTAGCCAAGCCTGTTGTTTACTATCTCGATATATTTTTCTCATGAATATAAAATACTTTCTGGAAAAGTCAATCCTTTTGTGATTGAAACAATTTCAGAATGGAATCACAAGTTAAATGTCTTTCCATCGGATATTGTGCAGGCAAAAACCAGATTACTTCATGAGAGGCAGTAAGAAAAGTTAAGTTTTCCTATTTCTGCTTATCCAACATCACAGCAAGATTTTTCCCAAACTGTCTAAAATATGTGGCTCCTACTTTTATTTATTTATTTACAGGCTGAAGGAGTTGGGGTTGTTCAGCCTGGAGAAGAGAAGGCTCAGAGGGGACCTCCTAGTAACTTATCAGTACCTGAGGGGGTCCTACAGAAAGGCAGGAGAAGGACTTTTTAATCAGATATGTGATGGGAGGACCAGAAACAATGGATGTAAATTGGAAGGGGGTAGATTTAGACTTGACATAAGAAAGAAATTCTTTACAGTGAGGGTGGTGAAACACTGGAACAGGTTGCCCAGAGAGGTTGTGGATGCCCCCTCTCTGGAGGTGTTCAAGACCAGGCTGGACAAGGCACTGAGCAGCCTGATGTAGTGGGAGGTGTCCCTGCCTATGGCAGGGGGGTTGGAACTCGATGATCTTTAAGGTCCCTTCCAACCCAAACTATTCTATGATTTATCACCATTATGAAATGGCAGATGATACTTAAAGAGTTCAGATTCTCTCTAATATTCACAATGACTCGAAGTAACAAGTTGCATCTGCAAACTTTCTTGAAAAGAGGAATATTTCTCAAGAATTCAGTCCTGGTTCTTCCAAGAAGAGTCTGCTCCAAACTCCTCCAGCTGCCCACTTGGCAAGAAGCCAGGGAAGTTGGCAGGAAGGCTGCCAGCTCGCCTACCCTATTTTCCTCTGACATGATGAATGGTTTTACATCTCCTCATTAGGAGCTGTTGACATGTCTCGTTTTTGTCATGCGCCACACAGCTGAACCAGCCATGATGAATCCCAAACAGCTCCCCTCCTGCTTGGAAAATGCACTTATTCTGCTTTACAATACACACCAGAATGAACTGGCAGCTGCAGGCTTTTGAGAACAACTGTGTCTTGTACCAACTCTTGTGCATTTTGGGAATGTGAAGCTCTGATCAAGCATCGCGACTGAGCTGTCACCTATTGATATTTTGCTGTCTAAGAGCAAAATGAAACATAAACCAAGATCTGAGTACATTGCACTGTGTTATCTGTGGTATTACTTTCTGAAAACTAGATCATTTGTCAGTCCATTTAACAAGAATTTGCTAACACAACATTGTTAGCGCAAATACCAAAAGACAGTCCTTTGCTTATGAAAGCATTATGTTTAGAAAAAAACAACCTGAAAGTTTCAGGAGGCTTAAAGGCAAAGTTTATTGCTGGAAGACAGCAACAGGCCTATATGGCTGGAGTGAACACTGTACCCACAGTTGCTATCACCCCCAAGTTACATTGTTCACACACTTTCAGCAGGCTGATTATCTGCTGACAAAACCCCAGAACTAAATTCATGATGGGGCTCTGGTCATGTTGCCTAGCAATTAAAGTGATTCTGATCAAAAAGTGCTCTTGAAAACCACAAGATGCATGTCCAGGCATACCTGAGGCTCCTCAGGTCACAAAGCTCCCACACAAGTCAGCTTGATTTTGTGGCAAACCTGCACTTCTTTGCAACTCAACCCATGGATAGAAACACCACTGACCCTGTAACCCGAAGGGTTCTGGGATTCACAAATAAGAGGCACGTAGCCCAAAGTCTTAAACATACAGATACGTTATTATATGGCTAAGCTGATTTCTTAACTTCCTAATTCACACGCACCCCCACATGGGACAAGCAAAATTGGTAATGGGATAAAGCTTCTGCTTCCCTCAGGCAGAACAGAGTCCTCTGGAATCCAGGGCTGGAGACAAAGTGGTCCCAAAGGTAGAGAATGTAGCACCCCTTCTTTCAGTCCAGGAACCCAGAGACCTGGATTTTATCCCTGTCCTACAAGTCTCCTCCTGCCTTACATGCTCAAACCACCTTAACTGTGGGGGTCATTTTCCCATCAGGGTGTCTGTTCTTTGCCCTGCTTTGAAGGCCAGCTGTGAGACATTCTTAATGTTTGTTGGTCCTGCACCCCCTCTTATCAGCTTCCTGGTTACCCAATGACTCGTTCCCAGTAAACATTAGGGCTGGAGAGAAGGGGATCCTGACCTAACAAACTGCAAAGGAGTGAAAGGAATTCAAACATCAAGAGCTACCTGGCCTTCAGTGATCATCTAGTAATTTTCCATTTCCTTCACAGACCCACACATGCAGCAGATGGCCCACAGAGACAGAGGAGTGGCTTTTTATGTTAAGCTATGTTCAAGTATTGTCTCTTCAAATATATCAAAATCTGGAACTGTGAACACACAGGTAGCAAGAAGACTTAGAGCAGATATGTCTGTTGACTTACACTTAGAGGCTAAGGCAGAACAGCTGGACTACCTTGGAAAGACTAAGTATTAGCTAGAGAAAAAAACACCACCACAAAAAGCTATCCCTAAATACCAGTAAGTAAAGGGACCTACAAGAAAGCTGGGGAGGTTCTTGCTGTCACTGCATGTAGTGATAGAACAAGGGGCAATGGTTCTAAATCAGAGCAAGGCAGGTTTAGATTGGACATCAGGAAAAAGTTCAGCACCATGAGGGTGGTGAAGCACTGGAACAGGCTGCCCAGAGAGGGAGTGGAGGCCCCAAACCTGGAGACATTCAAGGTCAGGCTTGATGAAGCTCCAAGCAACCTCATCTAGTGCAAGATGTCCCTGTCACTGCAGGGGGGTTAGACTAGATGGCCTTTAAAGGACCCTTCCAACCCTTTGATTCTATGATTCACCTCCAACAAAAGTCCACAATAATTAGACAGCAAACCTCAACCTAAGATTTTCAATCTTAGGAGCTGTTAAACTAGATATATTGGAACAAGGAAGTACTAGGCAGGAATAGTAATGGAAATTCATCATGCACTAACGTGTATTTCATTTCGTTGCAACATCAGAAATACATCATGCTCCCATTTGCCCAGCAATAATAAGTATTAGGAGAAGCAGATGGACTCTTAACTACTTATCATCAGGTTGAAGTTCTGTTAGCCTGGCTGCATCATAAATAAATAATTTCCTCAGGGGGAAAAAAGCTTTTGTCATTTGCAAATCTGCTAACCAAACACAAAAACCACATGAAACTACTGTTTGCTGATTTGAAAAAAAAACCAAAAAACCAGCTGATTAAGAAAGGTTGTGTCAAAAAG
This sequence comes from Turnix velox, assembly GCA_013400935.1. NCBI lineage: Eukaryota > Metazoa > Chordata > Aves > Charadriiformes > Turnicidae > Turnix > Turnix velox. The sequence goes on along the minus strand of VZTY01017200.1, from coordinate 367,273 downwards.
ATGAGATAAAAACACTGAGTTTTTGATACAGGATTCTGAAATATACTGATGCTTTTCTCAGTGCCACCTTCTAAGAAATGCAGTGAATTCTCAAAGGATTTTCCCCACTGTCAAGAAGAAAGAAAACCCCACCACTCAAAACACCAATGCACAACAATACTAAAGAAAACCATTAGACTGAAATGCTTGCAGGGTTTGGAAAACAGTACAGCATAGATCCACACTTTTCAAAAAGACACAGCCTGTGAAAAATATGCAGCTTGCAGATCTCAAGAGTATCACACAATCAAAAGACAGTATCTTCCATCTGATATTTAAATTACCAGTCAAGAACTGAGTGAAACTGGTCTGGCTACTTCCTGTGTCACAACCCCCTATTACCACACTGTGCTGAGTTGCACAATACATATGCATCAACTTGAATTTGTCCTAAATTTGATGTATCCTTACATTGGATCTCAGAGTACAGCAAATGTAAGTAATAACATCTAGATGAGAACTGAAAATCAAGCTTTTTAGCACAGTACACATAAGATGGCCACTGAGACAATGGAAGAGGTTGCCCTGAGTGGTTGTGATGCCCCCTCTCTGGAGGTGTTCAAGACCAGGCTGGACAAGGCACTGAGCAGCCTGATCTAGTGGGAGGTGTCCCTGCCCATGGCAGGGGGGTTGGAACTCGATGATGTTTAAGGTCACTTCCAACCCTAAACATTCTATGATAAAGAATTAGAAGAAGACTTGCTTGAACTGAACTATTATTATGACCTGCACTTGGAAAACTGTAAGGATCTCAGTAACTGTTGGAACTCAGTCAGCCTGCTTTACTATTCTAATGAACAAGCCACCTTTTTTTTTTTTTTTCCTATAAAGTGACTGTTTGTGCTTGGGGTTATAATAATGTCAATATTCTTCCCACGTTAGTGCTATGATTAACACAGTGATTTCATATTCCACGCAGTGCAAGCTGAGTATTATCTATGACGAAAGTAAATGTTGACTTTTTAATCTGCAACATTAAGTGTATCTGTGTGCATCAAGTGCACACACGCAGTGGTTGCCTTTCAAAAGGCATAATTTGCCAGCAGCTGTCACACAGAGATGTCAAATTGCCATCATTTTCCTAAATATTTCAAGTAGGAGATCTCTGCAGTCCTGTGGGAAGGCTGGGAGGTGCTGGCTTTCTTCTTTTGTTTTTTTAATAGATTCTTCTGTACAAGTGCACAGCAAGAATCTATCAACAACGAGGACTAAGTGGTGCAGTTCCACACATCTTGCTAATTTTAAACACATAAACTACTTTATTCACCAACTGGAAGTTAAACATCCTGTTTAAATGTAATCTAATTAAGTGTTTTAATGTTGTAAAGATCGTGGGAACGGCACATAAACCCCCACCAAGCGTTCTGACTACTGGGACAAAAAAAATCCAAAATTTAATTCAGTGTATCTGCTGTCCGTTACCTTGAGTTACCTTGCCTGTGGGGCCACAGGCAAAGCAAACCATCAAAAGCAGACTCTTCTCCTCACTCCCTCTGCACAACTGAAGCAGAGGAAGGATGTGAATGGTGAATGAAGTACTTGTCTTTCTTCTTTTCTCCCCAGGAGAGAGGGGTCACTCTGTTAAAGTCATTGGTAGGGCAGAGCAAGCTTGTCTGTTCTCAGAGATACTACCTAACGTTCACAGCAGAGATGTAAAACAAAGCACATTCCTGGCTAATCTCCTTGAGCTGAACATCACATTTAAGACAATGCAAAATGCATTTATCCACGTCTCTCAAGCTGGCTGTTAAATATGACTAACTTGTCATCCTAATCTTCTAATAATAGCTGTCAGTCCACAAGACATGGACGTGACGACAAAAGTGCTCTTAGAACACAAGGAGGCAGCTTAAGCTCCGTTAAATTTGGCTATTTATTTTTCCAATGCTTTTAAATTAGGAGCTCATTTGTAGGAGTTGAAATGCAGGCACTTCAGATAGTGTCTCTGTGGCTATTTTTGCCACCACTCCCTGTGACCAACTCACCTTGGTTTCTCTCAGCAGAAACTGCAGATCCCGCCCACTGAGTATCCCGTGGTTTTTTACGTAGCCAGGAATATAAATAGTGCTGGACCCATGAACAGTTCCATGGACTTCCATATAGGTGTGGATGATGTCCAGATAAGCCTTCTTATCCTGTAAGAGCAACAAGGAAATATTAACAGTCTTTCTTGTTCCAAGCAGCAATGTTCCATCAGAGCTGGGCTGGAGAAGAAAAGGCTCAAGGGAGATCTCATAGTAGCTTATCAGTACCTGAAGGGGGTCCACAGAAAGGCTGGGGAGGAGATTTTAATAGGGGATGGGATGGCAGGACTACGAGTAATGAATTAATATTGGAAGTGGGGAGATTCAGGCTTGATAGAAGGAAGAAGTCCTTCCCTGTTGAAGGTGGTGAGACACTGGAACAGGTTGCCCAGAGAGGTTGTGGACGTCCCCTCCCTGGGCAGGCTGGATGAGGCACTGAGCAACCTGGTGTAGTGGGAGGTATCCCTGCCCATGGCAGGGGAGCTAGAACTAGATGTTAATTAAAAGGTCCTTTCCAATTCAAACCATTCCATGATTCTATGATTCACCTCCTGTACCACAGAAGGCAGAAAGAGAAGAAGTTCACTCTGTCTTAGATGATTTCTATAATGGTTGATCATTCATTACTTTATTAGTTTTGTTTTCTATTAGACTGCAGCTTTTTTACTCACAGTGTAGGTATAAATCATTCAATGTAAAGGTCCTACTAGTTTCCAGTTAGACAAAAAACAGGTCAACACCAGATAGCTGTACTCTCAAACAATACTTGGCCTACTTATAATGAAAAACTCCTTTTGAAATAGCAAATTTTCATTCTGTTTTTGTCAGAGATGAAAAATTGTTTCTCTTCATAAAGAAATTGCTGAATCTCACCTTAGTAAAATGCACTGAATATACATTTCTCTCTAAATGCCTAGTGTCTGAGTCTCATGAGGTACCTACAAATATTCCAGTTGCCTAAAGATTTAAAGGCATTTTGGAAAATGAGGAAAGTAATGGCTCTAGAGTTGCATTGAAAAAAACAACAAACATAGTATAACATCCTAGTTTGCAAACAAGAGTTACTTTAATTTTCAATGCCATATGTTTTTTGAGTTTTAAAGACTACTAGCATTCCAAAAGCAATTAGCTGTAGACTATTTACAGCCAGGATGTAGCACAGATCAGAGAGACTTTCCCTCAATATTTGCACATATTCTCGGTAATAGCTCTAAAATCAGGCAACAAGTTTCTGTACTTCTTGGCAGCAAGAGAGTTTTTAAGAATTCTACTTTCACTCACTATTTTTGTCATGTAAATTCCCAGCCCTGTGTGAAAGCAGCCCTACAGTTTTACTCAAGTTCATTCTCAAAGGGCAAAGAGACCTGTGAAAATCCTGTCTTTTCTAATCCTGGAGGAGCAGTTAAGGTATCAGGCCCAGGTGAATAAACCATCTCTTAGCTGTTGGGCTATATCTGAAAATACAGGGTATTTAATGTCATATTAACAACTGGCTTCTAGATTTAGTTTGACAAAGTAGATTGCTGACCTCATTATTAAATCCCCTTATTCTGGTGATGTTGCAGCAATCAGACAACGTCCAGGGCCAAGTGCTATATGAAATACCCAACTGCACTTTCTTCTTTGATGTCATTGCTGTTATTGTCAATTAACACAAATTATTAAAAAAACCTAAAAGCTTCCTCTGTTTATTATTTTTTCCTTTTGAATTACTCTGAAAGAGATGCTCTTTCCATTATTTATAGAGCAGAACAGCATAATGAGAAGCTGTTGAGAGGCTTATTGACTTTGCTAAGAGGAAATCCATTGTACAAGTTTTTCTTTGCAAATGGGCAGGAGAAATATAAATGGAATAGCCCAGCCTTGTTTCCAGAATGCACCAGTGGGTGGAGGGACACCTTAATCCTGCCTGGCTGGCTTTTACCTCAGTCTCTTGAGCTTCAGTGTTTATGGATGGACTAGGAAGAGAAGGCAATGAAGCATAGCTGTGACTGACATGCTGTGCCCACAGTAAGAACATCAGTCTTACAGTTCCTGAGGAACTGCATTACTGGCTGTAGGACCGTTGAAGACTTTACACAGGTTCAAAAAGCAACTATGGAAGAAAAATCCATGAATCACTATGTACACACACAACTTTTGCCACAGGAAGTTCATGACCTTGTGGCAGTGAAACAGCTGATTTTGCATCACATATCAAATTTTATCTGTTTAGATCTAAACTGTCCTTGATGTCATCTTAGTTTCTTTATTAGCTCATTTTCAACCTGGAGCACAGAGAAGCATCTTCCCTTTGTTCCCTGCACATAAAACAACTGGTTTTAATTTTTCCAAAGATTTTTCTTCCTGAAGGAAACAAACACAAAAACCCAAACAAACCTTCACAAAGCACAACCTCAAAAAAACTACCCTTTTTTTCCCTTAGTAACTTTTGAGTCAAAAGCTACTGCTTTTACAATAATCTGTATAGCACCATAAAAATACCATTAGCACCTTATAACCTACACAAGCCTCACTAACATTTGCCTCCTAATGCATTTAAATAGTCCTGAATTCCCATGATCCTTGTAGAAAGGTGTTATTTTGGATCATAAAAGTATATATTGCAAAAAAGTAGATTCACCAAAAAATAATCAGGGTGTATAATTCAATTCTCAACATTAAAAACACTGAGGGTGCAAAATATGGCATTTATAAACAAAAAGGCTCTGCAAGCAAATAAATCAAGAAATATGATTTGAAAACAAAATATCAGCATTGCTCCAGCTGTCAAGCTGCTTCCTGAGTTTGCCTGCTTGATGCAGAATTAAATATTCCTTCATTTTCAATCATTTGACAGTCAACTCCAGATTTTCAGTTGCTCCAAACTGAATTCAGAGAGAAAAGATCACGGGTTGCTGGCCAGTAATACAAAGCCAACATTCCCCTGGATCAGACTGAGAGCTACTGACCCACCTCTGCTGGCCCTACTGCAAATCCAGCTTTTCAGCATAAAATATAACCACATTTAAAATAAACCAAATTATTTCTCCTCAGAATCAAACTGGAAGAATAACTGCCTTACAAATCTTTTTCAGCACTAAATAAACATGCCATTCAGCAAAGCAAATTTTGTTGATCACTGACTGCAGAGCTGTTATTACTGTTCATCAGTTATTTTCACCTGCTTTTAAAAGCATCATGATAAGGCCCCTATCATCAAAGAAATCAAATGGCAACTGTTTGGCAAATCTTTTCTATCATGATGTTGTCAAGAAGACTCATGCTGAAGGGCTAAAATTTCAGAGTTAGGTGGGTGAAACATTTGAGAACTATGAAAACTACAAAAAAATACATGGTAGGAACACGATGCATTAAGAATTTAATTTTGGTTTTAGTTTTTTTGACTCAATGTCCTTGCAGAAAGGAAGCCAAACAAAGCTGGTAGGAAGCAGGTTCAAGAAAACTCTAAAGTTCCTCCAGCAACAGAGGAAGATCTGAGACTCCACAACAGAGAACACTGTGAATACAAGGAAGTGCTCTGCAAGCAAAGGGCTCACGATCAGAGGAGAACTTTGAAGAAATTCTTACCAACATCTCAAAGTTTCTCAAATTTACTTTGGCAAATAAGCAGATTTTTTGAGGTGAAAAGAGTTGTAAGAGAGAAAATACACAAAATGCACTTGCAGGCATCCTGGGTTGCATCAAGAGGAGTGTGACCAGCAGGTCCAGAGAGGTGATTTTGCCCCTCTACTGGGCTCTGGTGAGACCCCACCTGGAGCTACTGGAGTCCTCAACATAAGAAAGACACTGAGCTGTTGGAGCAGGTCCAGAAGAGGCCACGAAGATGATCAAAGGGCTGGTGCAACTGCCTTATGAGGACAGGCTGAAGGAGTTGGGGTTGCTCAGGCTGGAGAAGGCTCAGGGGGGACCTCCTAGTAGCTTCTCAATATCTGAAGGGGGCTAACAGAAAGGCTGGGGTAGGACTTCTAATATGTTATGGAAGGACTAGAAATAATGGATGTAAATTGGAAGGGGACAGATTCAGGCTAGATATAAGAAAGAAATTCTTTACAGTGAGGGTAAACACTGGAACAGATTGCCCAGAGAGGTTGTGGATGACCCCTCTCTGGAGGTGTTCAAGGCAATGAGCAGCCTGATCTAGTGGGAGGTGTCCCTGCCCATGGTGAGGGGGTTGGAACTTGATCTTTAAGGTCCCTTCCAATCCAAACTAGTCTATGCTTATTCTCTCCCCTGAATGTCAATTTATGGCCTCCTTGCTAGGCAGCTACCACAGGTATACACATATATATATCTAAAGTACACCCCAGCATCCACATATTTGTCTATAAAGTTTATCTGCACATACATAACCATTGCACAAAGAATGAATAAAACATCACAGGAAAATTTTGAGTTCTTCAAAATTGCAGGAACCCTGCTTATTAAGTTGCACAGCCTCATCTATTTCATTCATAATTTCTTCATCCATGAAGTTTTGCCCTTCTTACATTTTTTTTACAATGAGATTCTTGAAAGATTTGACAGTTTTCCTGTCAGCCTTGAGAACAGAAGGCTCAGGGGGGACCTCATAGTAACTTATCAGTACGTGAATAGGGCTACAGAAAGGCTGGCGTAGGACTTTTAAAAGGATCCAGGATGGCAGGACTAAGAGTAATGGATGCATATTGGAAGAGGGTAGATTCAGGCTGGATATAAGAAAGAAGTTCTTTACTGTGAGGGTGGTGAGACTCTGGAACAGGTTGCCCGGAGAGGCTGTGGATGTCCTCTCCCTGGAGGGGCTTAAGGCCAGGCTGGATGAGGCACTGAGCAACCTGGTGTAGTGGGAAGTGTCCCTCTCCACGGCAAAGGATTGGAACTAGATGGCGTTTAAGGACCCTTCCAACCCAAACCATTCTATGATTTTATAATGCCCCCTAAGGCCTAACTATGCATTTCCTGGCCTTTGCATGGAAATTTCCAGAACTAATGAGGTCTACTTGTGTGCTCTAAGTGAAGCTGCATAAACACAGATGGAAATAAGAAGGGAGAGCACAGAAAGAAAAGGTCATGTGTGTTTTCTGATACTGCAATACTAGAAGATGGCTGCATTAATTGGTACTGTAAGTCCTCCCTAATTCATTTTGCAATAAGAGAAGCTGACAAAAACACTTCCTTTTTCTTTCTTTCCTCCTAAAAAATTATAATTTCCACAATATGTGCAAAAGAATAAGCTTTCAGAGGTGTACATACACGTGTACTTATTACTACATCTATAGCTGTTCATTTGTTTTACTGGGTATTTTGATCCATACTGCTTTAAGAAGCAAGTGATGAGTATCAGACATGTTGCAGACCTAAAACATCTGGCTCATTTCAATTTATTTTGTGGCATAAAGCAGGCCAGTGCTCCTGGCAACTGGAACCAAGAGAAGTTTTGATTGATAGATAAGCCCCCAGTGTTGCTGCAAAGTTGGAGGAAGATAAAATAAAACCACCATGAGACACCGATCCTGCAAGAGAGAAAAGGTGAGGAAAAACTTTTCACCCTTTCCTTGTGTTTCTTTTAGCTTAAAAAAAAAAATGAAATGCAGTGTTCAGCTCAGGACTGCTGCTAAATATGAAGTGCAAAAACCAAAGAGAAGGAAGGGAATAGGCAAGTGCTGCCACAGCCACACAGTGATGTCTACATGTAACAGGACTATCTCTAGAAGTATAATTTTTCCTCTCTGACTTCTCATTTTCTTCCTCCAACTTCAAGCAAGAGGTAATAGAATGGGGAAATTACATATGTCACATAGAGCTGTAAAGGGGAAATGTTAGCAAGAACAGTTTAGGTTACTTGCTTTTCCATTAAGAATAGTCTAAATGTAACCATTTCCCATCTCTAATTCTTCCAAACCTCTTATGCAGGCAGTATACATTTAAGAGTGCCCATCATCAAGTGGCATTACTAACACACACTATTTTGCTTTTAAACATATAAATATTTTTAGGCAATTTCAACAGACAACAAGAAAATCAACTAAAGCAACTATCACACCAATTCTATGCTGTGCACTGATGACTTTTTTCTGATTCAAGTGGAATACTGACTTCCCCTACGGTACCCTAATAAAAAGGAAATAGAAAAGTGTAAAATGAATCTTGGCTCTTTCATCTTTCTACAATTAAGAGTAGAAGGATTTGAATAGTATGTCAGGAAGCTGAAGGAAGAAGAACAAAGACTTAGACCAAAAAGATGCACTACTAAGAGCAAAGATGACATGAAAGGCTTCAACATTCCCTTTTAATTGAAATGTTCTGCAATTAAAGCCAATTTTGATAACAGACAGCATTATATGGTTTCACTCACATTTTATTCATTCCTTAACTTAGGCAGAGATAGGACTCTCTCTATTCCTTCACAATGGCAGAAATCCCAGACAAACACCCAAACCTTTGATGACAACAAACACAGCCAAAATTCGGCAAATGTTACCTTTTCATAGAGTATCTCTAAGGATAACCTTTAGAAATGGGGCTGAATTCTCTAGAGCATCCCTTTTTGCTGTCCTCAACCAGTTAAAGACTCATTTAGTTATGAGAGGGAAGTAGATAAGATATATCTTCCATTCTCTGCTGCTTACACCCAGACCTACCCGCTGTAATATGGATGAATGTCACCAGTCTCAGGCCATGGGCTTTATTTCCCTGTATCCAGCAGATTTGACAGAAGTCATCACTGTCTTCCCTCTCTATTACTTGTCTTGTTCAAACCAGGGCTTAGCCTTGCTGAATGATGTGGGAAGACAGAATATTGCCTGCAAGCAACCAACAATTCTCTGGCTACAATAGCCTGGACTACACACAGAGTCTAAGCAGGTGGTCTGAGCTGGCCTCACCAACTCTGCCCAGTTTCACAGCAGAGCTGGGAACATGGGGATTTCTTCTAGCTTGGATGAAATGACAAATAATTTTGCCTTTTTTAAAAATTTTATTATAATTTTTTAAACAAGCCTAGTCAGACACATCCATGGCTATATAAAACCATTATGTCAGTTAGCTACTCCAGCTCCACTGTCAGGAAAAGAAAGTCCTGTGCATACCTCAGTTCCATTTCAACCTGCTCAGTTTAAAACTAAACCATTTATTTGCAAGTGCTATTCCCCAAAAGCACTTGGGTTCAGAGACTGGAATGCCCTCCCCATTTCTAACGACTATGACACATGTATTCTGGGGAGATTACACATCTTGTTAATTGGCCATGTTCAATATAAAGAAAAAGGAGCAGAATAAATAGATTAGTCTGATTCCATAGCAGGCACAGTGGCAGATGAAAAGAGCACTGAGCAGGGAAAATGAAGGAAACATGAAATAAGCAAATTACACAGACACAAGATTAGTTCAGGCTTTCTGTTGATCACAAGAATTGGATTTTATCACTGCAGATAAGACATCCCATGCTGTCACCGATTCAAAGCCTATCTGCAGTGATTGCATTTATGTAGCAGTGCACACGGGTGTGACAGCAGTCGCAGTCTGCAAGTCACAGTTTTAATGTGCTTGATATAACAAGAACACAGTAAGCATTTTAATATGGCCAGATATTAAGTCATACATCTTAGAAGGAACAAGACAGGCAGTACTTATAGAAATGGAGCAGTGGCTTGAAGGGGAGCAACAATACAAGAGTCTTGGCTGGGAAGATGTCCAAACACAAGATCCTAATGGTGAAAAAGGGATGTACTTTACAATGCACATAGTATTTCTTTTAGATTTGGTGCTGGTACAGGCCACATGCCTTTTGCCATCATTCCTAGAGGAACATGAATAATCTTGAATAGGTTCAGAGAAAACTGACAAGAGAAAACTCTTGTCTCTTGTGACACAAGAGAACACTTAAGGAATAGAAAGCACATAGCTCTCAGGAGTCCAGCACACACAGGCTTTTCAGGAGATGTCTATGGGTTGCTTTCACCTCAACCAATAAATTCCTACAGTGAAACAGAAGAGAAACATCACCAGTTCAGCAGACAGTTTGTAACTGCTGCTAAGAATGGAAATTACTGTGTAGAAATCTGCACTAGAAATAATGCAGGTCTTAAGGGAGAAGGCAATTACTTGAGGATTTTAACAGAGAAAATAGTGGGGTTTCCATTGTGTGCTACTTAAAAATCAAGATGGAATGTTCCATTTCCAAAAAGCTACATTTTTGTCTTAATCAGCCCAAGAATATCCTGTGTGTCACAAAGAATCTTAGACTAAGCAATCACAAATCTCCCCTCTGGGCATATAAACTATTAATACATATTTCTGAATTCACACAGACTGAATAAACTGAGAAAGATATATATGTCAGTGAAAAAAAAAAAAAGCCCTGGTGGCTAAGCAACTATCTTGTTCCTTAAATCCAACTAGTATTCAACAGGTTGTTCTGCTGATATGCACCACGAATCAGGTCAGGAAGTACAGGTTATTATTATTCCATGCAACTGCTCCTGAGAGACTGATAATGAGATTGGGAACTAAAAATGTAAAAAAACCACAGCTAGGAGAGATCTATATGAAAGGATCCCAGCTCTGCTCCAGCATTGCAGACAGGAGATGGCAGACAGAGCCAATGAAGTTACTCTGCACCATAAGCCCCCAAAAGAATTATAGAATCATAGAATGGTTTGGGTTGGAAGGGACCTTAAAGATCATCTAGTTCCACCTCCCACTAGACCGGGTTGTTCAATCCCTCAGTCCAAATATGTTTTTTCAATAATTTTTCTGTATAATCGCACTTCTCAGACTAAATAATGCTTGTGTGGCTCAGAAAACCACAACAGTGATATTCTTGTGTGAGTGAAAAGGATGGAAGGTTGAGGTGCTCTCAACTCTCATATTGTTCTATGGCATAGCCTGTAGTGAGGAGTTCCCTCTTCAGTTGACAAAGAGTGTGTGAGAAATCTAGTTTTAAGTAGGCAAGTTTTTCTTTGGAAGTCAGTTGGAACACTGCAGCAGTCTGGAAGAAGGAGCTCCAAGTGGACAATAAGCAAAGACCACCATGAGCTTAACACCACAATGTAACATGATAAAGACATCATCAAACCTTGGTGTTCTTCTGCAGCTCTATTCTGCAGATAGGAGACAACACAGTAATCACATTGTTTAAGAAACAAAACTCAGATATTATTAATAGGAGAGAAAATGAAGATAAAACACTTTTAGAGTCTTCAGTGCAACAGAATTTCTAGCTCAAAATGTAGCATGCTTTTGGTCCTCCATAGAAACAAAGAAATTAACAGAAGACAATTTTGCTTCATGAAGTTTCTGACACCTTCAATTTCACATGACTTTTAACAGCTTCTGCATTTTCCAAAATTGTTGTATCATCAAGACAGTAAACATCTTTTATTCTATCAGAAAAGTGTACAGAAATAGCAAAGGATCCACATTAATCTAGACAAAACTATCTTCATTGGAAAGACTTAAAAATGTTCAATTTAGCTATTTAAATATGTTCATTTTCAGAGAAAATAATGTCATAGATGCAGGGAGAAGGCATCATTTATTTATTATATTACAAAATAAATCTGCTCAAGTGTACAAGCATAGAAAACTCACCTTCCAGAAGTTATCTACTTTGCCATAAACCAGAGATTGATTCTGCCTTTTGATGTCGTTAATGTGTTTAATGTCACTGGAATTCAGATGCTGCTCTACCACAAATCCAAGGAAGCTGTTATCCGGTGTGTGAGCTGTAAGAAATGGGGCATATTCAAAACCTTTTTAAGTATCAGTTAATGGTACAAAAGCACAAATGCTGTCAGAAAATTAGGTATAAGGAGCAAATTATTCAACAATCACTTCCTTCACAGACTGAGAGATACATTTGCCTGCTTATTGTGGAAGATAGCTCTTATTAATTCTAAGTCCTGCTGCATATGTCTACTGAAGTTAGCAGCTATTTTCTGGCTTGTTTCTGACAATAAAAATTCTGGTTTTGGGCAGAGGCCAATGATAATGATTGTCTGTGCACTGAGCTTTATCTTATTATTAGAGATAAGAGAACTAGAGATAAGGCAATCCAGCTTGACAGTGCCAGAGATGCAGCGCCAACAAACTGAAAAACCCCTAGACTTGTGCTTGATAACAAAGCTGTATGTTGCTCAATGTCACTAATAAATTTTAGTGGATTTCTTGGGTTCACCTCCTGTTTTGGAAGAGCAAACACCAACCATCTAATTCACTGTGTGTCATGCGTCCATGCTAACTACCAGTCTCCAAAGTCACACTATATCTGAATACAAATTTCACTGCCAACTCACTCAGATTTATCTATCAGAAAACACTAAAAGGTGACAAATGAAGTTGGCAAAATTGTTCCTAATGCAGCACTCAGACAAAAAAAGCACATGGGAAGTATATGGAGTTTAATCCTCATTTTAAGCTGCTGCTGGCCTTTTTCCAGCAATGAAATCCAATAACACTAGCCACTGTTCTCCTCTTGTAAAGACACAAAGAATTTTAGACTCATTAAAACATTTTTAATTGTTCATTTGGGCTTTTTCTTTTTCTGGTAGGCAGGTTGTATAATTCCAGAGATAGACTCACACCAACACTCAAGGCTTCAGGTAAAAATCCATCCCTACTATATGGATTTTTCCACCTCTCTAAAACCTGTCAAACCTCACAAGTTTAGATAGAAATGGGCTGTAATAAACACCAGGATCTTCTCTATAATCCTCCCTTTTAAATTCTGGCACATAAGCCCACAACTTCTTACTAAGCACAATTTGCAAAGTTAAAAAAACTCACAAACAAATACAAGCCCAAGGACAATGCCCCAGGTTTTCATGATACCTGCAATGCTAAAACTATAACCAGAGTTATAAAAAGCCTCCAAAATTCTATTGCAGTTATAAGAGTTTGCTTTTTAATTTCTGAAAATCAGCCAAGTGGATAATTCAGCAGAACAGAGAAACCATACACAGGGCACAATCTCCTCCACCACTGCATTAAGTCTTTCAAGCGACAATTACTCTTTTTCACAAAAAAATACTTTAGCAACATCTTGGCACTGACTTAAATCCAAGGACTTTTTAGAATTCAGCATGGCAAATGGCATGTTGCAAATATGTTTGAAAAGGAGCATTTTTCCATCCTCTCATATTTTTGGCTGAGAGATTGCATTCAAAGGAGAAGCAAGGCTGTACACACTCAAAAGAAAAAATAAAACTTTGTTAACGTTAGCACTCAGAACTAGTGGAATTCAGTGCCTCAAACATCACAGTCAGATGGATTTTTATGCAAGATCATGCAGTTTTAAAAGCATCAGTGCTTTTATTTTGCAAAAAAAAAGATTCAAATAAAAAAACCTGTAAAGACTGCTCACAGAAAAGTCAAGCATTTGGTAACATGCCACACAGAGGTTTGAATATGGCCTGCTTGTTGTTCAGCAGTAATTTTCTGCCCTTATAATCAGAGTTCTCAAAACATAATAGAGAGGCTGGGATCCTGGGATCTAGTCCAGGATTCCAATCTGTCATAAAATCTTAACTGATGCATAATGTGCAGTTTTAATCACAGCCCTACAAAGATGGTGCTATCTCTGCAGTGGAGAAGAAAAACCAAAAATTAACTTTAAATGTCACAAAACACATTGACACTTCTGCACCTAGTGCAAAAAGAAGCAAACTCCTGGAATAATACCTAGCATTGGAATTGCTCATGCTTCAAACTAAGTCTGGTTACAGTCTATTATTTACCACTTTTCCTGCAAAGGAAAAGCCACAGTCATTTCCAGTAATAAAACCTGGAAACAGTTGCTTTATGGAAATTCCAATATGGTCATGACATTCTGAAAATTCATTATGAAGTGATTTGCTCTGAACAAGAGACTGCAACAGAAGCCCACACTGCCACGAGACAGACATTCTCTAAACAGAAATCCTCACACAACCATTTTTCCAAGTGGATCAACACCTTGAGCAGGATCTAACACACAAAATACCCCACAATGGACTATTTAAATACTGCAGAATTGAGTTTTCAGTTCCTTTTCCATTTAGGATATGAACTAGTAAATATTAGCAAACCATGCAGGTGTGGGATAAAAACTGCTTTTACCAGGCACAAACTCGGCAACCATTTCCAAATCACATTTCCCCATCACGTTTTGTTATTTGCTTCAAAACAACTGTGAATGCTGTCTTTTCTCTTTTGAACAACCTTCACTTCTATTTGTCTGGAAAAACTCGCACAGCAAACGCTGACAGGCAAAACAGGCCCCTCTCAAGAATTTCACAGGGCAACTGAAATCAAAAGCAATTCTGCCAGACAGCAGCACGTATCATTCTGCTACCAAGTGCAGAAAAGTTTGAAAGATGTGACTTTGAGAAGTCTGGTAAGAGATAACTCTGCATGCTCTGGCTGCGGTTCCAGACAGACACCACCACTAATCTTGGAGGTCACACTGCTCACTATCAAGGGTTTCTTTATGGACTTGGACTGAGAAGCTGCTGTACACAACAGCACACACCTTTTTCTAAGCTTCATTCAGCCTCAAGCCAGCTGGCAGCAGTGATGTTACCTGCGCCTTTCAGAGATGACAACTACTGCTGAACTACCACTACAATGTGCTTTGATGGATCCTTTATACTAGAACCCAGTGCCACAAACTCAAAGATATGACTAAAGTCAAAGACCTGCTAGAGCAGGTCACAATATAATTTCATCTGACCCAATTTATATGCTATTTATATTTTTTCATGTTCTGTTCTTTCTTAAGCTATTTTTTTAGAGGATGTTTGACAATGTTTCAAAGAGCAACACCAAAGTGGGCTACATGATTTTCATTTGCCTTGTACACAGCCAGCAAACAGATCAGTTCATCTCAGGATGAATGCTTACAACATGAAAACAAGCTAGGTGAAAAATGGGAGAAATCCACAAAAAAGCAGAGACAAAAAATTATTTTGCAGAGTTTTAGTTATTAATCCTGAGTGCAAAAAATAGTGGAGCTACTGTGCTGCCCTGCTGTTGAGGTTAAAAAAGCAGATAAACCAAAACACTGTTAAAATTAAATTTATCATGATGAAATGCAAAAGTCTGGTTTATAAAAATGCAATCTAACAAGTTCCTCAAGAACTTACTGCTCCATAGCAGGATTTGGGAATGGAAAACTAACAAAAGCAAACTCACTGACAGTTGAAGGAAAAGCCAAACACCACTTTCCACAGGCATCCTGAGAACAGAGTTCCCTACTGTTACTTATATTCAAGTGATATTGTTATTTTGAAAATTGCTGGATCAAAACATGACAGAGCTCTTGCCTAGACTTCAGACAATTAATGACACAATTCTGCCCACTTAGCAGCTATGTTCTATTAAACCATGAACTTCACTGTCACAATGCAAAAATTCTTTCTAATGTGAACAGCACTTTTTAAAGCTCCAGATTATTTATAAATACATGGATACTTACGGAACATTGTGTAAAACTGCTGTGGATTAAGGTTCCACTTTCCCCATGGTGTCTTGTGGCCTTTGGACTGGGCATAGTGAGCATGGTTAAACTCTGGTTCAGTTCCAAAGGAATCCAGAACCCTTAGCATACACCTAAAAGAAAAATAAATAACTTACTGTAGGTACAGTGTGTGTAAGTATATGTGTGTGTACATATACACATAGTTATGAAAACTAGGAAGACGCATTTTTTGTTTGTGGATTATTTCTAAAACTGCAAATACATTTTAACTTCAGACATGTCTGTTCATCTTACATTCACAAAGACATTATGATCAGCAAATTCAAGGACACATCAGACATTTGCACAGCAACCCCAGAGATTATTTTGGATTTCTTTGTTCTTATAGAATGAAGTTATGCTTTAATGTCCAACTGGAGTTTCTGGGAATGCTGCTGTGGTCACCTACATTCCTGGGGTTCCAAAGCAGACCTTGGGCAGAAGAAGAGAGGATTCTTTCTCTATTGTCTGATGTTCTCACCCATTACCGCAAAATCAAATTCAACAGCCAAGAGCCACATGCCAAAAAGATCAGAGAATTGTACTTTGTCTTTTGACAATTGTATTTAGTCTCCAGGTCCTGTCTTTTGGGTCATTTAGAGCTACTGAAGAACTGAAGACAGTTAATTTGCTGAACCCTTACAGTCAGACAGACCCTTTATTTGTTTATGAAACCTTTTGCTACAGGCTTCTGAAGCAGCAATGAAAAAATCAAATGTCTGCAACAAACAGTCTACAAGTGAAAGAACAACAACTTGGCACTGGACTACAAAGGATCTGGGATGTCAGAGCCATGCTCAGACCTAACAACGGATGTAAATTGGAAGGGGGTAGATTTAGACTTGGCATAAGAAAGACGTTCTATACAGTGAGGGTTGTGAAACACTGGAACAGGTTGCCCAGAGAGGTTGTGGACACCCCCTCTCTGGAGGTGTTCAAGACCAGGCTGGACAAGGCACTGAGCAGCCTGATGTAGTGGGAGGTGTCCCTGCCTACGGCAGGGGAGTTGGAACTCGATGATCTTTGAGGTCCCTTCCAACCCAAACTATTCTATGATTCTATTAATTCTTTGGCAAAAAACTTAGTCATTTACAAATGGCACCTTTCATAAAAGGGCCATAGTACAGGAGAGGCACAAAACGTCTCAGTAGGAAGGCAATGAACATTCTAGGATATGGATTCTAGAAGCCCTATTTCCACAATGCAGCAATGCCAAACCTTTGGGTTGGACTGCAGCTTTCTGGATGTCACACCAGCCACTGGCTCCACTGTAAATGAACTGATTATATGGCTCCATGGTTGCCGGCTCAACACCAATTTTCAGCCCTCCACAAACAACATTTTCAGAGAAGACTCAGACAGAATATGTTTCAAGTCCAACTGTCTTACAAAGACTCGAACTCTTATCACTTCCCATCACATCACTGGGCATGTACATGCTACAGAAGAGATACAATTTCAGAAGTAACAGAGAAGGGAGTGAGTTTCAAAAGTAACTATTAAAAATGGCTTAATTTCTGTCTTCAACATTTCCTATGCTCCAAGCCCATACAGCCTGTTCAGCAAACCCCTAGGATTTTGCCTATAAAACATAAAAAAAATTAGCTCCAACCATTTTTCATCTCCAAAAGATGAAATGATTTGTTCCCCAAAAAGCATTTACATATTTCATAGATATTGCTCCTTTCTCCAAAGAACCCATTCAATTAGCAAATTGAAAAAAAAAAATCAAGCAACTTCTAAACTCTCATATGAAATGCCACCTTTGTATTTGAAAGTACAAATAGAGCAAATTTACTTTTCTTTTAATCCTCACTGAGATCTTTCAAGCAAAAAGCAAGTCAAAATATACAATGCATTATGAGTCCCCAAGCAGCAAAGCTGACAGATCAGTTTCTGTGCAGTGTTTTATGTCAACTGTTCTCAATGAAAATATTTTACAACAGTGGCAATTATCTCTGCCTCACACAAAACACTCCAGCAGGACCAAAACAACTTCTGCACTGATGAATCATTCAGTAATAAAAGCCCTCTTATTCCTTGGCAAGCCTTAAAACAAAATCCTTATCAAATATACAGCTTGTGGGCAGGTACTTGAGTGCAGGGGAATGAAAAAGGAGTGAAAGGTACTTGAGAACTGCAACATTACTGGGGTTTGTCAAATTATGTATATAAAGAGCAATACAGAGCATGTGATCAGCCCAAAGTGTTTTATTTCCTCTTTTTTCTTGGAATTAGATGTAAAGTATTGTTCACAAGGATATGTGCAACCACGTCCAACACACACAGGCTCTGTGAAGCAGGACAGGAAATGTGGTGCAATGGGAACTAAGCTAAACCAGAAACAGGGAAAACAAAAAAATAAATCATAGGCTTTGGGCATTAAGTAAGTTGGAAAAAGAGAAAAAGATCAGTGTAGAAAGTGCAAGTGTATGCAGAAATGTATGAGAGAAACAGATACTCCCCATTTGTTCCACTTTGTGATTTAAATTTCTTTTCTTATTTTAGATCAACAACTTGATTTTACATGAAATATTTTAGCATTTCTATAGTGAAACAAATAACTTGGAAAATGGCAAATTGGTATTTTTTAAAGCAGGGATATATTTTATAGAATAATGTTAGTTAAGTGTGATTTTAACTTGTAGTTTTTCACCCAGTTTCCTCTTTCCTCCCAATGTCACACCCAACTTCAGCAGGAAGTTGTGGAGAATTACAGCATGCCTGGGAATTGATAGTTGGTCTAGATGATCTGAAAGGTCCCTCCCAACCTAGGCAATTGTATGATTGTATGGCATCTGACTGATAAGTCAACACAATCATAGAACAGTTTGGGTTGGAAGAGACCTTAAAGATCATCAAGTTCCAACCGTCCTGCCATAGGCAGGGACATCTCTCACAAGATCAGGCTGCTCAGTGCCTTGACCAGCCTGGCCTTAAACACCTCCAGGGACTGAAGGAGCATCCACAACCTCTCTGAGCAACCACTTCCAGTGTTTCACAACCCTCACCCTAAAAGCTGACTAATTAAATGAGTAATTAAAAAGAGGATCTGTGTCCAGCAGTGCCCATCCCTATCATTAACTAGTGTCTACATCAGCATGAATTGCTAAATAAAGGGTACATACATGTCAGTGGGTGCAGATGCAGACATCTTCCTGGGAACAAGCTGGTCAAGACCCAACCAGTTCTCATGTGGAAGCTCTGTAGGTGTGCTGAGCTCAGGCATTGCAAATACCACCACAGATACACAGATTGTCAAGTCTAAATCTACCCCCCTCCAATTTACATCCATTGTTTCTGGTCCTCCCATCACATATCTGATTAAAAAGTCCTTCTCCCGCCTTTCTGTAGGACCCCCTCAGGTACTAATAAGTTACTCTGAGGTCCCCTCTGAGCCATCTCTTCTCCAGGCTGAACAACCCCAACTCCTTCAGCCTGTCTTCATAGGGCAGTTGCTCCAGCCCTTTGACCATCTTCGTGACCCTCCTCTAAATGTCCAGCTAGCCCCTGTCTGCCTATAGAAATCCTTGCAGATCTACACACTGACTTTCAGACAGCTCTCTACTTGCAATTAAAATGTGAAAACTTACTTAGAAAATAACTCCCCTAAACCAGATGTGTTCGCAGGAATGTTGCTCATTTTTTAGGATAGCTGTCATGTTAATTTATTTAGAGAATAATGCCAGTTGGATTTCTGGCATATGGGAATGAGTCACTGCTAGAAAGGCTGTAGAAAAGTGAAAAAAAAATATACCAGATTCTTATGTGCTGTATGGAGGGCGCGGGTGTTAAGAAAGGCAATGAGCTGCACTCCTCAAACTATATTAAGCTACTATTTTTTCTGCATTAAAATATCCAGACTTCATAGCTGAAAAACACAGCATGTTCAGGCATTCTGCTGCTTCAAAAGAAGGTGGACTGAAGAATGAGCTCGGTTTTGCTGTACTGGTGCTATTTACAGCACCAATTATAGCACATTAAGACACGGACTAGATGCTAGAGATCTCAGACTTACAGTCTTTGAGCTGTTGAGAAACACTCAGCCCTCACAGCAGCAGGGCCACTCTTTTGAACTAGCAGCTCTAGAAGCCTGATTTGCAATTACCAAAAATGTCCTCAGGGGCCAGGTTCGCTCACAAAGACGACAAGGACACTCGTATCAAGAGGCTGTTGTGAAGGCAGACGTGTATTCTGCCACTCTATTCCAATGAGAGCTGAAAGTACAACTTTTTGTCGGTACTTTAATCTGATCTGCATAAACCCGACCAAGCTGATCACTACACCTGCCGAAAAATTACAAAGTACTTCAAGACAAAGAATTATTCCTACTGACAATAAATAAAAATGAGTGAAAAAGTGAATTTTGTCAAGAATAAGGGTTATAAGACGGCTTTATTTGTGCTGTTTGTTTTAGTGGAATGAACGAAACAAGGACATTTGATTATGCTTTTACACTGACCTGGCTAGTTTTAAAATTCATGATGCTAAGAGGGAAAGAAAAGATTGCAAAAGGAACCTCAAACAGGAGAAAGCTTGCATGAAGCTATGAATTACTTCTACTCTAATAAATACTGGGCTGCCATTTTGTACAATGGACATGAGGAATGGTATCAAGAAAAACAAACTGAAGCAAAATCAGTATATAAGCTGCTCTAGAAGCTGGCAGAGAGGGGAAGGAAGTAATTAATTCCCTAGAATCAGAACAGAGTAAGGTATAATGGGCAGTTTGGAAGAAACCAGGCTAAGAAAAACACTTTAAAGAAAACTTTAACAATACAGAACAATGGCTGGGGCATCTTCTGGAGACCTCCACAAAAGATTAAGCAAAAACATCTCAAGAAGGACAAATAAATCGACTTTTCAGCAATGGAATGGATGAGATGAGGTCTCCTTCCATCACATGAAAAACAAGGCTGTAGGAGGGAGAAATGAAATATTTTCTTTCTTCTTCAAAAGACTAATAAAACCTCAGAGACTATCCTACGGTATTTAAATTTATTTATGCTCTCCTAAACCAGAAATAGGAAGTCATTATGACAAATTAGGAATCAATGAAAACCAGATTGACAACTCATGATTTAATAATTCAGGAAATAAGCAAGATAAATTGAAGAGCTGATCTAATATTCTCAACGTCATGGTGTATTTCTGTATCTACAATGCAGAATGGGAAATTGAAAGCAAAAGGGAAGAAACATTTTAAATTTATAAATAGGTTTTTACATCCCGACCACAATACTGTGAGATCATTTAGTCACAGTTACATCTGGCAGACAGACAACCAACTGTAGCTTGGTGGAAAATGGGATTATCTTTATTAGCTGGCTTCTAAAAGCTAGAATACCTGTTTTCTCCACTGCTTAAAAACGAGATTAAGAATAATCTAATCTGCAACTTGGATCACAGTTCTCTCTTTTAAAATTATCCTATAAAGAGTCAATGGTCTAAAAAATTAAAGAATCATACAATGGTTTGGGGTAGAAGGGACTTTAAAAATCATACAATTACAACCCCCCTGCCACGGGGAGGGGCACTTCCCACTAGACCAGGTTGCTGAATGCCTCATCCAGCCTGGATCCCCCCAGGGAGGGAGCATCCACAACCTCTCTGGGCAACCTGTTCCAGTGTCTCACCACCCTCACAGTAAAGAACTCTTTTCTTAGATCCAGCCTAAATCCACTCTCTTCTAATTTGCATCCTGAGGTACAAAGAAAATTTTTCTGCCTGCAGTGAAAACTTTTCAATACCATCCTCCTAGCAGGATTTACTGAACTTAACGGATCATGAAACACAGCTAATTCAATTAGGTGGAGAAAAATCAAAGCCAGTAATGTAGATTTGGGTTTATTTCATGCTGCTCTGTATTCCTACAACACATGGGAGGTTTGCTGATGTAGAGTTATTGACAAACAGAAATCAGGTTATAAAACTGCAGACACTAAGCAGGCTGTATAAAGTAGTGCTTGAGATGTTTATAGGTTACAGAAGTAAAAACAATTGCAGTTACCAGGTTCATTCTTTAGACCTCCCCCTGAAATCAACTTTCTGGGATGGAACAGAAAAAAATTACATGGCAGTTGCTGGGTAACAGAATTCAAATAGATAAATCTCCACGATTATCAATCCAGCACGGCTCCAAACACTAACAAACACAACATACCCCCTGTTATTTCAACTAAACAACAAAATCCAATAATCTCTCAGGTCATCTACTGATTTACAGAAGAAATGGTGGGGATGGGTGGAAATAAATAGGTAATAAATAGGCAACAAATAAGTAACAGTCTCTTATTTCCAAAGAATGAAAGACAATAGAGAACAATATTTTTAGTTTAAATAAATTAATATTCACATGGATGTACTCACCTTAGTATTTCAACACATGTTATTCAACAAAAGCTCTTTAACAAAGCAATTAAGAGTTCAAATAAGTGTTATACTTACTGGTAATGCACCCAAGATGGACCCAGGGTTTTCTTGAACTGAGTGAGTCCCACAATATCAATGTAAATAAGTTCTACAACTTTATCTCCCTGGGTGGGACAGCCAGATCTGTTTCCTACAACTTTCTTCATAATCCTAAACAAAGAAAGAAGGAATACGGAAAAATACCTCAATTGGAATGTTTAAAAATAGTGTGCTGTAAAATTATCTAATTTTGACTTCTATTGACAGCTTAATATTATAAGAGCCCTCTATCAAATGATGTCACATCTGTTCTAAAAAAAGGAAAGCTACAAAAAGCATATATGCTTAAAAATGGTGTTTTATGCTTAATTCTGAACAGGAATGGCAAAGCAAGACACAGATGAGTAAGGCAGCAACTTGACCTAACGTAAGAATTAACTACATCAAAACTAACGTGCTTAAAAGATTTAAACTTTCATTTCAAAATGAGATACTGAGTGAAGAATAGCAGAAGCTGAAGATGAAGGAAAGGACATAGAAGGCTAGTCAGTAACACTTCCTACAGCAGCTGGTTAAAGCACCTGGAATGTTAAAGAATAAGCTGCTTAGTTTGAATTTTACAATATTAATTTATGAAGTCTCAGGAGCCTGCAGCTACAATGAAAACACATTATCCTTTTCATAGCACATATACTTAGCTCATGAAAATAATCTTATCATCTGTTTAGTGAATTATCACTTTCATTTCACGCTTCAAGAAATTATATGCTGTTAACAGAAGCTTCAAGAGTTTACAATTCGCTTTTTTTTTTATTCCAGTTTCAAAAGTGAAAGTAATCTCCTTACTCCTTGAGCTCTGCCAGCGAAGCTGAAATCCTGATGTCATGGCCCAGTAAGTAGAGAGATGTAATTAAATCACTCCACTGGACTAATTCACCAAGTGGGCCACCACTAAATGCATTTTCTGCAATCTTGAATCCAGATTCTTTTGTCAAAAGCCCCAGATGAACAAGGATCTGGAAAGGAAAGCCATATGTTGGTTATCAACATTAAAAATGCAACTATGATATCTCACAGCATTTTTGCTTTCTTTTAACCTCCAACTATGGCTGACAGATCAATCAAAAACACATTGCTCTCACCTCAATAATTAATTTTTTTAATGGATCTCTCAACAATTATTATAATAGAACCATAGGATGGTCTGGGTTGGAAGGGACCTTAATCTAGTTCCAACCCCCCTGTCACAGGCAGGGACACCTCTCACCAGACCAGGTTGCTTAGTGCCTCATCCAGCCTGGCCTTAAACACCTCCAGGGAGGAGGCATCCACAGCCACTCTGGGCATCCTGTTCCAGTGTCTCACCACCCTCAAAGGAAAGAATTTCTTTCCTACATCCAGTCTAAATCTCCCCTCTTCCAATTTGCATCCATTACTCCTGGTCCTGCCATCACATATCCTATTAAAAAGTCCTAGCCCAGCCTTTCTGCAGGCTCCCTTCAGGTACTGAGAAGCTACTGTGAGGTGCCCCTTGAGCATTCTCTTCTCCAGCCTGAACAACCCCAACTCCTTCAGCCTGTCCTCATAAGGCAGTTGCTCCAGCCCTCTTCGTGGTCTCCTCTGGACCCACTGCAACAGCTCAATATCTTTCTTATGTTGAGTTCTCCAGAACTGGACACAGTAACTCCAGGTGGGGTCTCACCAGAGCTGAGTAGAGGGGCAAAATCACCTCTCTTGACCTGCTGGTCACTCTTCTCTTGATGCAACTCCAGATTTGGTTGGCCTTCTGGGCTGCAAGTGCACAATGCTGGCTCATGTTGAGTTTGTCATCCACTGACACCCCAAAATCCTTCTCTTCAGGGCTGCACTCAAGCTACTCCTCACCCAGCCTGTATCTGTGCTTGGTGTTGCCCCAGCACAGGTGAAGGACCTTGCACTTGGCCTTGTTGAACTTCATGAGGTTGGCTTGGGCTCATCTCTCAAGCCTGTCAAGGTCCCTCTGCATGGCATCCCTTCCTTCAGGTGCATCAACTGCACCACACAGCTTGGTGTCATCTGCAAACTTGGTGAGGGTGCACTCAATTCCACTGTCCATAACTCCAACAAAGATGTTGAATAGCACTGGTCCTAGTACTGGAACACTCATCACTGGTTTCCATTTGGACTATGCAACACTGACTGCAACTCTTATTCAACCATTCAACTCGCTCCTTATCCAGCGAGTGGTCCATCCATCAAACCCACACTTTTCCAGTTTGGTGACCAATAATGTTATTGAATTGTTTCAAACCATTATCTGCCACCAGATGAGTTATTAAACAAGCACCCCAAACTGGCATTATTGATGAAATATAGACTATACTTGCTTACACAAGACAACATAGCTAAGGAAGGGTATGGTGCTGTGAACAAGCCATTAAGAACTTTGAAAGACCACATAAGAGTAATAGGACGCTTTCTGAACCTCTCCTCTTCACTGCCATCACAGCAAACTTTCTTTGCACTGCTTTCCAATCTGCTCTTGCCTTTCTAACAAAGTACAGAAGCTGAGTTTCAAACACTTTGCTACCTATCTGTATTGAAATATGGTTGTGGGTATGTATGGTGTCAAGTATAAAAACACCAACAAACTTTTCCCTTCAATCTTTACAAAGAGGAAATCTTCAAACAAATGGGTTTTTTTTGCAGTTTCCAGAACTGCATATATTAAAAAAAACAGCATGTGTTGTACTGAGCAACATCAAAGGACTTTTAAAAGCAAAGAATAAGCCTTAGAGCATCTCATCAAAAAACTGCCTGAGCAGGACACTGCCACTTCTGTTTATTCTTGAGTTTCTGTATTCTCAGTTGTTAGGTTTCTTTTATGAAACAGGCTGGAGGCTTGCACCAAAGAGAAGGGTTGCACTTTGACAGATGATGAATCTACTCAAGGACTGCAGTGGGTGACAAACTTCCAAACAACAACATGACCTCAGCTGAGGTGAGCTGCAGCCAGCAAGGGCTGAGAGGGTACAAACATCATTGTGCATGACCTGCTGTCCTTCAGGATTGGCTCCAATAAGAACAAGCACGAAGGGAAATCCTTATAACTTTTTTCTTTATCTTAACTAGCTTTCTTAATTAAAAAAATCCAAACCAAAAAAATCCAATAAAACAGAACTTTTCACTTCAAGAATCTCATGTTTTTTAAATTGAGCTCATTACTGTTCTCACCTTACCCAAGCCAAAGTTGTGATAAACTTTAAGTCTCCTCAAACACACCCAAAAACATGCCTTAGAAAACTCACAATTATGCCCGAAGGTGATGTACATTTGTCTTTTATGATTACATAAAACACTCCAGTGTCATCAGCTCACAGTAAATTCAGTTCCTCCATTTAGAAATCTCTATATAGCTTCTCTTTTGTCCAAAATACAAGAGGTTAGAACACATACTCAAAGACTGACTAATGCAAAGTATGTAAAACTATTTGTAAAGAAAACAGACATTGTAAGAGTAATTTCTAACAGTGAAATACCCCCTGAAAAAAGCTTTTCAGGCATATTTGGTATTTCCACTCTGGAATTACTTTTGGCCAGGAAAGCCTAAAAAGCCTGTATGTCTGCAAGCGACAGGAAAGAAAAAAAATGTTTTAAATTACCTTTTTCCGTTTTCTCTTCTCCAAATTCTGTTTTTCTGCAAGTGATTTAATTGCTTCAATCCAGGTATCAGCCATTCTTCTGATGCGTAACATCATCCACCTGAATTCCTCATGTCGGGACATCATTTTGTAGAGGTTATCGAAGTTGATCCGAATTTCAGCCTTCAATTAAAGCATTAAACAAAGCCCAAAGCATTAATTATTCTTCATAGGGAGTACTTCCAGAAGTGAAAAAAAACCCCTCCTCAAATGTGAACTCTGTGCTTTATATTTCTCACTTTAAAAAAGTTGAAGAAATACACTCCTAACACTCGGGCTGAGATTTTAGTTGAAGTGTAAGATAATGCTATATAGACATTTCTAAGCCACATAAATTAATGCAAAAAAACTCAGGAGTAATCACAATGTTACTAGAAAACTGAAGTTAATATAAGGCTCCTCCACTAGAGCTTTTTTTATACATAAACCTTAGATTTGATTCTTTTTCTTTAATGGGATGCTAAAATGGACACTCTGCTATATAGTCACTTAACACTGATGAATTTGTAATTTTTCTCAGTATGTGCGTACTGTATTTCATAGACTTAAACACAAAAATGTTCTTCATGGAAATCTACCACCAGGACTGCAGTATGATGCAGTCTCCCTTCAGTTTTGAGGAGCTGAGGAATAAAAATGGTATATTATAGGCTCATTAGCATTTATGTGGCAAAGGATTCCAAGATCTTTTCCATGAATATGAATTACTGAATTATTTCTTATGCTTTAATGCTGTTCTTACCATTGTCTTTTGATCAGTTTCTTCATTAGGATTTTTTGCTCTCCAAGGTAAACGAGGACACCAGTTTTCAACCTGTAAAACAATCACTTGAAAATAAGAAATTCTAATTCCAACCCAGCTCCCAAAGTTTCCTACTGCCTTTATGTTATGCCTCTCTATAGCTTAGGTAAGACATTAGCTGATTGCTAAGTCACCAAAAGTGACTGTTTTTCACAAGAAAAGCTTAAGATGACTTTTTACCATTCAACACTACTTTAACCTTGCAAATTTGCAAGCAGAAGTGCCATGTAGATATTCATTCATGATAATGAATTCAGGAGATAAAACCCTGCCAAGACAACAGTCAGCTGTTGAATGCTCTAAATAATGCTTCTCTGAGCAGTTCCTAAATGTTTTAAAAAAACACAAAGTTGTTAATGCTTCTAGACCATAAAAAACCCAAAACCAAACGGATTTTGGAATATTTCCCATCTCCTTAGAATATCTTTATAACAAAAGCAAAGCCTGATAAAACCCAAGGATTAAAGCTTCTACCTTGTAGCAATCCAGACAAAAGGAGAATAAAACCAAACCCATCCTATTTGAAAGGTATCACTAACAACATAGACAAGTATTAACAGATATAATTCTTAAAGAAACATCATCATTGCAATGCAACATTTCTACTACTGTCTATCAGAAAATAAACCCCAGCAAATTTATAGAAGTGACTGAAAGCTCCTGTGTTTTCCCCAGGGATCTTGCTTGTCCTCTAGAGTCTTTATGATTCATGTATCTTGAGAAATTGCTTAAGGAAAAAGTAATTCACCTTTGGAGTCAAACTCATGTATACACAAACATAACTGCAGAGTGTAAAAGGGAGAAATGTAAAAATTTAGAGGCCAGTTAACAGAACTCATCAGTACTGATTAGGTTCACAACTCCTAGAGAATTAGTTTCTCCAGTCACAGACCTGTCAAAACATAGCTTTAGCTTAATCATGCTGCTGTAAGCCTGAAGAATTAGAGATTAAAAGCTTAATAGCATGCCACATGATCACCTAGAAGACCAATCACATGAAAATAAATTAGTTAACATCATAACCTATCAATATATATAACACTTTTGAAAGCAGTGTGTTGATCAAGCTTGTTTGAAAACATTTGGCTTGAAAACAGTGGTCACCAACTCTGGGAACAAAATAGAAATTGGAGCAATTAACAACCCCAACTTTTCCTGACATTAAGTTATGGAGACACTAGGAGGAAAAGAATCAAAAACTCCATGTTACAAATTATGCACAGTCCCAATCTTTTTTTTTAACAGGACAAGTAATTTTGAATTATTCCTGGCATTAAAACTGATCTAAATAAAGATATGACATTTCAAGGACTGCTCCAGCTTTGGCTTTGTTCAGGTACAGAATACGCACAAGTACAAGCCCTAAGTCTGAGCAAGAGGAAGGAGGTCAGTAGATATTGCTCTCATTTGGATACTGCTCTACAAATTGTTTATGCATTTCATTTGATAATTTAAGACAAAACACAGAAATTTTCGCCCAAGAAGGAACTGAGGCTCTTCCCCCTTTGAGGACAATCTTCCTCTCACTGGGTTAGTGCTTAATCTCTCCATAGTAACTGTTACACTGTCATGCATATGAGTTAAAGAGGAAGAATGTTCAAGATTCAAGATTCAGTTCAAGATTGCTGGGAAGCAGCAAATTCAGATTTGAGGACTGGCCATTTTTGGGATAAGTGACATAAACACTATATTTATCTTTGTACCATCACATTTTTGAACAAGGTCACCTATGCTTCCGGTACCTGGTGTTGAATTCAATGCCAATCAATTGCATTGGGCAGACTTTGATAATGCTCAAACTAATCCCACTTGAGAAGTCGAGGGGAGTTTAAAACAGCAGAAGCTGAAATCTCTCTCTGAACACCTGGAATAGTCTCAATTTTGGACTCTTCTGAAGGGCAGGGACAACCTGAAAGGAAACTTTCATTGCATACCAGGTGAGTAGCATTACTGGACAGTGTACTTCTGTCCCTGGTGAAGTGCTGCTGTGAGATCTGACACAGAGAGGAAAATAATAAAAAAGCCCAAACAAGCAGTGCTGCATCTATCTGGTGAACATAAATGCATCTTTAGATTTATTAGGCACTATGAAGACGGGCAGAGAACTCATAATGTTCACTTAGAAAACCCATTTGAGAATCTGGTGCGAAAGAATCACTCCCGCTGGGAAGGTGAATTTCTCAGCTCCTCCAGAAGCTGTAATACTTGTATTTTATTTAGCATTTCCTCAGTTACAAGTAGTCATTTTGAAGGTGCTACAAAATCTGCAGTGAGCAAGATGACTGCCTGCCTGCTTAGTAAAACAGGAGTGCTTCCAAAAGCAGCCTCTAACAGTAAGTATTTGGTACTACAGTCCCAGTGTCTGCAGTTAATTTTATACATCACCATCAATCAACAAATGGTCTCTTACCTGCCTTCAGTAACGTGCACTAAATTTGATTTCTGTCTTACAATGTCATCTATATCCTTTCCAGCAAGGCAGAAAAAGACCAGTCCCAGCTTAAAATAAAAAAGATAACTGAGCCCAAATTGTCCAAATGCAGGACAATAGGGTAAGGGATGATTTGGGCTGACTATCGGTATCATTCCAATTCCTTAAGAACACAAGTAAAATGAGCTTTTGCTGTTTTACATTTCAGACAATACCACCATTTCGTTAGTTTTGTGCACAGTTGCATAAATTCAGAGAAGCAGGTTTGACGTCATGTGAAGAAAAGCAAATCACTAACTTGCCTCAGAAATTCACTTACACGTGCAGCAGAAGTTGTGAGAAGGGGACTTCCACACAGACATGGGCAAAGTGCAGTTAACTAGCAAAACCACCTACTGTTCCAACCACAGTTGAAAGAGTTCTTGTCAATAAGATGGGGAGCAGTGGCTTCAAACTGGAGGAGGGCACATTTAGATTAGATATTAGGAAAAAAGCTGGCCCAGGTTGCCCAGAGAAGCTGTGGCTGCCTCCTCCCTGGAGACGTACAAGACCAAGCTGAATGGGGCTTGGAACAACCTGGTCTAATGTGAGGTGTCCCTGCCCAGGGCGGGGGAGTGGAACTAGATTGTCCCTAAGGTCCTTTCCTGTTTAAACCATTCTATGATTCTTATGAAGTGTTGAGTCGACTTCCAAGATGACCAAAAATTACACTTGTACCTGAAAAATGAGTCAGAAATCCAAAGCCCAGGGTTTGAACAAGATGTGCCCAGTTTCAGTGCAATTAGCAACGTTCCTGGGTAGTGGTGACATGAACCACAGCTACTGGCTGAGCAGAGCAGGCACAGCAGCAGTCCCACCCCTGTGCAGCAGGCAGTTCTCAAAGAAAAGTTGTGATTAAGACCCCTTTCTCCTTTCTTTTTTTTTTTTTTGTTAAGCTGGGAAGTTGTGAAAAACTCATTTTCAAGAAGGTATTTTTAAAAGCGTCATCCTTCAGCTGCAAACTGACATTTTGCAGTGAGATATATTTTTGTACCGTCTAGAAATTAGTTTTTTCACATTTCTCTCCAGAGGCAACGCCATCCGGGAAAATTATAATTGTGCCAGTGACATTACAAGTGTTAAACAACTTACTTTTCCATGACTAAATGCTAAGTTTCAAAGGAAGTAACTCAATAGGCAAGTTTCTATCACAAAGAGAAACAAGTCTCAGCTATGAAGAAATCTTTAGAGTTGGCTTAACTTGCTTTTCAGTTTTTACTACTTTTAATCTCTGTCTAGCTGTGTAGATAAAGACAATGTAAATCTGATTTTGTTATTCCCACCATTTTTGCCTCCTCCAGTTTCCAAAGACTCCAGCTCAATTAGTTTTATGAAGCCTGGACAGTTGCACATCATCTACCAGGAGAGATCCAGTGACTGAAGCAAACCAGCAAGACAGAAGTGATAAAAATTCCTCCAGCTTTATTTGCAAGTGTGTACAGGGGACAGCTTTCAATAGAAAACCATGAGCCTGAGTGTGCTGGATTGCTTCTTACTTTCCTTCTGCTGCCACACTCACCCTCCTTTCTGCTCAAGCAGCCCAGACACAAACAGAGAAGTGGAGAAGTCCTGCACCTGGTTCAAGGCAACCCCAAGCACAAATAGAGGCTGAGTGGAGAGTGGCTCAAGAGAAGGATTTTGAGGTGTCAGCAGATGAGAAACTCAACATGAGCCAGCAGCACATACCTGCAGCCCAGAAGCCAACCAAATCCTGGGTTGCATCAAGACAAGTGTGACCAGCAGGTCAAGAGAGGTGATTTTGCTCCTCTACTCAGCTCTGGTGAGATCCCAACTGGAGTTACTGTGTCCAGTTCTGGAGT
>VZTY01017200.1:278250-328473 GCA_013400935.1 Turnix velox | reverse complement strand
TCTAGTGGGAGGTGTCCCTGCCTATGGCAGGGGGGTTGGAACGCGATGATCTTTAAGGTCCCTTCCAACCCAAACTCTTCTATGATTCTATGATATTGGTTTTAAGATGTAAACCTGAGAATTAAATGTGAAAGTTAGTGAATAATTTTTATTGTTTTAATTAATTACTGCTTGCCTTGCTGTACCCTTTTTTCTTGGCCAGTGTGAGTTCTAGGCTGAAAAATAACCCTCACAGCTTTTTTTCTTCCATGACGATCAGAACCTATATGAAGAGCTAAGCTTTAGCTACTCTACATTCTTACTAACGTGGCATAGAGAGTGTGCTGGAGTCTGTTGGGAACAGCCAGCAGCCCCTGGGCAAAGAAAAGTCTCCTTTACCCACAGGTGAACAAGTCTGATGTACCACAGGGACAGTTGGGACCAACCACCACCACCAGCAATTTACACTTCTAAATATACCCACAAAGGCAAGGGAGATGAAGCAAGTGGCAACCAAGGGATGCTGACCTGCACATCCGAATCTTCCAAAACATGAAAAGCAACTATTAAGGTGTAAGCCAAAAGTTTCTGATCATGTGGAGACATTTCAATAACACTCTAAACCCTAGTATCATATGATGCTTCCCATTAAAAAGGTCTTGACAGACACATTACATTGTTACCAAATTCATGTCGGCCAACTCCTCGCTGAAGAGGAAAAATACATTATTAAAGCAGACATTAAAATTACTTTTGTTGGAAAGGAGTATTTGAGAAACCACAAGGATCTTTATCCTTAATTAGGATTTATGTAATTTAAAATGCAAGTTTTGAACTCTCTTTTCCCAAACAAAACTCAGAACTTAGAGCCAAAAAAGTTAAAATACAACCACTTTCAAGTTGGTACAAAGCAACAGAATTAATACATACACTTCTTTCTCTCTTAAGCTTTGTGTGAACCTTGATATTAATTTCTACTCCCCAGACACCTAGATTTTTTAGAAGTCATGCAGAGCTTATTTCTTCTTGGCTGCTGCTGTGCAAAGACATTACTATTAAACATTTATCTCATGTGTTAAAAGCCAATGCATTGACAAACCGAAAACTTCAATGTGAGCACATTATGAATCTAAGAGCACAAATTTTTGAAGATTATCCTGGAAAAAATGATAAAATGACAAAATACCATGTGACTCTTTAAATACAGTGCTCTGTGAGGTCCTGAGATATTCAGCAAATTCCATCTCCGTGTTTAGAAAGGAGCCATATGTTCACTTTGTGAATGTCTGTGGCTGTTTAAAGATACACAGCTCTGCACCAGAGATGGCTGGTGCACAGCAGGTGAAACTCAACTTGTGAACAATCAGCAGTGACTGCAGTGCAAAGTCTGGCAAGAGTGACCTGGCACATTGAAGCTAAGCCACCTAACCTTGCACTGGAAAAGATTCTTCTCCCTTGTAGCTCTAGATGAGCAGCCATACTGGCTAAAGTCCCGTGCCCAAGACACCACTGTCTTTGAACAACAGTTAACAGCCTGGAGAAGGCTCAGGGGGGACCTCATAGTATCCATATCTGAAGGGGGCTACAGAAAGGCTGGAGTAGGACTTTCTAATAGGGTACAGGATGGCAGGACTAGGAGTAATGGATGCACATTGAAAGAGGGGAGATTTAGGCTAGAGATAAGAAAAAAATTCTTTATTGTGAGGGTGGTGAAACACTGGAACAGGTTTACCAGAGAGGTTGTGGATGCCTCCTCCCTGGAGGTGTTTAAGACCAGGCTGGATGAGGCATTGAGCAACCTGGTCTAGTGGGAGGTGTCCCTGCCCATTGCAGGGGGGCTGGAACTAGATGATCTTTAAGGTCCCTTCCAACCCAAACAATTCTATAATTCTAAGTTCAGGTAGTTGTGTTCCTGCAGGAGTGCCATCCAAAGGGAACTGGAGGAGGCAGAAGATCATCGAGTTCCAACCCCCCTGCCATAGGGAGGGACACCTCCCACTAGATCAGGCTGCTCAGTGCCTTGTCCAGCCTGGTCTTGAACACATCCAGAGAGGGGGCATCCACAACATCTCTGGGCAACCTGTTCCAGTGCTTCACCACCCTTCTGTAAAGAATTTCCTTCTTATGTCAAGTCTACATTTACATCCCTTGTTTCTAGTCCTCCCATCCGATATCATTACCGAACTTCCGAGAGGCTAAAAAGTTCTGCTTCATTTTTTCTCCACCAGACAGTCAGAAAGTCTAGAAATAATCTACCAAGATCGTAACCTGAATAAAAGTTATAATTAGTTACTCAGTAGTGATTGTTTATTGGTAGATATCCTATTTGTCTTAGAAATTTTAAAATAACAAATGTAAAATGTTGAAACTGCAAACTCTACATAGTCTACTAAGGACTAACTCCTCCTTCAGAGAATACAATTACCTTGAGAATTTAACACAACATGAAAGTTTATATGCTTTATAACCTTGAGGCTAAAGCTCAGATTTTTAGACTAGTGCATACTAGAGTATCTTTTGATGACATACAGCAGAGATAATGGCTCCTCAAAGACTTTCCCATCAGCAGATCTCATAAAATCAGCAATCTCCTTAGTATTAAAAGGACAGAGTAATCATAACCCCATCAAATCTAGTCACCATTTTCATGTCTGTTTGCTCCTATTCAGGTTTTCATCATTCAATAAAAATGCTATTCTTATTTTAATTCATGGAACCGTTCTCTTGTTTCTATTTCAGATCTGAAATCTGCTACCCATGATTAGACACTACACTTGAGTTCTGCTTAGTTGAGTTTGTGTAAGGTCTCCTTTCTCTTCTCACACTAATTAACACATTCTCAATTTAATTCACATTTTTCATCTCCAACTGGCAAGATTTAATAGAGACAATCTGTAGTGCAAGGCAAAAGTACTGGGGACACACTGAAGGAAATCAGCTAAAGGTTTCAAGATATTAAATGCAGAGCACAAAATGCGTTCTACTAACATTTTAGAAACCTCAGTGCAAAGCATTGGTATGATTTAAAGAAAATTAACTTTTCTACTGCCAGTCCATCCCCACACCAGCTGTGCTGCTGTGTGCCATTAGTGCCACGGAAATCAATGCAGTATTAGGAGAATTCAAGTAGCAGTAGTCAAGTGGTTCATCAAAATGCAGCCCAGGGGACAACTAAACAGCCCCCTTCAGCATTACTAATACAGCTCAGCACTGCAGAGGAAAATATTCACAGTCATTGTGCTGGGCTGCACAACACACAATTCTCCCCAGCTCCATGCTACTGCCTTTGTGGGAGGCAGATAGGAAAAACTGCCTTGTGATTATGTACAGTGTGGAAAAGGAATACAATGGATAAGGCACAACAAACACGAAAGAATACAAAGGATAAATCACAATAAATACGAGTCAAAGCAAAGCACTACCCTGAGAGAGCTGTAATTTTGGCAACTGGAAGCAGGGCTGCCCACATTCCATCCATCTAGTACACACTGATATTTGGTGGGGACAACGAGTATAAAACATGACCACACTGCAAGGACCATGTTAACTAAAGGAAAGCCTGCTGTAATCCTCAAGACAGGAGGACAGATTAGGAAGTTCAAAATAATATGCAGTATCTTAGCTTCTTTTAACCTAGTTTGTCTCTACAGGCACAGAACTATGGGGTGAACTCTGGTTGCAGATTGTCAAAACTGATGTGGCTGTCAGAAGTATAACAAATTTCACAGGAAATGGAGCAATGGGAAAACAAATCATTTGATCCTGAAGCTGCCAGAGTCTTCCTTCCCACCTGCTGAAAGCTTTTAGTGCATAAGGCCCCAAGTCATTAGCAAGGAGGACAGGGAAATGCCACAACAAAGGTCCTTCTCACCATAGCAATGTTAAAAAAACCCACTAGCCCCTTGCAGCATTGCCAAAGCTGACTTGTCAGCCTTCCTTGCTACATATTCACAAGGGCTGGCAGATACCTGACAGGCATCCAAGCCATCACGCCTTAGATGACAAGTAAATACTGAAGTCTGCATCCTAATGAGTGACTTTAATGATGTTAACACTAAAGTTGCTAAAAAAGAACTCAGAAGCCAACACAGTAGAACAAACTATGGCATAAGGTGGAAAAGCTATGGAAAGTTGGAATAAAAATATTCTCCTTTGAAGAGCAGTGCTACATACAGGAACCTGATACTTAACTGTTATTAGTCTTCTAAAAAGATCTCCAAGTATTGGCTCCATACAAAAGAGTGTGGAGAAAGATTTGATGTGAACTTTCACTTGCTCATTTTTATGGCACAATGAAAACTTTACAAAGTGACACTTTTCAAGGCAAAAGAATATTTTCTAAACAAGCAGTCTGTCACAGATTTCAGCGCAAGTATATTATCTGAAGTGTTAAATGATTACACCTATCAAAAAATCTATCTTTTCACTGAACAAGAACCATACAGTGATGACAATGACCTCAAAGCTCCTCGGCCTTTGCTTTAGATCAACATTTTGCTTTGCAACATGCTTTTTCAGAATTAACACCATTATGATTTAGTGGAGTCTTAAAGACTGAAAAATTGAAATGTTTTCTTTCAGTCTGCTTAATTTGAGAGCATAGCAAAAGCTCACCATTTTAGGGGAAAAAAAAAAAAAAAGGACAACCAAACCACAGCCCAAAGCAAACCCAATCCACAATACAAATTCTACATCCTCCCTGCTTACCAAAAAAATCCCCAAAATCTGAAGAAAACAGAGGACTGACTGATCATGTTTGAGGAAGCAAATTGACCAGTCCCATGAAACATCCTTAGTGCAACTGTCCCACAAAAATCAAGGATTTCTTTCATAGTTCCATAGAAAAGATCAACTGTTAAAAGTCAAGTTGCCTAAACCCAACTGATCTTGTGCCTGTCACATGGAACCAAGGATTGAGCTACAACAGAAGCAGCCACATAGACAAGTTCTGCTATAAAGTGTCTTGTTCTCATATTTCCATGTTTCCATTTAATCATCTCCAAAACAGTATCTTTGTGTTTACTGAGGGTGCAGTTGTAGCAGT
Organism: Turnix velox; assembly: GCA_013400935.1. Classification (NCBI taxonomy): domain Eukaryota; kingdom Metazoa; phylum Chordata; class Aves; order Charadriiformes; family Turnicidae; genus Turnix; species Turnix velox. The sequence continues at coordinate 323,450 of VZTY01017200.1, read as the reverse complement.
GGCTCAAAGTTTCCTGTTCTGTTAATAAAAAAATCTGTTGGGCACTGAAGGTTTAGATTAATACTTTGTGTATGTGGCAATATGGAACTTCCCACAGATGCAGAGAAGATGGCTACCAAATATCTTAAAAGCTTTTCAGACTCAACTTGGATAAAAACAGAAGAGAGAGTGAAAAAGTAAGAGGGCTTTACTGCTCCTGAAAGAAGTCAGTGCTTTAGTAGCACTTCACTCTTCAATAAACAAAATGGGGAGCTCTAAAAAGCAGTTGAAAATCTGTCTGCATGAAAACATCCAGATTATTTGATGGTTTTGAGTAAGGAAGAAGGAAAAGGAAAGGTTGCTTATAGCTTTACACATGGATCTAAAGAGGAAGTAACATCTAACCTCTCATTCAAATGCTTCACAGCTTTTTAATATAACCCATGCAGCCTCAGCCTCCTCTGCTCCTTTGGGATTGGGATTAAAGGTATTTGTTATACTAATTGCACGTGCTCTATTATCCTATCACACAACCCAAAACCAAGAAGCTGTTTAGCTCTTAGGCCTCCTTCAATGAAAGATTCTGCAGCACATTCAGATTGACATGTCCAGCCTGCCACAGACAGTTTGAAATTACAAGAAAATTACTGCTTTGCTCTTGAGTTTGTGTCCAGCCATAATCAAATATTTACAACATAATCACCTTCCTGTCATTCCCTTATGACTTACTTTATCACTTGCATCTACTCAGTGTCTAACACAGAGTCAGGGAGGATAAAATGCATACCTCAGGATAAAGGTATCCAGTATATCCTATCAAGGTTTATGAGCAGTGTCAATAGATGCTATGGGGCATCTTAAGCTTACATGAAGCTTAATTAATTTAAGAAAGGCTTTCCTAGGTAAAGGGACACAGATCATAGAATCAGGTAACAGTATCCTGTGAGAACACAGTCACAAAATGATGAATGAGGCTATAAAATGCTTAATTTACTTGAGTTTTAAGCAAAAAAGATTTGCAAAAAAACCCCAACTGAAGAAATCTTCAAAAATGTTACTAAAAATATTCAACACGTTATTAGGATGCTCCATAAATACTACTGTTGTCCAGACTGAAAGACAGTAACAATGGCTAACATGAATTGTGATTTTTTTCTCATGTCAGCAGTAAAATACTACAGCTGATAAAGAGAGAAACAGTAATTCTAGCCATGTTTGCCTTCTGTGATCACTTCATAGTGAAATAGTTGAATCAGCTATTCTAAAGAAAAATATGGAGGTGTCATATACATGTTTTTGTCATTCTACTGGAGCTAACTGCTGGGTGACAAAATGCCCTCCCTACAACAATTTGCAGTTTCTCTCAATATTACAGACAAAGCCAACACTGCAGTTGATGCCTTAATCACATTATTTACTCACCTTGCCTATTTTCTGAACAATTCCTCCCTAACAAAGATATTTATATTGTGATTTCATTGGAATCATGTGGCTTTCAGAGTTTATTGTCAGGAAGCTGTTATGAAGATAGAAGTAGAAACTAGTTTTCATTTCCATTTAGCTTCCTCTGATCCAATAAATTTCCACTGATTGTTCAAATGGATAAATAGCTGGCACTTAAAGACAGGATCAGCTTCAAGCCCTATTCTGCCCATTGGTACTGTTCAGCCTGGAGATATCTTTACTGTCACATTATCTAGGCACAAGAAAAATAAACTAATCAAACCTCCAGAAATGGTTTCCTAAAGGTTTTTTCTCTGGTTGATATTTAAGATTGTTGCTTCAGATATTTTTAACTCGGTGTATCGAGACTTAAAGCTAAAAAAACCCCAAAGCTCTAAGAAGACAAATAGAGTTCTTTGCCACAGAGGAAGCTTCAGGCAGCAAAAAACTATGTAAGCACCACAAACCCTAAACTCCCACCAAGCTCTTCAAGTGTTGCTCTGCTCCTGAGTACTAAAATTGTGAATCTTGTAAAATGCAAGAATAACAAACAAAATTCAATTCACCCTAGGAACTGATGAGAGATGTTTCCTAGTTAAAGAAGAACAATGATCCTTTGCCTATAAATGTATAAACAGCTACATGAATATCCTTCTTCCAATTATCTGCAAATCTATTGGAATAACTGTGCCAAGTCTCTCTTTTGTCCAGCTAGGAAAAGAAAATATACAGGAATGCTTTTCATTTTATATATAGCCTAGAAGCTGTAACAATACCTTACAAGCTCATTTTCCATCAAAGTGGAAGTTCTTCCAACAATGATGATGTGCTGCCTTCCCTGTGGCACTAACAGGGCTCAATCTATTAGGAGTCTGCAGGTGCTCTACATTTTCACTTACTTGTTTCTGATCTGTCTTCAGTTTAACCAAGAGGCATAGAGGGGAAAAAAAAGTTGCAGCACAAGGCAAGCATGGCAAAGGGCTTTTGTAAATGCCTATAGGCACATTTTTACCATGTGGCAAGGGAGACATAGTTTCATAGTTTCATAATCAAGGTTGGAAGGGACCTTTCAGATCATCAAGTCCAACCATCAGTCCAACTCTGACAAGCCTCATACCTGGACGGGGACTTGAATCCCTGACCCTCAGATTAGGAGTCTGATGCTCTCCCAACTGAGCTATACATCCAGGTACATAAAGGTTTGTCTGATGAAGAGTTAATATGCCTTTAACATCCTGGCACAGACAAAGGCAGTTAGGACAGAGCAGCTGACACAGCAACCCTGCTGGAATTCTGTTCTTGGGCAGCCATTCTCCATCTGCTCTCACAGACCTCCTTTCAGTGGCACTGCCCTACCAAAGGTACCATCTCCTTCTCAGTTTTAATGAATTTAAGAGCACAACACCCTCTCAATACAAGTATTTACTTTTACAGGAAACCCAAGCACAGGCAAGACCCAGGAGCAAAGCCATCAACCTATTAACCAAGGTGCCCTAACTCTTCTGCTCTGCCCCTCTTTTGGGACTGTGAAGAAAATCAGCAGGACAGGCTCAGATCTTTTTAAGGCTAAGCACAGCCAGAATCTGTTTAGACTTGGGGCCAAAGCAAAATGCAGTGAAATGACCCCAAGTCATCAGGTTTAGAGAGAAAATTGCTCAGTTTGATCTTTCCGAAGTGCAATCATTTCATGTCAGAAACATCTATGAACAAGGTAGACTACACTGTCCTGGCAGAGTATTTGATTTTCTTGAAAGTGTTCAAGTTACCACAGGTAAATGTCTTCACCTGACATTATAAACGACCACTGGACTTAAGAATGCCAGTGATGAAGGACAGACTTTGTTTTCTAAGACATCCCAAATATCTAATGCCAAAAAATCACATAATGGGTTACAGTGAAAATGACAGCCTATTACTATTTTAAACAACTGCCATACCCACCTGCTACATTAAGCTTTTCAACTGCTCCTAAGCTGGGAGCAGTTGTAGTAGTATTGTTGGTAGAGTTTGCCCCCGTTCCATTCAGTACTAGATTTTCCACCTTGGACTCCAGCTTCCCAATGCGCTGCAAGATATTATCCAACAAGACAGCAAGTGTCTTCTTCAAATCTGCAAGTGAAAAAGTCAAAATGCTTAATAATGCAATGCACACTGCCAGACAGAATCAAAAAATAGAAACAAGAACGAGACTGGAATATATATAGACAGTTTCTCAGTGAAAATCTTTGTCATTAGCAGTTCAATGCACTGACATTCTCTACTTTGTTCAGCTTCAGAGATTCAGCCTCAGAGAAAAGCTTCACTGGACATGCAACTTGCCTTCCTGCATATTTAATAAAGTACACTGCAACTCACAGCCATATCCTATACTCAAGGCAATCTTTATGGCTACACATAATAAGAACTCAAAACCAAAGCACCAACAGAGGTGCAGTTTGTTGGATGCTCAGTCATCTGGAAACAAAAATCCCCTTCCCAAAAGAAGGAACATTTTTGAGTCAGTACAAAGTCCTGCTGCACTGGCTGTACCACAACCAGATTTGACACTGACAGAAAAATATAAAGTTGAACCTTTCTATCATAAACACAAACCACCATAAATCACCTGTTTCTTTTCTTCAATTAATTTATGATTGCCTCTACCTGCCTGTTGGTCTGACACAGGATTTCTGTTGTGTGGAAAGCAAGACACAGTGAGAGGAGTTTGCATATCAAATGGCAACCCAGAAAATTCTCTGATATATTTTCTTTTGTTCACATTTCTTGAAGTAACACAGACAGTTGGGCAAGCTAAAAGAACTGTGGGCAAGGGGTGAAAAATAGACCACTGTTGGACTGAACTGCATAATAGCAGAGGCACCAAGCCAAAGAAGATGAAAGAAAGTATTGTTCTTTGTTCATTTACCCTTGTCTCAGGATTAAAGAATTTGTTAGGAAGAATTTACATAATTTTTCCATTTAATTACATAATTACACATGCACATGTATAATACATTTACTGCTTTCCTTAACTTCAGAATCAAATAACTTTCTGATATGCAACAGAAAATTTCTCTCTAAATCTGAAGAGATTCCTCTGTCCCAACCAACATCAGCTGTATTTTTGCCACAGTTATTTTGTGCTCTCATCATTTTTTTTCCATTACTAGTTCAATTCTTGTATAAATGAGAGAGTAAGAAAAGGTTATTACTTTTAGAAAATTTATGATTTGTTTTTTTGGGGTTTTTTTGTTTGTTTGTTTCAAAATAAAAGTTTTACTTATTTCATGGACCATAAAAGAGGATCTTTATCTTATAACTGTATGTTTTCCTTTGTCCCTTGTAGATCAGAAAATGGAATCAATGATCTGGACTGTCTTAAAAGGGATCCAGAAGCTTTTAAAAATAATAAGTGGTAACACAGAGAACCTCACAGCAGTGTATCTTCACTACATGCACCAAAAAGCAAAGAGCTTTAAGAAGCAATTAGAGAATTACAAGAAGAAATCTAGAAAAGAAATCTATCCACCTTCTTCAAGGCTGAACACAATACAACTCTAGAAAGAAACAAATGCAGTTTACTAATTAGCCATAAAATGTCCAGATAGTCTGAAAATGAATAGGTAAGTCAGAAATAAAGTCAGTTTAAAACAGGCTAAATAGGTTAAGATGTAGGATGTGACCAAATCAGATTGAAAACAAGCAACACCAAACCTGAAATTTTATTACATTTTAATCTCAATTATATTTTCTGGCAATATGTTTCATTCTCTTTTGCATGCTTTCTCTCACACAAGCACACAAACTAAACTCTCATGTTGTACAAAATGGATGAGAGGAAGCATGAAAACTTACTGCTGCGCAAAGCACTGGAATTTAGAGACTTGGCTACGCTCAGGCAAATATGATACATTTCAACTTAATTAAAGCTTATGCCAGGTACATAAACTTCAATATTAAGTAAATTGACTGAAGATGTGAAATGAGAAAGAAGAAATAATTGCAGCAGGTCTCCACTCTATCAGTAAGGAAAGTTCTTCTTCCACAAGGAATTACTGTGATCACCAAAACACAAACTGAAAATCTTCTTCAGTTTCTCAAAACCAGCAGAAAAATATTTTAAAATGAATACCTAAGAAATAACCTGAGACATACTAGTTATAGCTACAAGGCAGAGGTAGTAGAAATAGACAGACAACTTTATTTCCAGTTGACTGAGGATGTAAAATTTGTGCCACTTCACAGAAATCAAGACTGTTTTCTCCATCTGTGCAGGAAACCCACCGTGCAAAGTACTGTTGATAGAGCAGTGTTATGAAGTAAAATGCTTCATACAGTTAGACAACTTGGAAAAACCCTTAGTCAGGTTATCATGGAAGCTAAAGCACACACTTACCATATGCTGTCACTGTCCCAACATAAGGCCCATCAACCACATTTTTATTTTCTTCAGCCAACGCTTTGATGTATCTTTTGCTGAGATCCAGAATTTGCTCACGCAGGACTGAACTGCTTTCATGTTGTGTTTGCTGCTGAATTGTAAAATGCAGAAGCATCATTCCCCAAATGAAACCAAAAGTCACCAGAAAAAAACCAAGTTTCTGAGAGGACAGCTTCCATGGAGAGAATGCCATGGTTCCCAAAGCCTTCACACAGTTGCTACAAAGGTTCCTAAAGCATGAAGCCAAACAGCAAGTTCATGGTCCAGGTATAGAAGATCACAGAACAGGACTCAGCCTTATTCCAGCTTCTTAGTCAACACATATCTGTGTTTCAGTTCCATCCTGTGGAAAGAGGAAAGAAAAGGAGCATAGTTACAAACAATGTATTAGAAGGTTCCAGTAGCTCTGCTAGGTCTTCACTCTAGCTGGTACAGAATAGGAGTAGACAATATACTGGCTTTGTAAATGTTTAATTTGTGTATGTCAACATTGTACTGTACCAGAGAGAGCACAAAAGAGCTGAGAGAAGCACTGGAAAGAGAACAAAGAAGGCACGATGCGCCTGAGCAGGTGTAGGACACCTCTCACTATCTGGATCAAATTCAATGCTCCAAGCAGTTTCTATGCTGTATTTCAAGGCAAGGCTGCTTCTGCATCATTTTCTTGGTATGTGTGTACACAAAACTTGGTGATGTTGCCACTGTAGCAATTGAAGACAATTCTCAGTATAATTCAGTTCTCATAAAACAAGTAATTTTAGCTGACAGTGACACTGCTCGGAGCTCCTGGCAAGAGCTATGGCATATGGCTAGATAGGTGATCAGGAAATCAGACTCCCTCAGGGGTAAAGAGGGAGAGAAATTTACATTATTTAAGCCAATAGACTCTACTGCCTTACAGAGTAAGCAGTCAGAGAGGGCTGAAATAATCTCTTGCTCCCGTGTGGCTTCTGCCATGCATCGTTACTCCTTATTCATAACACACAGTCCCAATGAGTCTGCTCTTTGCAACTAAATTCAAAACACATATTTCTGAACAATACAACAAGCTTTTTTGTATATAAAATTAATATTCTTGGAGATATTCACACACCGGGGGAAAAAGAATTGTAATAATGGCCTTCAAGAGACAATAAGACCATCTTTTCACAGTAAAATCCAAGACAAAGCGTGGCCCAAACAATCCAAAGGATGAGGGCTAGAAGAATGGTCTTTAGCATTAAAGTCAACACGAAAGGTAATTAATAGGTAATTAAGTGTAACCTATCACGTTAAAACACAGATTTGGTAAAACATTATCCTTTTAACTTCATAATGCTCCCCGACAGGATTAGAGAACATAATGTTCCCTCCCATTCTGCACTTGCACAGATAATGCAGATGTTACTCCCTTTTAATAGGATAATTACACAGATGCCTGCGAGCAGTGCTCCCTGTTTGCTGAAATTCCCTTTAGATCATCTGCTTTTGGTTGAACCAGCAGTTCTGTAAAAGGACAGAAATGCCTTTGGACCACTTATCTTCCAGCATGTCTTGTGTGTGCATTTAGCATTATTGATTGCTATTGATTGCAGGAGTGGATGTGCACTACACAGTAAACTGAGAGCAGACAAGCAGCGACTGCACCACACATTTATGTTGCTAAAACAACAATTCTTAGCCACTTCTTTTCTTAAAGAGGAACAGAGTAGAAAAATGAACTGCAAGTAAAGCAAAAAAAAAGGATCATAAAGCCCTGGAGTTGACTTTTTCTGCACTTAAATTATCTCAATAAAGAAAATGAATAGTCTCAGAGAAAATGAAGGAGTCTGTTTAATTCTGCTCTCCATAAACTTAAGTTAATTTTCCAAGAAATGGCAGAAGGAAGTTTTACTTCTTGCAGTTAATTTAACTGTAGCCTTGGGCCAATCTTGGGCTGACTAAAAAGAATTGTTCTTTCATTAAAAGCTGAATATTTTACTATTCTCACAATATTGGGTGTGATAAAATAGAAAATCCCATAGTTTAAAACAGCGTTAACAACCTCCACAAGAGATCTGGAATATTCAAGATTAATTCCCTCAGAGACTTGACCTGAAGAAAGAATTGACAGTGTCCTCTACAGCAATAAGATCTGGAGTAAAGCATTTCTTCCCCAATTTCTTCCCCAATTATCTGTTTGAGAAGCTGAAAACACAGAAGAAAGCAAACCTATCACCACCACATTTTAAAAGACAAGTGTTAATGATATTTTTATGACTAGTTGTTTAGGGAAAAAACCCGCAGAACACAATTAACATTAAAAACAGCAATAAAAAAATGCAAATGTTTCACAGTTGCCTTTTTGAAGCTCTAGAACTGAAACAAGGATGATTACAAAAAGCAGTGTATATCTAGCCTATGAATATGATGTACTTGAATAAATACAGCTGCTGACTTCCCTATTCTGTTTATCACCAGAAAAAAACAGCCTTAAATCTGCTCAAAACCTCTAAGCAGGTAAACAGGAAATCCTTAAGTTTTGCCATAAGAAAGGATTAAAATTCACTGACAGGTGGCAGTGCTAAGAGCAAAAGAAAACCTCACCAAAAAATCCCGAACACCACAAGCCAGCCCTATTTTTACTGCCATTTAAGCATTTTCAGTGACTAGCAACTTGATGAACGTCCAACCTGTACTTAACTAATTAACTTTACAGCACTGCTGGTGGCTCTGGAGTTATGTAAAGTGCACAGGAGAAGGGTGTTTGTCCTTCCCACTGCTCCCATGGTGGGATGCACACCTGCAGAGACCTGGTATACATTTAATCCTAGATTTGACAGCTGCCAAAGGACTGCAATTACAAGTGTTCCACTGTTAATGATTACACATCCTGATAATGACTCATTATTTGGTATCTAAGTGGTCATCGGTCAGAAAATATCAAAGGGTTATGCAAGAAGGGGGAATGCAAAAAGACAGCAGCCCACAAAGGTCTCTGTGATATTTCCGTTTTGAAAAGAAATAAACTGAAGTGAGCAACATCTGAAGCAATAAACTCACATTTGTCTGCTGTAACCCCCTCATGGGCTTTCCTAGTGCCTGCTAAACAGTTAGTGTAAGCAGAAAGTAAGCAATTTCTGAACTTCAGGTGATAGCTTATTTACTTCATTCTCTCTGCTGTCTCATAAATGTTCTTAAAGGATCCTATGAAGGCCTTTTCCTAGTTGAGTCTCCAAAATGCCCAAAAGGAAGCACATGTTCAGCCTGGAGAAGAGAAGGCTCAGGGGGGACCTCCTAGTAACTTATCAGTACCTGAGGGGGTCCTACAGAAAGGCAGGGGAAGGACTTTTTAATATGATATCAGATGGGAGGACTAGAAACAATGGATGTAAATTGGAGGGGGGTAAATTTAGACTCGACATAAGAAAGAAATTCTTTACAGTGAGGGTGGTGAAACACCGGAACAGGTTGCCCAGAGAGGTTGTGGATGCCCCCTCTCTGGAGGTGTTCAAGGCCAGGCTGGACAAGGCACTGAGCAGCCTGGTCTAGGGGGAGGTGTCCCTGCCTATGGCAGGGGGGTTGGAACTCGATGATCTTTAAGGTCCCTTCCAACCCAAACTATTATATGATTCTATGTTTGGATATATCTCTAAAGAATGACAGCCTTTTGGGGGTTTTTTTTGAACTTCTGAAAGTGGTGGCCTTACTCTGAGACAACTCTTGAAATAATTCCAGCATCCCTCTGGAAACTGGATGTCATAGTTGTGAAGTTGTTTGCAAAACCTTCAGGAAGATAATTCCTCTTGATTTACTGAGAGTAGCTAATGTACCAAAACTAACAGCCAAGTGTGAAAAACAGGGTGAAAGGGTAAAGATATACAAAGCAAGAAAATGTATAATAAAGAACCTTAAATTCAATTCTAATCAAAGTCTCACCAAAACTGAACCAATGCACCAGTGTTTCATTTAATTTTTCTCTTAAAAACAGATCAGTTACACCCTTGTGATTTAAAACAGAATTGCCTCTACCCTAAACCAAGATGAGCATATTTCTTTTGAAAAAGACTAACCTTACACCCATTGACTCAGGCAAAAGAACTGTAACAGTCTTAGTACTTTTAGCACCAAACCAGCTTCATTAAAAACACATTCTCTGTTCTATATTTAATAAAATCCTGCTCAACAGCTGGTCAGTTCATTAGTTACAGAGGATAACGTTACCATGCCTGTGTCATCACAACAAAAAAACTTTCAAGCTCTTTAGAATTTTATGAGCAAAGTATCCCAAGGCTAAAGTAATCCGTACATTGAGGGTGCAAGCCACTCTTTTCTCACTACTTTATGCATTTTTAAATGCTTAAAATAGGATACAAACAGTTTACCTGCATGTGAACAGACTTGGCAACATGTATTCATATATTCCTCTTCACTTTTTAAAATGGAAAATCAATTATCTACAAGAAATTAAGTGAAGCTTCATTTTAAGTAGGGAACATACACAAAGCTTGATGCAGGCTGTCCAATTTGTAGCTATAGAAGATGTGGTGCTTACTCAGGTAAAAACTTGGAGCAGCACCAACCTCAGGACAGACAGGATTCCACTGTTCATCAACAGATTTGCAGTTACAAAATGTTACCTGTCCGAAACAGAAGCTGCTGCACCCATATAAGTAGCAGCAGAGTGAACAGTATTTAATTACTAGCTTGTTATGAACTCAAACATCAGCAAACTCATAATGCATGACTAGTAATGTGGCCACTGCTAGGAACAGGCAGAACTGGGTTCCTGTGCCAAATGTGCAAAGCCCAAATTCTGGCCTCTTCTTCTTGTGAGATTATTAGGAGAACGTGTTGTGTGAGCTGGATCTGGGCAGCAGATGCCTCCTTTTAGAGCCTACAGGTTAGATATAAGAACACAGGCTTTGAAAATACAGGCAGAGGTCAAAAGTTAAGACCTCAGCACTGTAAGTAACTCAGAGGTGGTCAATTATTAGCAAATGATGAAGTGCAACCATGAGATTTGGGGTTAATATGTAATACAAATGCATAATCAGATCATATATTAAAATATATTGATTTTGTTGCAAATTAATTGCTCTGTGGCAAAAACTAGGAATTACTCAGATCTAGCCATTACCGAGGTGTGTTGTAAATGAACATCAATCTACTCAGCTCAGGTGAGACCCCAACTGGAGTTACTGTGTCCAGTTCTGGAGCTCTCAACAGAAGGAGGACATTGAGCTGTTGGAGCAGGTCCAGAGGAAGGCCATGAAGCTAATCAGAAGGCTGGAACATCTCACTTATGAAAACAGGCTGAAGGAGTTGGGGTTGTTCAGCCTGGAGAAGAGAAGGTTCGGGGGGAACCTCAGAGTAGCTTCTCAATACCTGAAGGGGGCTACAGAAAGGCTGGGGTAGGACTTTTGAAAAGGGTACTGGATGGCCGGAAAAAGTATAAAAGGATGCAGACTGGAAGAGGGTGGATTTAGGCGGGATAGAAGAAAGAAGATGCTTACTGTGAGGGTGGCAAGACATTGCAACAGGCTGCCCAGGGAGGTTGTGGATGACCCCTCCCTGGAGGTGTTTAAGGCCAGGCTGGATGAGGCACTGAGCAACCTGGTGTAGTGAGAGGTGTCCCTGCCCATGACAGGGGAGTTGAAAATAGATGATTTTTAGGGTCCCTTCCAACCCAAACAATTCTATGATTCTATCCTTATTTAGTACAGTTTTATTACAAAATTAAAAACTTTTCCCATCACGCTACCTCCAGTTGCAGCAATCACATTCTTTTCTTACATTTACTAATACACAATCAACCTGCACTTGGGTGCAACATCATGCCACCACTTCTGGCTCCCCACAATATGTTACTGTATCCCAACCAGCTCAAAAGGGTGCTCATAAGAACCCACACATTGGGATCCTATTTCACAGACTGTTTTCCAAAGAGGGCAGGCTGCACTTCTGTTTGCAATTCGCTAATTCTCTGGAACAATTTGGTACAAACCAACAGAGGACAAACATCAGGATGTGAATTTCTCTGTTCTTATGAAGGGTGTGTTAACCTAAAAGCAAACGATAATTCAAGTGTCAATTCACTGGGCTGCCAATACACCCAAGTTACAGCCAGACAACACAGCAGTGAGTGAAAACATCTGCCACCTCCCAGCACTTCTCTGCTAAGAGATGCCAGGAGTTGTGCTTCATGCAGAAACTGATGTAATGCATCTTAAAAGGGATAGGCAATCCCTTAAAACCTTCTTTCTAGGAGTAATGAGTCCAAGTGGGACTGCAAGGCTTTAATAGTTTAAACCAGACATGCTTCAACACATACATAAACTAGAATTGCAGGCTGATGTTAACCACTGTCTCCTGGTGCAGCTGCACTGCCTGAACAGATGTGCAGTACACTCCAAATGAATGCAAATTAATGGATTTCCTGGTACTGCAGTTCTTTATTCCTGTAAGAATACCTCAGCAGATGTCCCAGCCCAGTTGGCCAATCTGTGTTCTGAAACAGTGCAATCCGTTTCTGAAGAGCCCCTGCCCCTCTTTTACTTATTTCTAAGAAGTGGACTTGCTCTTTTTGGAGGCTGGAAACCTTTCCTTCTTTCAAACTATAGCACTAACAATGGGATACAGTACAGCTTGCTACTTAATACAGCCAAGTGAAATCAAAGAACAGTCATATGTTGTGCTGGTAGAAGATAAGAGATAAACTAGGTAAGAGAATGAAAAAGAAGCCTGATTTCTGATAAAAAGTGCACTACAACATGATCAATGCACATACCATATATCAAGTATCTTCATACCATATATCAAGTATCTTCATACCATATACATTTTGACTCCAGCACTAACACGGCAATTAAATAACTAATAAATTAAGGAAATTGTTCTATCAACATAAACCCACCCCCCATCTAAAAAAAACCCAGGCCCACAGTTGTCACCCTGAGGGTTCAGAAGTAGTGGTGGCTGCTCTAAGGAGAGGGAAAATATGATCAGAGTTAGTTATACCTGTAAGAGTCCATAGATTTCAACAATTAATCACTAAACACTTCATCTATTTCAACAGTTCAAAGTAATACATTTTAAAGCATTTCTGTTAATCTTAAAATAAACTTTTGTTATTTGGTTTGTCATCAGCCCCTCAGAAGAGAAGATTCATGCCAGCATGCTCTGGAATTGGCAGAAATGTGCTAACAAAGCTGGTAATATTAACCCACACCTGCAAAACCAAGGTCTAGATGAGGGTTCCAACTGGTTGAAGGCATGCACATTCCCTACATACCTCCCAGGCAGCCTCCATCCACTCCCAGCACCTCAAGAAGAAGAGGCAGCTGAAAAATCATGCTACTATATATATCAGGCTCGTCTGCTGACTGATGTTTATGCACATTTTTGATAACAGAACATGCTATAATTTTGGATCCTTAGTGTATGAAAGAAATGCATAAAGCAGCCTCCTTAGCTGAATTATCAAGTCTTAAGTTCTGCTCTTCCTTCTGCCACTCAACTTTATTTTGAGCAATGCTTCTGCCAACCCATTCATTTCTCCTGGCTGACAGATGTTACTGTGTCTTCTCTCTCACCACCCATCCACTGCTGAAACAGCACCACAAACTCTACCTGAAAAGGCAACTGTTGATGCCATTATGAAGTGAGAAAAGTAGAATAACAGTGGGTCACAACAGTAGAAACAGGACAGATGGACTGAGGGAGAGTAAGAGAATAAATACTCTGCATTTGGGTTTGGTTTTTTTTTTTAGACTTGGGGATCACGTCTGCTTTGATGTGTGTGCATGTAGTAGAAATTGAGAGGAGGTGGTGGGATTGAAGTTGAAAAAGAGAAAAATCAGTCTTAGATAACATGCCACAAAAACAAGCAAATTTCATCCTCAGCAAGAAGCTCGCCTTCACCTTAAAAAGAATTTTTTTCCAATTATAAACAGTTTGGGTGGCAACTCCACCATAATTCCCCACATGGGGGTCTGTGGTTTCACAGCACACTCAGGATTATTTCTAGCTCTCTACTTACCACAATTTTCTCTAGTTTCATCCCATGATAGTTAAATCATCGGATGTTCTTCCTTTCATGTTGTTTGCTTACCCTGAGACTTCAGGGAGGAAAGAGGAAAAAAAGGGAGGAAGGTACACACAGAAGACAAAAGAAAAAAGGATTTTCCTTTAGAAAAAAAAGAAAAGGAATATCTATAAAGAAAAAAACCTTATGGTTAAAATCCTTTATATTGATTAAAAACACCCTAGGAAATGCATTAAAGCTATAATCACATAATCTCTTCTTAATAAAGTGCTTAGAGATCAAAAAACTGAATGAACTGTGAGACAATGAATAGAACTGTCCTGAACTGCAGAAAATCACAAATATTCCTGACCTTGAACAGCTTCACAGCCATTAACAAGCAAAGCACAAGCTATATTAATAACCTTTGTGTTGTTGCAGCATTAAAACAAGATGCCCAAAATAGCATTTTCTCACTGAAAAATAACATTTTGGGACATCAGTGTGCTGACCTAAGGATTAGGAAATAGCTGGATTGTTGGCTTTTTTATTTTGCAGTCAAGAGACTGAGAGCCTCAATCATCATCTACAACATCCTTAAAACTTGTGAATTAAGTTTAAAAATAGAACTTACAGCCAATAAGTTTAATCATATTTCTGGTGTGGATACAAGTACATAACTTTCTCTCCTCCCTTCCTCACAACTGCCTTCAGTCGAAAGCATCCTCTTACATCATCTCAATTTTATATTTGGCATTTCTCCTCTGAAAGGCATAAATATGGCACCTGCTGTGAAGCATGGTCTCATGCTTTTCAGATCATCTGGAGTTCTCCAAAGTTAGGAGCTAAATGTCCTTGGTTCTTATACAACAATCCCTCCCATGAGTACAACTTGGTTTCTGGCAATTCCTATCTCTTTAGGACACAGTAAAACTGTGGTAGCAAGAGTTACAAACATAGCTATGAACTTACTCAGAAAAACTATTTTAAATCAATAATAAAATTAACTTCAGATTATAATCAAAGTAACCAAATTACTTAGCACACCAAGGAGAAATAAGTTTATTATATAGAAACTGGATCCATTAGCTTATCTTCTGCATCAAACAGATACTCCAGGCTTCAGTCTCACCCACTGCTATTTACCACAAATCAACCCATTACATCACATCTTGCAGTCTGTCCAAGAGAAAAACCAAGAAACTCTTAAGAGCAGCTCTGTCCAACTCACAGAGCAAAGTCAAAAAGTTCTTTGTACTCAGCAAGAAAGCTCTCATCAATGTGGATGCTCAGAGTTATCATGCCTTGTCAACCTGACGGTCAACACATGAAATGTAGTCTTTGGCAACTGTGCTGGACCCCAGACAGAGAGCCGAAAAAGGAGTACAAGATTTAAGGAAAGATCCAAACGTGTTCATGCTCAAAATATTCATTACAACTCACTGGAAAAGCTTTTTAAAAGTGGAAGACAAAAATATAAATACATCTATGTAAGAAAAACAAACTTTCTGGAAATACTTAACATCTGCCGGGGATGGCAGGCAATCAAAATAAGAAGAAAATCTCATTAAATTGGGTTTAAATAAATTTTTAGTACAGGGTTCTATATGTAAACTTTATGCTGATGGAAAAAAAATGTAGCAAAGTCAAAATGAAATAGTGGAAAAGAAGAAAGAAATATATAACAAGTTAGTACGTGCATGCTTTTAAGCAAATGTCTATCAAACCATAGGGAAGAAAACTCCCCCACAAGTCTCTAAGCTGAACATTAAGTAAATCTTTCAGAAATATTTATTTCTTGTTGCTTTAGAACTTCTTGAACCTGGGTCAAAGTATAACTTTTTCCAACGGATTTGTTCTTGGCAAGCATTTTGAACACTTGCCAGCTTTCGTGGCCAGAAAAACGGCTGAAAATCCAAACTGTATCTCCAGAGCACAAAATTCAATGGAACTGAAATGTCAACACAGTCACCTGTTTGGAAGCAATAGTGCTGTTGCTTACTCTATCACTGTAGTTCCTGCATTTAAATTCTTCTTTTTATTATTGAAAAGGATGAAATTGCAATTTGTTTCATATCTAAATGAATTATTGAAATTCACCTGGACTATAGTGTCCAGTTCTGGAGGCCTCAACATAAGAAGGCTATGGAGTGGGTTCAGAGGAGGCCATGAAGATGGTCAAAGGGCTGGAGCAACTGCCTTATGAAGACAGGCTGAAGGAGTTGGGTTTGTTCAGCCTGGAGGAGAGAAGACCCGGGACGACCTCAGAGTAACTTGTCAATACCTGAGGGGGTCCTACAGAAAGGCAGGGGTAGGACTTTTTAATAAGATATGTGATGGGAGGACTAGAAATAATGGATGTAAATTGGAAGGGGGCAAATTCAGGCTTGACATACGAAAGAAATTCTTTACAGTGAGGGTGGTGAAACACTGGAACAGGTTGCCCAGAGAGGTTGTGGATGCCTCCTCTCTGGACGTGTTCAAGGCCAGACTGGACAAGGCACTGAGCAGCCTGATCTAGTGGGAGGTGAGGGTTGTAGTGGGGGTTGGAACTTGATGACCTTTAAGGTCCCTTCCAACCCAAACTATTCTATGATTCTGTTACATCAGCAAAGTATTCCAAATAATTCCCTGCAATGCTTGTATATATCCCACTGATCATCATCAACTTTTATTAACAGCTGATACCACCAAAACAAAAGAATACTTCCATTGAAATAAAAGTAGTTAATGTTGCTTATTTCTCTTTGTAAACAGCAGCAATTTGTCACACAGAGATGGGCTTTGCATAGTATTAAAAAAGGCAATCTATCCCATTCAAACTGATGGGTGACTGTGGTGTTACTAGGTTAGCATAAAGTCTGAACAACTTGGCCACAACCATGACAACATTCAAGGATAATACTTTCAAAAGAGATCCAGTTCCATGCCAAGCATGAGGATATTCTAACCTGTCTCCTATTATATAAATACCGCTGAACTGCTGGAAGGCCATCAGCTTCAGTTATCTGTGAGATGTAGTAAAATACTGTGAGCTGATCTGGGTGTTCCTGCTCTGGCAGGGGGTTTGGACGAGATGATCTCTTGAGGTCCCTTCCAAGCCCTGACATCCTATCATTCTGTGTGCCCTTAGTGCACTGTAAGACAAGACTTAAAAACTACTCTGAGTAGGAGGAAAACAGCCTCCCCGCTTCGGCCATCCCTAGAGAGTTGTAGAACAACTTGTACTGGCAAACTCTGAAGGATAGCTCTGTTTCAGCCACAGCCCTTGCGAAGCAAAAT
Organism: Turnix velox; assembly: GCA_013400935.1. Lineage (NCBI taxonomy): Eukaryota > Metazoa > Chordata > Aves > Charadriiformes > Turnicidae > Turnix > Turnix velox. Next base: position 306,342 of record VZTY01017200.1, on the reverse strand, counting down.
GGGAAAGAAGTAAAAAAGAAGTGCAGAAAACAGCCTGTACAGGCAACATAAGGAAAGAAACATCCCTTTGTAGCTCCTCTCTAGACTGCTAGGTAGAGGAAGGTAGAACAAACAAAAGTCCCCACAAGTCTCAACAAGCAACACAGGTTTCTGAGATGATGTCCTACATTACACAATTCTAAAGGATGGATGCAAAGCCCTACAAGCTCTCTTTATTGCTTCTACCCTGTCATTAACAGTATTCCTCTTTGTAGCCTCTCTCACAAGTTTTCAGGTCCTCAAGAAGGCTGCAATCTACTGTTACCTGAGAAAGCTGTTTCATCTCCTGGTTCTGGTCCACGGTGCAGTAAAAGTATGTGTAATGAACTTAATTGAATGTTCCAATGCTTTTAATAAACTATCTAATTACTGGAAAGGCCTCCTTTTCAAAGCATATTTTCTTGTGGCTATTTCCAATACTCTCATTCAAAGTTTGGTAGGAAAAATAGCCTTATTTTCAGTACTGAAAGCAAATCTTTATTCCTCCTAAAGTGCAGTTCCAAAATAAATGTAAACATCAACATTTTGGCAAATTTAATTATTTTCAATATCAAACACGGGTGGTCATGAATTTTGTCTTCCTTCTCACATGAAAGTTACAAAAGAAATCTATCCTTAAATAATCCAGGAAATTAAAACCAAGGTCTGTCTCTTAATAGACATAAAATCACACCTTACCACTTACTTAGTATCACTAACCTGCAAGTATCACAGCAGAATGAGGGCATATCTGTAAAATAAAAAGATAGGTTTTGAGGACCTGACATTCACACTACAGGCATCTCAGCTCAGGGGTGTGGGTACTAGGAGGCTGGTTCTGTGGATTTTATGTACTCTGGTCTTAACAAATAAATACCAATAGTTTGAAGACAGTGCTCAGATTTCTGGAATGTTTTCATTAAAGTGGAATTTAGTCTGTGATCTCTGAGAGTATTCCACTATAAAAACCAAAGAGTTATTAGCAGGGTTATCAATTCAACTGAAAAAGCACCTCTCCTGCAAGCTTGTGTTTGAAAACATGCCAAACCACTCAATTCATACCATAGACACTCATCAGAGAAGCTGCCAAGGAAATAAACTTCATACATTGATTACCTGCAGTTACTCTCCCAAGAAACATAGCACAGCTTGTAATCTTAATGCCCAAGAAGGTATATAAAACCCCAGGGGTTTTACCTGTACTTTGATTATGGGCCGTCACACACTTGCAGATTTACTAAAGGAGAGACCCTGAAATCAGACTCTGGACCCTGTTTGAAAGGTGTAGAGAAAACGAAAGTCAGTAAGAATCACAGAATGTCAGGGATTGGAAGGGATCGCAAGAGATCATCTAGTCCAATCCCCCTGCTGGAGCAGGAACAATCAGACCAGGTCACACAGGAACATGTCCAAGCAGGGTTTGAATGTCTCCAGAGAAGGAGATTTCACACCCTCTCAGAGCAGCCTGTGCCTCTGTCACCCTCTCTGTGAAGGAGGAAAGCAGCCTGAAAATCTGAGGGGGGAGAGGTGGTTGAGGGGTGGAAATCACAGTAAGTAAACCTAAGAGCTGGTTAACAAACTGAAAATTGAGGGAGGGACAAGAAAAATGCCCTGAAGGAGGAGATCAAGTAACAAAACTTTTCAGTGTAGATCTGAAGAGAGTAAACAAAATGGACATTTAGTAGATCAAAAGGTACTAGAAAGAGCAGCCTGACAGAAAAGGAATAAACTCTCTGGCTGAATACAATGGGCCATGTGACCAAGGAAACAGATCAAAGTACATTAAATAACACTAAATCAACACTGTGAGTGATATGCCAACAGACACAAAGTAGCATTACAAGTGCAACTGGTAATGCATAACTAATAAGTTTCCATAGAAAAATAGGAATTAAACTAATAGCAGGGCTTGACAGAAGCTATTGGCATTTCCTGATATACTTAAGCTGATAAAGCTTCCAGCTCCTGCAAGGAATAGGTACAGTTTTTGTTTATGAGAAAGCCACAAGCAGCAACTAGAACTTCCAACTTCTAGACCTTCCTTAAATAAATAATCTAAGATAACAGGAAACTCCCTCAGGACTACTATTTCTCAATATTACTGTCAGCCTTAAAACACACTGTTTCACTACACACATATACATTTTCAACTATAATTTCTACAGTTCCTAGGAGTCATAAGAGACAAAACATAACATTATCTTTGCCTTAAGACATTACAGGTCTATGTTTAGGTGGTTGCACAGGCACTAAGAGCCAATAATAGGAAAAAAAAAATCATAGAACACATTCAAGATCTACACGCAGATGAGAATACTTGGTATAAATTACTTACTAAGCATTCACAGGTCAGAAATCCTAAGGACTATGGTTACAATAATCACTTCAATAAATTGATGAACATTAACACCCTTCCTTGTGTCAGTGACAATTCAGAGTTCATTTAAACTTAATGTTTTGAAAAACTAGATGTAACACTTTCAAATGTTCCAAACCAGCCACTCTCTTCAGCACATATTACACATGAAGTGTGCAGAGATACTTGGAGATGCTGTGCACCCACACAACTAACCACAGATGAGAGAAGGGATAAAACCAACCATCCTTTATAGACTCTGGACATATTCCATTTGTTTCCATTTTGAGAATGAATCCCCCTCAATCATCTGAGAATTATGTTTATTGATACCAAGTCTAGACTTCTACTCAAGTGTCTCACACTAAATACTGCACAGGAGTGTCAAGAGGTATTATATTTTTTGTTTTGTTTTTAGTATACTGCTAGACCTGAAGGTAGTTGAGAAAGAAGAGGTTTTAAAAATACCTTAATCCACAGTTGTAGTTTATAAAGTACAGAGTGAAGTTTTCTCCAGAAGTCAGCTGGGTGATCTGTTTCTGTTACTAGCATGACACTATCTTCCAGCCTATGTGCTACTTTCAAAGTTTGCATGCATTCAGTTTATCATGCCTTCAAACTCTACTATCCTAGCAACAAAATCAGCTTTCTGAAGGTTAGTAAACACTCTTCATCACAAGCAGCAAAGCTTTCATCTCTCCACTGGGAATCATCCATACTGCTATTTTTTAACAGGTGGCTGCGTAGTGAGTGTCAAGCAAAGAAAACTTACTTGCATAACATCCTTTCTGCATTTTTATATAAGCACAAACCAAGCAGGACATCTTGTATAGAACAGGATGATATCAGTGCATATCAGATTTTTCCAACTTTTTTATCAGATGCAATTTAAAATAATTTATCTATTCCCTCTTCCCCTCTGCTTATTTGCTACCAAAACCTCAAACCCCAAATCCAACTCTCCAAATACTTGTTTTATAGAGGCAACAAGTTCTGTCAGTTCGGTCGAAGCACAGGGTTACAATTTGTCATGTTTCCTACTTGAGAAGCCTCACCTAGAGCTCTGCTTGCAAGAGAGTCAATGCTAAGCACTGAGAAGCAAAACTCACCTTGCTGTGCCATTATCTCCATCAATAAACAGAAGTAGAGGGCTGTAAAACAGAGAAAGTTTCTATTGGCTTCACCAAAAGGAAAAAAACCAGTCAAACACTTCTGTGTCATTAAACAAAAGCTTTTCCCAACAGATGCAATCAATGCTTTCAACCAGCTCACAACTTGCACAGTACTCAATGCACTGACTGCAGGAGCTCATAATTTATTTTTGTAGCTAGTTCTAAATGTAGCTAACATAAAAATCCAAAATATCCATTATTAGCTGCACTCAGTTTGCAGTACAGCAGAAAAATCTGGACTGGCAAATCTGATTTGCTTCTATTTCCCAGTTCTAAGAAGAAAACCACAGATGTTAGATTTAAATTGCAAAATAATAAAACTGCCCTCAAAAATCCCCATCCCCTTGTGTCTCAGCTTAGGTTCCACACCCAGGGACTAAACACAAAAAAAATCCCCCTCAGCTGGAAAGTTTTATGGTGGGAGCAGTGCAAGAACCTTCAAGTAACATGGTGCTACCACTGACTAGCACATACCATCTGCATCCTCTTGTCACATCTCCATGATCTCCCATGATCTTTACTCAGCTGGTCCACAAGGAGGAAAACCTCCAGTGTTGGGCCACACACACCCCTCCTTGCAACAAAAAGGTGCCACAAAAGGGATGGGGAAACATAAAAAGCATTAAAGGCAAACACTACACATAGCACTGGTAGAAATATTTGTCCCTCATGCCTTGGAGCCTTCCCCCTGATTTGCTCTAAGGACCAGTTTGTATAGACACCCTAACATTATTTTATAGTACTAAACACAATGTCCCTACATTGTTTTATGGCACAGATCCTTGATATTTTCCAAAGCAAAGGCAATGAAAACTCACATTTGTGAAAACATTCTTTTTTCTCTGCACGGTAATGACAAAAACAGATGGACATTTTCCCCACTTTAGTTGACATTTTAGTATTTTGAAAGGACATGAAGAATTATAACTTGATTTTTTTTTTTTATACTTTTTCTCAAAACAAAAGGACAAAATGTGATATAGCACCAGCCTTAAAAAAATAATGGTAATTCTCTTATTTTTGAGTAGCATAATGTAGTGGACATAAAACTTGATGAAAACTCATTTCATTCTTCACTGAAGGCCAGTTATATCTGAGGCAGCTCTCAGCAATCAAAACATGAACACAGTCAACACTTTAGAATAAGAAAGTGTATTTTTTACAAGATGCACAGGCAACAATCTGTAAATGGTCTATAGAAACAACCAAAACCACCCATCATACAGGACATTTTATAAAATGTGATTTACAAATATACAGTAAAACACCACCTTTGGGACTGTATCATAATGAAAAGATAACCTGCTAGATTCACATTTTTCCCCATTTCTGTTGACATTTTAGGGGAAGAGAGAAGGAATTTGAAGGACAAAGTAGGGATCAAGCATAACAAAGATCTAATATTAGCAGTGGGTGAAGGACAAATGCATAAAAAGTTTCATAGGCAAGAGTGAAGTGACACTGCAAACACTGCAAGCAAATAAACATCACGGAGATGAAAAATGCAAAGCAGCAAGCCTCAGAGAAGGAACAGCAAAACCACTAACAAAAAATCTCCCCATATTACAGTCAGCCTCAAGAAACCCATTTTCAGAGTGTTTTTCCCTCCCAAAAGGAGAGAGGTGACAGGACATCCCACAATTTTTTTCAAGAACGTTGACAAGAGTGAGTTTTAAACTTGGTGCAGCATAACTACAAAAAGTCATCTGCTGAATGCAATAAATTTTAAATTAAAAAAATAACATACACTAACATTTCTTATTCTTCCTTGTCCTCCAAAGAGGTTTCTTTTTTAATATAATTTTTTTTAAAATATAATTTCAGAAGATCGAGTTTGGAAAGACTATTAAAAATTGTGAATTTTTTCAATACAAGCAATTAATTGTGACTTGCTGAAAGAAACCAAATCTAAAACCAAAATCAAGACAACAACAAAAAATGAGAACTGAAGGAAGAAAGCAGCAACCCCTAGGCTGGTGCTTGGACAGATCACATAATTTTGTGTCAGTTGCAAAAAAATAGAATTATAGAATAATTTGGGTTGGAAGGGACCTTCAAGATCGTCCAATTCCAATCCCCCTGCCATGGGCAGGGAACTAGTTGCTCAGTGCCTCATCCAGCCTGGCCTTAAACACCTCCAGAAAGGGGGCAACCAAAACCTCTCTGGGCAACCTGTTCTACTGTCTCACTACCCCCACCCATAAGGAATTTCTTACATCCAGCCTGAATCTCCCCTCCTCCAATCTGCATCCTTTATACTCTTAGTCCTGCCTTTCTGTATTGATAAGTCAATACCTTCAGGTATTGATAAGTCACTGTGAATGAAATAGAATTAATAGAAACTGAAGGAATAATAAAGTTTGTAAGAAGCCAAGACTGGTTACAAATTGCAGTGAGACAGATAACCCACTCATCTCCACCTAACCTAAGCTTCCCTTTAAATCACAGGTTTTGTTTAATTGGACAGAGGAACTAGCTCATCTAACAGCACTGTTGAAGTGAAGAGTTTTGAGTCAATATCTAAGATGAAGGAAAACAGCACAAATCTCAAGTAACAGTTAAATGGAAAAAATGAGATACACGAGTAAAATGTGATTCACAGGAATCACAAAACCCCCACCACTGTGACCACGTTCCTCACAAGTCAAGTTGCAATTCTCACATGTACTTTTCTTTCTGGGAAATGAAATTCCAAGTACTGAAACATATCAAACTGTACAGTACAGTATAGTCTGTACAACAACGGAAGAGAAAAAGAAAGAAAAAGAAACTACCTCAATTGATACCTCCTAGCCAAGAGTCTGTATTTTGGACACATGGTATCTTTCCTTCCCCTCCAGAGCAGTATTTCAGTAAATCCTACTCGTGGACTAGGAGATTTTGGCTTGTCATATGGCAGTACAGAGTACAAAGAGGTGTCTTGTGCCCAGCAGACAAGCCGAGCAAAATCAGATGATAAGGAGTGGATGGATTGGAAACACAAAGAAATAAACCTTGGGAAGTGGTGCTAACAAGACAGGAAGTCTTACATCCTTTTTTTTCCCCCCGTAGGCATCAGAGCAAATTAGAGTTTTCAGACAAGATGTCAGCAGAACAATGATTTTGTTGAGATTAAAGGGAGAATTCCTACATGAGTTAGGGAAGAACACGGCAGAAAGCAGTAAGACTTCTTACAGAGTATCTTACAAGAAAGGTAGGAATGAGCCCTCATTGCTGAATAGGATGGGAAAGGAAAGACAAGAAGATGATTCAGTGGGGAGAGCAGGATGGGGAAGGGAACACTCTCAAACACTGACATCCAGTGATAGGACAAGGGGGACAACAAGTGCGAACTGGAACACATGAGGTTACTCATGAATGTAAGAAAAAACCTTTTCACAGTGAGGGTGACAGAAGAGTGTCCCAGGCTGCCCAGAGAGGGTGTGGGGTCTCCTTCTCTGGAGACATTCAAACCCCACCTGGACACCTGTGTGATCTAATCTGAGTGTTCCTGCTCCAGCAGGGGACTGTACTAGATGATCTCTTCAGCTCCCTTCCAATCCCTGACATTCTGTGTGACTGGCTGTGAAACTAGTATGGAGAGGAAAATACAGAAGAGAAATATCAGCATAGCAAGGGCCCAATTGTGAAACCCAGTTAAAAATCACATTACACTAAACTGAGATTAGAGAGGGGGAGGAGTGCTTGCCTGTTAAAATAATCATGATGTAGGACAGGATACAAATGGCCACATCTCACAGAAAGTATGTCAAAACTCTACAAGACTTAGGTTTTACTTTCTTTTTTTATCTTAATGTCCTCACATTCAGGAGAGGCCAGTACAGTGCCTAGGAAGGAGTGGGACTGGAGATGAAAATGTTTTCAAGAACATAAAGCATGATTGTTAGCCTAATGGAGGCTTACTGTGCAGCACAGGAATTACTTGCAGGAATATGTCATTACAAAAATATACTCATTTGCCATTTTTATTATGAAATTTTAAAAAGCTACGTTACTCTGCATATTTAATCACCATGACTATTAAGGAACAAGAACAAATTCTGAATCTCTGCCAACACCAACATTTTCCTTTACTACAGAACTGTGCCTTAAATGGAAGTAACACAGAAAGAAAAATAAGAGGGTTTTTGTCAGTCATGCCAGATGACCATCAATAAAAAATGCTCAAAATTTGTTAACAGCCTATTTTTTCTTCTAAGTTCCAGAGAATAGATGTCTTAGAGGTGGAACTACAGAGGGTCTATTTTATTAAAAGAGCTCTTTTTTTCATTTATCATTAAGAACTTTAAAAGCCCAGAATGTCATTTTCCTGAATTTTTGTATTTTGAATAGGGTAAAGAGTACCATAGAAATCCTTCATGTTATGCAAAGTAGTGTCCTTGAAAGTTTTTCTCATTTGTACCCTTTAGCTCACAACATGAGGATATCTTATAATTAACTGAGAACTGTAATGCAAAATCTAATAAAAAACCCAAAAAACCCCTTTATTTATGGCAACTGTCAACACAGCAAAAATCAGGAATTTTAAAGAAATCTCAAAAAAGAAGCACAAAGGCATTTGAGGAATTTCTGACCAACTCCCAGAGCAGACTCCTGTAGGTGTCTGAACCTCTTCTACAAACCAGACTCTCAAGGATATGCCTCAGCACACTTCACACCTGCAGTCCTCATCAATGTCAACTCAGTATTGTGGGCTTTTGGCACCTCTAAAAAACACAACATGCTCAAGTCACCTCTGATTATCTCCATCTGTGCACATTTATTCTTGTATAAAAGTATCTCATCTCTGTTTATAGTTTAGATCACAAGCCTGGACTTCAAGCTCACACACAGAGACAGGAATACTAAACAGCAGTCTCTATCAAGTAGGAGTGAGGTCTAAATTTTTCAATGTCAGTTTTTTCTTCTCCTTCCCCCCCCTTCTTAATGTGCCTAAGGGGAAAAACTACAAAAAAAAAAGAAAAGATAGTCTTTAGGATTTGGTATATTATAGTCACAACATTTTGAAAGTCAATTCAAACCACAGCTGTAACGTAAGAATTCATAAGAAATCTTTCTTGAGATTTAAGAACTGTTACTGAAAATTCTTTTCAACTACTACTTATGGTTTGCTTTAACACTGAAAATCTGAGGGGACACACATAGTCCCAGTTATCCTCATAACAAGAAACCACAAGCTTACTGCTTTGCTTTTTATGTTGTATCAGTTTTCTATTTGAATGTAGGATATTGTAATGGTCATGTATGTTTTTTGTATGATTATAAAAACATTAATTTTTATATATTGATATTTTTATCTATGAACATAAACCCAATTCTAATATAGGATAAATTCCCAAATTCATTAAGAGAATCTGAGGAGAAAAGAAATGTACATGTGATGAAAGTCACGGGAAGTCATTTTCCATCACTTATCTTTTGAGAGGGTGGTCAAAAGCTGTTTGTTTAATTTTGGTATTCAGAAAAACTTGATCGTTTCAAGGACTATCTATTCTCATTTAAAAGTGTACATATTTAGTAAGTTCTTTCTTGGCACCATCTTCAGAACAGTCACATTAACAGATGGAATGAAAATGGGGCCCAGAGGCAGGACAGACTGACCTTTTAGGACAGGACTCATTTAACCCACAGGCAGATGGGACAGCATATTTTAGGAACACTGCAATTTTCTGTCACCAGTTAGTTCACTAAACATTTCTCTGGGTCAGCCACTCAAACCTGAGCAGCTAACAGTGTCACAACTTCCTCGAGTCCTGCAGATTCTTATTAAATTCAATAATACCTATATATTGTAGACAGGATTTCTTAATCAAAACATCAGTAAGCTGACCCTGCTGGAGAATTTCTTCCTTTTTCTGCCATTAATGTTATTGAGAACTGTGGCTTTGTTGAAAAGAGGACAAGACAGATAAAGATCCTGCAGGGGCTGCACCCGGCAGAGACTGCTGCTGTGTTTTCTGGAAACTCATTAGCATTGCACAGCTGATGGCACACAGTGACAATGACAGCCCCGAGGGATCTCACACAGGTTGAAGCCAAGGTAGGAACAAAAGATTAGAAGACAAATTTTAAAAGAAGTTTTACCCTTCACCTTAATTAATTGTAGAAGCAGGTGAATGGGTTATCACCAAAAGTATTGTCAGGCTTTAGAACAGGCTGTCCAGGCAAGCAGGTGAGACATCACCTCTGGAGGTGTTCAAAAGACTCAGAGATGTGGTGCTGAGGAACTCGACACTTAATGATACTGTTTTTAGTGGTGAACTTGGTGGTGCAGGGCAATGGCTGGACTCCTTGGTCTTAAGGGTCTCTTCCAACATAGAATCATAGAATAGCTTGGGTTGGAAGGAACCTTGAAGATCATCAAGTTCCAACCCCCCTGCCATAGGCAGGTACACCTCCCACTAGACCAGGTTGCTCAGTGCCTTGTCCTGGCCTTAAACACCTCCAGCATCTTGACCTAAATCTCAATTGAGAGGGGAATCACACATAAGTAACTCTGTGATTTTCCTAGTGAACTCTCCCTCAGGTCTTCTGAGGGTTAGGTGATGTCACAGAGAGCCTCCAGAGGATCTGTACCAAGATTACCTTTCTTTATAGGTACCAGGAACTTAGAGGTGAAGAGACTACGTGCATGTTAGGCGAGTTGCAAGAGCTCCTCATTAATTCAAGAGGACACAGTGCTACTTGAAGTGTTTAGATATGAATTCTAGTTTGTGTGCTCAAAGTATTAGCTAGCAATACACTCAGCAATTATCACACAACACCATTACCACCACTGGTCCTGGTCTTTAAATCCCAGATTCAAAGGTTATATTGAAGAGTCAGAGCTCATGTGTGCCTCCTGTTGACCCCCTGTCAACACACACTGTCACCAGAGCACAGCAATCTCACTCTTCTGGTTCATGGAATTAGCAGACTTGCTACCAATAACTCACTACTAGGAAAGCAAGCCTCAGCTATTTCATTGCATTCTATCAAAGGAAAAAAACAAAATTAGAAAGCTACCTAAAAATACAAAATCATATTTTGAAGATATACAGATCTATTGCTGGATTACTTACAAAGATTTATGTACATGTGCAGTTGATTTCCTGAGCATGAAAAATTAATCTATTTTTTCCCAGTATCTTATTTGATCTTGAAACTGAAATTATCAATAGCTGGTGTTCAGGGACAGGGAGAAAGAAAAATTATAGCTTTATAGCTGGTACCAAGTAACATACTCAGTCCAAAATAGTTAGCAGGAAAAAGGATTGTACCAATAAAAAACTCCATACCATCACACCTTGCAGTAATTTAAGTAGGAATAAATTCCATCATTCAGCAATCCAACTTGATGCTACTCAGCTTAGTAAAGCACATTTGTTTACAGTACTGAGAAAATAAAGAATACTATTAAAATCACCTCCACTCACAGGTTTATTCCTTTTTATTTTACATAATGAAAATAGCAGAAAATTTACCTTAGGAAAATAAAACATAATATACTCAGTGATTACATTGATAACACTTGAGAAGAAGAACCCATAATTTATGCACTTCAGTTCTCTTTTGATAAAGGATCATTAGCAATGTACTTACTTGGAAGCAGTAGAAGAAAAATTATGACCCAAAAGCAGCATCTTTACATTTATGTTTTCACAATTAAAGAACCATGGAATGGTTTGGATTGGAAAGCATCTGGAAGATGATCTCATTCCAACCCCCCAGAAGGGACACCTCCCACCAGACCAAAGCCTCCTACAATCATGCACCCTTCAGGAATATGCTGAAAATTCATAGAACTTGACTTGCAGCTATTAAAATAGACAGAAGCCTCCCCAGGTGTAATGAGAGCACTTAATCCCATGCATCCAAATATAAATTAAGTCAAAATCATTCCCACATCCTTTGGTGACTCACAATCTGATTTGTGCAATTAAAAAAAGCTTATCCAAACAACCTGGGTATCTAGGCAGCAAAACCTCACTCCATATGAATACTTCCAGCATACCTGAACCAGGTAAGTGAAAACCAGAAAGCTGAAGCTCTGTGTGATTTATACAACATTCAGAATGGTAAAGGTAATTACTTAAGTTTGCAAATCTCTACAGTTTCAGTTTTTTCAGACTTAGAAAACTTTTGCTAATTAATAAAGTTCTGGAAATGTTTCTTATTATTTATTTTCATAATGTGAGAGGAAAAAAAATTCCCACAAGTGCTATGCAGAAACAGGAGAGGAAGAAGGAGGCAAAAGGAAGATAAAGTTGTTAAGGCTGAAGGAGCAAAGAAGGTAAAGAAAATCTCAGTGCAAGACAATGCTCCGTCTACCCCAAGAGCTATTTGACAAGCTGAGTAACTTTCCTCCTTGAAAGCACTGCAAATATGGTGTGGAGGGTAACAGGAAGGGAAAAAGGGATAAAAACCACACTTATCCACAGAACTGTAAAAGTTTTTTTAAGTTGTGTGGGAAAACTCTTGGGAGGAAGCTGCTCTCTCTCACTGTTAACACTGCCCACAGAACCGCAGCCTTTTCTGCTTTCAGGAGAGAAGAGCATGATTCTAAGAGTGAATGCAAGAATGCAGGGATATCACCATGTCACAGAAGGCATGACACTGCCATGTGAATGTGACATCTTCCTACTCCTTTCCCTTCAGCCTCCATTACTAACCAGATGAGGACCTCACCAAACCATCATGGCAATTCTCTGTGTAAAGGCAATAGAAGGTCTTTCAGTACACAAATAGTATGTTGCAAGGACTCCTCGGGACCAAACTCAGTCCAGTACATGCCTTTTCACTAAAATGGACAAAACTGATTAACAGTAACATGCCAATCTAGCAACAAAACCCACACAGTTTGAGCAACACTTTCATGGTATTACTCATACATATCACACTTGCAGTGCAAAGTCTCTTTTCTACACCTCACTTTGGCTCCTCTTCCCTTCAAGAGGCACACAAGGAAAAGGAAATGAAACAGCTATACAGGAGCTACAGTCCTCCAGCATTTAAGCTACACTGGCCTTTATCTTCCTGCTTCTTGAACTTACATAATTTAATGGAAATCCACAAAGGTGACCTCATGAATAAGACTGGTAAGCAGTTTGGACTCAATCTGTAGAAACAGGTGACAAAATGCTTACCCTCCAAATAAACAAACAATGCAGATGGCAACCTCGCACCAAATGAGGAGCTGAAGAACAAAGTTAGAATAAAGTTCTAAGTTCTGAAGAACAAATTTCTCTCTGCCATGCATTAGAAGCAGATGAAAGCAAGTGCTAACAAGGAGAAAACATCTGTAAGAGGTTTATATATGGAACACAGTTGTTGCCTAAGCAAATGGAACTGTGAATTTGCCTTTGTTAGTTCATCTAACAAACTGGGCAAACTGCTACAAGGTAACACAAGAAAAATCCATAAGGAAAGGCCCAAAGCAATGCTTTTAAATTGTGAGGAAAATTAAGAACTTCACTGGAAGATTTTCTTTCTGTTTAACCAGTAAGTATAAATAACACTTTAAAAACTCATGAACACAGAAAATCATGTAGAAGAGAGACACAAATGGCGTTCAAGAGTCTGGAAATAAGCAAACAATCTTTTGCTTTTTCTGCACTTTCCAGTTGTCATTCTACAGCAAAACAGACAGAATTTAAGGACCCATCAGTTTTCAGATGAAAATCCTATTTCTAAACAGGATTAGCTGGTAACCTAAAAATATCAGCCAGTAATCTCCAAAAGTCACAAGCCCATGCACCCCACAAAGTCCTATACCAATCACTAACTAAAAGAAATTAGGTCAGAATCCAAATCAGATCACACTAGAGTAGCATCAATCTTCTTATTTCAGAGCTGTCGCATTTTAAATCTTTCACAGTTTCCACATAAATTATTAAAAACAGAGATCTTTCTAACCAAAAGTGACATTCTAGTTCAATGTCAAATTTCAGTGCAAATTCCAGTTTAAAAAGGCATATTTAAAGTTTATCTGCAGTCACTTAAGACATAGATTCATAAATATAACCCTGGTCAAGTCTAGACTGCTTTAGGGTTGCCTTAAAACGATCTGGAATCATGTAGCAGTATTTCTGCCACTGCAATCTGACCATACAATTTCTTCCTTCACCGAATCCTCTGCCTAATTCCTAGCAGATCAACATACCCTACCCACAAAATCAGATAGGCTGTTCCTGTTTCAATTCTGCAAATCTACAGCTCCATCTCACAGATAAGCTGTGCACTGGAACTTGAGAGATGCAATATGTGACTCAGCCACTGCCCTGCTATCCCTGTACAATCCCACGCCTTCTTTACTGCATATAAAAATAGGATAAACAGGATACAATAGCCCCAAATCTTTGAAATATATTGATGTAAAACATACAAAAGTAAATTGCATCTGTAGGGCTGTGACAATTTGAGCTGGCATTACTGTACATATCAAGAGATTTGGCCCTGAAGCTGTTAAAATAAATCTGTGTGAAGTTTTAGCCTCAAAGGGCTAAGCTTAGCTGGAATTTACAACAGTACAAAATCTATACAAAACCTTCCAGTGTCACTCAACATCAGACACATTGCATGTTTATTTTTACAATCTGCTGTTGTAAAATATTGATGCTTTTAATTATGTTATCATGCCTATAGCAGGGGGGTTGGAACTAGATGATCTTTAAGGTCCCTTCCAACCCAAACTATTCTATGATTCTATGAGATAAACCTTAATATCAAGCAACTGATCAATTGGTCAGTTCCAATGACTGATGGAAATCACTGTCTATACTGTCACCCTTTTTTTTTTTTTTTTTCACAATGCCAACAGTTTTCTGAGATGCAGACTCCAGGATCTTAACTATGCATCAAGTATTTCAGGACATCAAAATAATTTCCACCTAAAAACCATCTCTATTTAAGAAGCAGTCAGATCCTGACTGAGTGATGTTTGGGCAAAGAGGACAGAGATTTAATCAAAGCCTCTTATTTATACTGCTTTCCCTGAAAAGACATCAGTGACTGACAGTTACCACTGCATCAACTGCTTCTCAGCTTGGTACAGGACCTCAATTGATGCTGTCAAAGAGGAGAGGCAGGTAGTATCTAGGACCAGAAAGAAGTTTGAGCTACAGCTTTTAGATAGAGGCTGTTTCTTTCTGTGATGAGAAGCAGCATGCTATCCAAGTCCCATGACATCTTCAACTATAAAATTCACACTTATCTACAAACTTGTCAGCAAAACCAAATCAACTGCCTAACTAATGACAGCAAGACACTTTAACACTCTTATTTTGGGTAATTTTACAGTGACATTTATGAGCTGTAATGAGATATATGAACCAGTGGCATAAACCTACATAACATGTAAGGGACTAGAGGGCAAAATAAGTGGTTTGACTGCTAATTCAACAATATTTTATTTTTTTTTTCCAAGCAGAATGTCTTACTTAATATCATTTTTTACTTGTTATATAACAAGTTGTCTATCCCTGGCTGAGTTACAATAACAATCACAACTCTACAGACTGGCAGTTCCTTTGGGAAGGGACACTTCTTGCCTGCAATTTGAGAAAATACAGAAAATGTCATGAGAAAAGCCAAACAAAGTCTTCACTCATCACACAGATCCGTAAGAAAACCTTGCCCTACCCAAAGACTTAAGCACTGGCTACTGCCTCATCTTTGCCTGACCCCTTTCCTCATGTGTTCTAATGCCATCAGAAACTAAACAGCATTATCAATACAATGTAGAACGTGAAGAAATGCTTTGGTGTAACCAGTGTGGATTATCTCTAATTTCAGCTGCAGACCTCAGTCATTCTGGATCAAGAAAATGAAACATCTTCTCAGGATTCAATACTCACTGGCATGTAACATCACACTGCTTAACTCTCCACAACTTTGCTGCTGACAAAGCAATGCTACATATTCTTGTTAAGAGGCAATATAATCATAGCTTTTTTCACCTCACAGTCAAAAAAAACAAGCAAAACTAACACTTCTGTGAAGATACCATAATTAGCTTCATGCTCCCTCACAATAGGGTATTATAGACATGACAGGATAAAGACAATGGCAAAACCAGCCAACACATACTCAGTTTGAGCTCACAGCACAAGGAAGAGCCACACGATCAAGCCTACATAAGCCTGTTGTGAAAGACAGGACATACAAAGACATCTTCTTAGAAAGATGAACCAACATAAAAGGTTTGCCAGGACAGCTGAATTTTCTGCCTATCACAGCTACTAGTGCTCTCCTGCTTGCCTTTTTAATTCTCTTCAAAACAAAACAGAAGTTGCATAGAAAGAGTTAAACTTATCTCTTCTCCCTCAGGACCACAAACTAATCATAAAAGCTTAGGCAACTATAAAAGCCATCAATATGAGCCAGGCAGGAGTACAATTAAATAAAACAATGTAAAACTGAAATCGCAGGCAGGCAGTTGAACACAGTATGTTGATTTCAAGGTAAACAAGGTTGCAAGAGCATTATGTTATGAATGAGTTTCTTACCATGGCCATATGTAAACATCAGGGTTTTTTAATGCAGGAAAAAGAAAGAACACCAAAGCTCCAGCTGAAATACAGCTGTTCTAGTAATCATCTAACCTCTGATCACCACTGAAAGCTTGACCCATCTTGTTAATGTTTATAATGTCACAAAGCATTAGGCTGCTGTATCATGCTTACCTCCTCATTTTGAAGTAAGTACCATTACTGATGTTTCCCTTCAAAGAAATAAGAAACTTCTAAAATACCTTGTCAGCTATCTCCAAATGAGTTCCTCATCTACGTTCCAGAGCAATATTGACCCTTTTATCCTGGAGGTACCACTTACAGGCTTATCCTAGAACAAAGTCCTGCCTGTGACACAGCAGCAACTAAGTGGTATAACTCTAAAATAAACCTAGTATTTCTCAGGAGTTACATCATATTTGTTATGAATAAAAACTTTAGAAATTTTAAAAAGATTTTTTGCAACTAACAGACAATAGTGAGGTTTGGTTCACACATTTTTTTGAAGGTCACTATAATGGGCTGTAACAAAAGAGTTGTGACTGCCTAGGTTAAAATGCAACAAACTGTAAATAAAGATCACAACTGCTTATATTAGAGCTGAAGTTCTTATGTAGTAAAAAAAAAGTATACATCAGCCATCTGGTGCACTGTCATTAATAGAAATTAAAATCACCTTTCTGTGCCCTGCCTTTAACCATTTTTATTGGTACAGTAATACTTGATCTTCTTAGGGAAGTCATGCTGTTAAATAATCACAGGACTATCCGCTGTATGGTGTAAGCACTTCATTAAGTTGGGATCTTTAAAAAACGTTTGCTCCACAGTAATAAGTTCTCCAGTTTTACGTCATGCCATTAAATTTAACCCACAGTCAAGGCAATTTCATTTCACACCTGCTGAGCGATATCCTGATAGATGGCACTACAGCAGGTCAGTCATTTTTTTTTCACCCTTTTGATTAATTTCAGACCATACACTGGACACAGTCTTTCAAGTTGTAATGTCTGAGTGCAATGCTTAGCAACTCTAAAGGACTGAACTGTTTTCTGAGTGCTTGCCAAAATGCAAAGAACCCAGATGTGATGAGAGGAAGCTTTGCTAGGCTAGGCACTGAACGCTGACACTGCTATAAGTGTGGCAGGACACTCACTCAGAAGTGTATTTTAAATTCATTCTTCTTGAGACTAGCCTTGAAGCAAAAATTCTGGATGCTTCTTACTTTTGAGGTACTGCTTACAAAACAAACTCTGCAGTATCAGTAGAGCAATGATGCTACCTAAACAACTGAGAAGTCAAAGTCACAGAGTTTAATAACTGATCTTATACCTAAACAAAGTACAAAGATTTACTAAGTCTACCCTATTCCCTGTTTTCAAATAAAAATGAAGATTGCACAAGGCTAAAAAAGGGGAAGGAAAAGGTAGTATTTAAAGACATTAATAGCAAAGATGACAAAGGGGAAGCTGGGGGTCATTTTCTCGCTCAGTGATCAGTGAAGAGAACTGGAGTCCTCAGGGACTCACCCAAGAGCATCCAGCCACTCAGGAGCAGGCTGGTCTCACCCCACACTTTTCATCCTGCTGCTCCAAAATACTCAACTCTCACTCCCTCCTTTGTGTGAGATGTGCCAGATCAACAGATCCCTGGATGAGCTGATTCGGATGAAAACAAAAGAAGCTTTTTTCTTACATTAGCTTTCTGCTTGTTTTGCAAACCAAGCTGTCTGTCTGACAGGCAGGTCAGGTGCATAGCAGAGCTAGTGAAAATAAAAAGGAGAAATTGCATCTGTTGGTAGCGAAAAGCTGTTCAGCTCAGCCCTTCTTCCTCTTTTAGTTAGTGACTCAAAAGCAGCAGACCCAAAAGCCTCATCCTCTGTATTGACTATAGAAGGACTCTCTTAAGCTCAACTTACTGTGTGTTTTTATCCCTTCACTGCCCTTTCTCCTCAGTTGCCAATATTCTATGGCATAGCTAATATTAAGGAACCATTATTTCTCTTAAGTCATTCAAAGCTTCATGTCTTTTGTTCTTCCCTACAGAGTTTTGTGATACATTTTTAGTCTCTTCCTGCTCATGAAGAAGGATACTTTAGGAAACAAAATGGCTTATGCTTACCAGAATCCGGTTTTGGTAACAGAAGCTATTGCAGTAAAATCAAAATACCAGAGACAGTGCAGGGGAAAATGGTTTTGTGATTTGATAAATGTAAATGCCAAAGGACACAGTTCAGTATGCACAGCTTAAATTTCTAAATGTGACAGGCTGTGACCAGGAAGACATGAGCTATTCTAGATCCATCTGAGCCAGCAGACTTCTCTAGCCAGCAGTCACTGCCTCCTCACATCTGCCTAAGGAATTCACCTAAGTGGTCCCCAAACACTTCAGTCAAAGTAAGTTGAGTGAAAAGTAATTTGCTATTTGAACTACAAAGCTGGTTTGGCTCCTTTGATTAGCACAATTCAGACAGTATAAACTCTCCATTCCACCAAGACTGCAGGGATTTCTTCTACCACCCTTCTGTTGTCCTCTTCTGGTTCAGCCTACTGACACCATGACTTAGTATCAAGTGCTTGATCAAAGGCTCCACATAAAGCTTGAATAGATGGTCATTTGATGTGTATTATAATGGTTACCTGTTTATTTGCCAACACACTGTTATCAGCACAAGCTGAAAAATTTCACTGTCAACTCCTATAAAGAATTTAAATGCAGGATGAACTAGAAGCTGGATTAAGAGGACTTAGCTGCTGAATGGAAAGTCAAAGTAAATCATCTCAATCATCACCAGTTGCAAGCTGGATTTTTTGAACACAGCTCCCATTACCAGCAACCAATTATGCTGATTGTGATAGAGTAAGGAACATCACAGAAAGAGGTACAGTTTGAAAAGCAATATGTACTTTTCCCTCATCATTGCCTGATTTCCATTGTGAATGGGAAAGTGAACACTTGAGTCCTTTTTTCAATTACCCAAAACGCAATTCAGCAAACAGTCTGAGAAATAACTAAGTTTTTATGCCTACATTTTTGAATGTCTAGAGGACAGCTAGGTGCACTTCCCTTAGTAACTCTCAGTTCTAAAGGGCTGTGAAAAAGCCATTTCCTTTCTAAGCAAAATCACTCTTTTATCCCTCAGGCCTCCTTATCTTACAGTAGCATGTGATCACTCTCCTCTTTCCTCAGTCTGGCCCTCTTTACATTCTTCTAACTTGTGCTTCAGAAAAACAAATTAAAGAAATCAACAGCAACAAAAAGAGAACTCCTACCAGACCAAGAGGCTGTGATACTTAAACTCGATCAAAATCTTCTCTTCCCTGAAAAGAGTGGTTCTCCCAACAAAGCTAAACGTAATCTTCCCTTATATCATTTAAAACCAGAAAAAAAAAATCCCATCATTCACGTGGGGTTCTACGCTGCCTTTTCACCACTTCACACAAATAATAAAGGATTAAGGTTGAATTCCCCTAGGTGCATAGATTAATGCTTTCAAATTCCCTTTTATTATTATAGCAATTTGTAAACTAAATCCAAAGTGCAATAAAGAATGAGTTTTTAATTGCTATATGTTTGCATATATTCATTATGCACGTCATCATATGTCAGGCAGAATCTCTGTAGATAAATCTCAAACAAGTGATTAGCACTGAAGCAACATGATGGAGAATAAAGTAGACAAGTAATATAATTAGGTTTATACTATCTCTGTCCCCAGAGAAATGTGTTCCTTGTAGTGTGGGAAGGGGAGGAGAAAATAACTTATTGGCATGTTGAAAAAACAAAAAAATCCCTAGAAAAATGAATACATGTTTTTCCCCAACACTAATGACCCACTTTAAACTGTCTTATATAACTATAAAATGAGATTATATTTGCCTTTCTATGGATTTAATCTTACATATTTCACTCTGAACCCAACAGTTTTCTGAACTTTCTCAGTGTAAGTAATTCTGTATCTCTCCATCTTTACAAATCAGTCCTGGAATTCTTCCACGCATGCTCTTTGGCAAGTCCCCAAGCTTTTCTCCCTGCAGTGCTGGGAACACAAGTCAGTTCTTAGACAACATGTAGAAACTAAAGCATTGTCATAAAATTTAACAGCTTTCTAAAAACAAGCAGAAACAGATCCACTTCAGTAAATGGATCTTCTGGTTTAGTCCATTCTAGAAGTCAACTGTCTAGAAGTAAATAAGGACATTTCCTAACTGATTTAATAAGAAAAAAGGTTACACAAGCATGAGAAAAGGTTTCACAAATGCACTCTGAGGAATGTATCAGCTAAAGCTTAAGTGTAACGTTTGTCAAAAAATGTCAAGTCATATGGTGAAATCACATCCTTGAAGATGAGGATGTTTGGAGGAAAAAAGACAAAAGTAATTAAGAAATTAAAAGAGGGCACAAAATTATTAGCCCTTCACTCTTTCACAATGTGGAACAGTGGCAGCAGCAGTATCAGTGACAAAGAAAACATGCTTCACTTTATACAAAATAGGGGAGGAAAGAGAAACACAACCCAAGATGGAAGGAAAGGTATGACCAACACCCTATAAAACAATATTCCAGAGAATTTGTGATAGTTATCTCAAATTACTTTTTTAATCAGTTTTACACTCCAAACACTGATGCAGTTGATGTGATATTCTAAATAAATTTTTATGAGGAAATAAAGACCTTAACAGCACACTAAGACAGAGACATATGCCAAGTGTGCATATATTAGGGGGGGAAATAAAAAGACAATATTTAACAGATTTCTTCCTCCATTTGTCAAAGGCAAGGATGATAGAGCTGCTCAATACAAAATAAACAATTTCAGTTCAGCATTTTTGTGGCCTGGGAAAACATTTTTATCCTGAGCAACAGGCTTGATCCCCACAGCATGAGGAAGGTGGCCACATATAGTACCACCAGGTTCCTAGAGTAATTTCTGCCAAACTACAGCACTGCATCAGCAGCCTTTTTAATGAAATGTCAAATTTTTGTTATTTAAAGAATAAGGTGGGTGGCATATTTAAAAATACTTTGTAGCTTGTGAAAGGGCAGGGGTAAAACCTTCATTAAAAACTCTCTTCATAATATACATTCCAAATTAATAGTGTGAAATCTGACTTGTATGTTGGGAATTTATACAGTGGGGATTTAATTTTTTTTTTTAAATTTGGATAAACAAGCGTTACAGTGTACACTGAGCGTATTTGTCCATAAATAAGTCTTTATGTAAAAAAACTCCAACACACAAATTTGCTAGATAAAACTGGGGCCATTTTGACCTGCTAGACCAAATATTAACCCTCTGTAAACCTCACGTTTTAAGTAATTAAACCACTACTTTCTAAATTAGACTCATGTTCAAACATTCCAAGCCAGTACTGTCACTGAAATCAGCATCTTTATCCCTCTTCAAATTCCTTCTCCAGCCTATATGGCCAGAGGAAAAAGACAGCTATAGAATGTTGTCATTCTGCAACATGAATGGCCAAAAGCCACGAAGCCATTCACAGCCACAGCAGTTTGTCAGCCAGTCTGCTGTGCTGCCACAAACAAACTGATAGGAAGTGGGGAGACACGGGTATGTGGGCACCAATGTCATTGAACTGAAGTTTTGGTGATGACCAGGAAGACTAATGACAATCCCCTGTAAAAGCACCAGCAAACTCTGGTGTTAACAGTCCTCTGAGCAGGTGCTGTACATTCCAAACAGCATTATATGAGTACTGAGTTACAGAGCACACTCACACCATATCCTGAAATTCCAGATTATCAGGTGGGCAACAAAATTCAAGTCTGCCCATTCCAATGGGGACAGTTTTCAAGGATATAACAAGACTTGAGAGACAACAGTCTGACTAGAGATAAGACCATTTTTAAACAAGCAATAGAGTATCTAAGTTGGATGGAGAAAAAAATCAGTTGTTCAATACACAGGATGTAGAAAACTTGCACTTCAAAGACAAGAAAATAAAGTCTCTTGCTAATTTACTGGGGGTCTGAACCACAAATTATGTGAAATTAGATTTTTTTCCCCAACCTAAGCCTTCTTTTCATCTCTAGGAAATAAAAAAATTATTTAGAGCAGTTTTCCCCATATATTGAAATTGTAATACTATTTTTCAAGTGCAGTCTTTTAAAAAAAGTATAATTTTTTTCATTTAAAAGGCTTGCTGTTTTCTTTGCTCTAGATGTGAGCACATGCATGCCAATACCTCAGTATGTAAGGAAGTGTTCTTAGACATGTTTTAAGTAGCTTAATCAATACTGGCATTCTTCTGCAACATTACACAGTGCACAAGCTATGTAACCCATACATATGGTTATACTATATGTGCTGCTATGTCAGGAAATGAATCAAGGTACAAGGACTTTAATAGAAGCTGAACAGAAGCTAAATCTGTTGCAAGGTTTTTGCTCTGTATCAGTCAGTACAGCCCTCAAAGGAAAGTTTAAGTACACACTTGGGCCTCATTGTACTAGTTTCAATATACAGAGCCAGAGGTTTAAATAGCATCAGCTCAGAAAGAGCTTAAGTAAACTGCAATATGCCTTTTACACCAGTACAGAACTTTATACGCTGCACTTAAACTCTCGTTACAGCTTGATAAAAATGCATTCTTTTCTCTACAGGCCAGCAGCAGACTGAAACACTGCTGGTAAGGCACCAACAGTGCTGCAACAACTGCTCACTCACAGGACAATCAACAGCCAGTATGGATCAAATAGTGAACTGGAACTCCCAACTTCCAGTAAGCAAAGCAGTTTTTTTTTTCATAGAACTTCATCCCAGCTGCTAGTAAGCAGCAATTTGTAATGGTCTCCAGGAGAATGGCCAAAATTTTTATCATTTTCCAGCCTGAAGCTCCTCCTGGCTACCTCAAGTATTCTTTGAACTGCCATGTTGAGAATTTTGTTAACACAGGTCAGATGAAGGTTACTATAACCTTTTCCTCAAAGGAGTCACATGTAGTCCTATATGGTTATCAACTTGGAACCCAAGGAAAGTCACTCAAAGAAAGATTTCACATGATTAACCATAAAATGAGAACAATAAGCTTATGCAGAAGTCTCAAACCAAGACCTAGGTTATGACTTACATCGAATTGCTTTGTCAAAAACATTAATGTAATTCAGTTTAATTTCTCACAGCATTTTAAAAATATGCATTTTTTCTTTAACTGATTGCCTTGAGCATAAGGCTGTGAAGCTGCTAAAATAAATCTAAGTATTCTAACAAGAACTACAGATAACTATCTTATCTATGTATTTTGCTTTCAAGAAAAGTTATATCAAAACAAAGAAAAATACATTTTCTGAAATTGATCTATAAATAAATTCAACTGACATCTAAGAAAATAACTATTAGAAATAAAAGTATATTAAAGTATAACTATAACATTTTCATTTAACTTGATTACAGGCCCCTAAAATGAGACTAAGTATTAGGAAATGGTTGATTTAACTACAGTGAAATAGCTTTTAGCTGGAGTAAAAAAAAAGACTGGAAGCATTTGCAGCCTTCTCTGCATGCTTTTTTCCAGTTTCAGAAAAGAAAAGTAGGTACTTAACATGAATAGATGCTAAGTGTAAACAGAATGATACTGCATTTCACTGTGTTCTTGGTGGATCAATAGTACTGACTGAGAAGCTGCACTACTGAAAGAGAAATACAGGAAGGGAAACTCTTCATTTTTACAAGAACTTACAAAACAAATCAATGTGCTAGGGATCTGATTGTAATAATATAGCTTCAATAATCTGGTCAAATCGTGTACAACCTAGGCTGTAGACTGAGTGGTAAAGCTTGAGAAATCTTTGTGGCTTTTTTTCCACCCCCTTCACAGTGTTCCACACCCTTTTCCTGTGCTCTCAGATCAGGAAACAGAAATATGGACAAAATCCTACAAAAACACAGGAATTCTTAATTAAATCTTAGGAGAAAGAAAATCAAACACTCTAATTTGGATACATGCCTATTCAAATTTAATGCCCAATTCCTAAATATACTTGACTTCAGATAAACAGCTTGAGCTTTTCAAGCCTCTCCCCAAAGTACTAATTTTGTTCTGTCCTCTGAACATTTTTTCAGACTCTCTTCTCTCTAGAACTTTTATCCGTGCAGCACCTTAAATTCCTATATTTTCTACCTTAAATTACATCACCAGAAACACCAAAAAATACTAATTTTTCCTGCTTCTACTCACTGCTTGCAAGTATGCCTCCAAGACCTCCACAACCCAAGCATCAAATTGGTGTCTCACTTGGGCTGCGTGCCACTTATTTTTTTTAAACATCTTATGCTACCCAAGGAATAGCTTTTGCAGCCTCTCTTCCTGCCAGTATCATCTCCAACATCAACCAAAGGCATTTTTGCCAGGATAGTTAGAATTTTTCAAGAGCAGAGATGCTGCAGGGTTTTGGAGACATCTCCTGATTTTTCTTCTTTTGGTACATGTGTCCTTCACTGCCACAAGCCACCACAGACAAACGAGAAAGCCCTAATTCTAGCAGAAGTTCCTCAAAGGAGCTACATCCTGGCCTGAGCACACTCATAGATCTTGCGCTTCAAGTATTCATTTGATTAAATCCAAGAAGACTTCTTGTTGTAAGGCAAGAACAAAACACCACAAATTCATTTTAAGACAGCTGAACTATACCAGTTTGAATGGAAGAATAACACTATTCACCCTGATAAAAGTTCATCACAAGAAGATGTTGCCTCACATCTGGGAGGCTTTGTCAGCACTTGTGGCACCAATTCTCCAATAATATAATGGCTCCTTCTCAAACACCACTCAGTTCAGAGAGCCCATGACAAACACCAAAACTGAATAATATAAGTTTGTGTAAAATTCTAGCCACCTTCACTGCAAAGCCACAAATTAAAGGACGTGAGTTATCAACTTGTGGGATCAAACAAGAAATGGTCAAAAGAGAAGATGTCAAAAGTGATGGATATCAAATCACTTTTCAAAACACAATTTCAATGAGACTTATTCCTCATAGAAGCTATACTTCTTCACATTACACATCTGGGCTCTTCAAGAAATGAAAGTGAAACAGGTAGTGAAATCTTTATGATTTTAACAAGAGCAGGAGGCTGAAAAAGCAAAACAAGAGGGTTACATGTGTGCACATTAACGCAGAGTAAAAAAAAGGTATTCTCCAAGTTCTAACATTAGTGGGATTTTTTTTGTTTAAGTCCATGTGTACAAGTGGTATATGAAATGCAGAGATGCATAAATACTAACTCAGCAAAAGGAGAGAGGAAATAAGGATGACCTTATTCCACTCCAGTCAGTTCAGAACTCATGGAAATTGTAGATGCAGGAGCAGCAAAACTGCTTGATTCCTGAAAGAGTTTCTACTCATCAGATTCCCAGATGATCAGCACTGTGCAGCATGTTCATTTCCTTCAGCTTCCGATGTTTAGTTACCAAGAGTTGCTGCTAAAATGTTTCTCTGGTTCCAAACCAGGCTAAGCAATGAATTCTGCACACTTGGGGAATAACGTGACATAAATGGAAGTACTACCAGAACCTGGCTTTTTTGATATTCATCACATGGTATTTCTTTTTACTATCTATTTAAGACAATATGCACAGACTGAGTCAGACAATCTGTTGGCAAATAACCAAATAGTGACTTTTGCCACCTCATCTTCCTTATCATTCCTCTTCCTATCAATAAAACTGAATTAATTCTCCCTTACTCTCATTAAGCACCTTGACTGTCTTCTTCAGGTCTCAATTTGCTCAAATCATGAAAGGTGCATTCACATAAGTCTTCAAACCACTTATCACAAAGCTAATAATCAAGTTACTGTATCAGCAAAGGGCATTTAATGTCAATTACTCCTGAAGTTCTATTAAAATTGTAGAGCCATGATGAGGAAGAAAATTGCATACTGAGCCACTATATTAAACAGAAGCAAACACACAATGAAGTTATTAGATGAGAGTCTCCTGGAACGCCAAACACATAACCTTACAAGCAAACTGAAAAAAAACCAAAACACCTCAAACTCAAGAGGAAAGGAGTGGTGCTAATAAAATTCTACACGTTATCTCAAGAATCACATGACAGATGCTAATGGTATAAAGCAAAAAAAAAAACAACAAACAAACAAGAAAGGGAATCTGGCTGGAGGACAAAGGTTTAAAACTGGACAGCAATTGTTTTTATTCTAAGCCACTTTAGGAATACACAGATTCTATTCCATGAAGCAGATTAAAGGTTTTAGATGATCTGCAGCCAGTATTGCTGTCTGCTTCCTAAGTTTTAGGCAGTTTTGTTTTGGGAGCTTAAATGACTTGATCTTCTTATATTAAGAATTCAGTCATTTTGTCTTTCAGCATCATTTCAATCCAGGTTGTAGAAGCTGCCCTCCCCTTGGACAGCAGGATGGATTTACCACCCAGAAAAAAGAATCATATGCTCTTATTTAATCCTTATTCTACCTACACAAAATAAATCCATACCTTATATAAGAGGAACAGAAAACAGTCCACATATGTTAAATTATGAAGAGGATACATCCCTTTCCATGGGCCATTTCAAGAGTAAACTATTCCCTACAACACCTCATACACATAAAGGTCAGGAAGCAGTAATGAAAGTTACCTCATATGTAATAAAACCATCAGAAAAAATGGTAAAGGCTTGTTTCCCACTGTTAGGCTTGGTACAGCCACCAGTAATTACATGAACTGTGGGTGTTGGTTGCAGCAAGCAGAGTTTCTCACGAAGACCAGTCAGAATCATTACACAGAGATGAAGGAGAAAGGTAAATTACCACTCAGCCTAAATTGGACTCCACATCCTCAGGCAAAGTGGTTTCAATAATAAATAGCAAGAGCTAACCGGTTCCTCCTTTTTTTGCAAGCTTTTCACTCTTTTATGAAATGGCAAAAGTATTTTGAAAGAATTGAGATCACCTCATTGATCTGGGAGTAAAGACATACCCTTAGCTTGCAAACTACTCCACATGCTGTCCTTCCGAGGGCAAAGATTAGCAGATACAGCACCAGACATTCCCTCCACCTTACTTGCTCTTTCTACACACAAGGCTGTTAGTTGAGATAAAGCATTTGCACGGCACTAAGTGAAAATTCATTCCTGTATTTTGGATTCTGAGTCATGCAGTTGAAAAAGCTATCATACTATTTGATGGGGACAAGGTGACAGAGCCGTTTAGACAAGACTGTACAGTAGAATAACATGCATCTAAAGAGGGAGCCTTCATTTAGAGTACTATTCTATCCTTGTTGAAAAGTGAGACTGATGTATCGAGACGTGATGCAAAAATTAAGTCTACAACCACAATACCAGAAAGAGAAACGGGTACTGAAAAGACAAGGCTGATACTACATTGTATCTGGAAAAGATGGAACTCACACGCCCTGTGTCAGCACTGAGAAAAGCCTCCCCCGAGATTCAATTCCGCAAAACCAAGTGACATTCAGTTTCCCCCTGAAAAGTAAGTTCGCCTTAAACAGCTCCTTAAACTCAAGGGAGACAATAAAGCGAGCCCCAAAAATCCTTGTTCCGTGCAGGTCCGCACCCCGGAGTAATCACACCGCGTCAGGCACTGCTTTTCACAGAGAGATAAGTCCCCTGGGTCCCCACGAGGCACAAGAAAAACCGACCCCGGCAAAGGAAAGCGCGATGTTATTTCCAACCTAAAGCGCAAATGGCCAGGGCAGAGCCCGGCGGGGCTGGCACCGAGATGGCAGCTTTCAGGAATCTGTCTTTCAAATTCGCTTCCTAGAGGTTTCCGAACTCCGCAGAGGAAACGAAACCAGCATCAGAAGGACCCCAGAGCTCCGCGTTTGCAAAGGGGGGGATGTTCCAACGGACTTTCGCCCCGCATACATCCTCCCACCCGTGGCAACGCTTCCCATCCGCACTCGGCTCCAGCCTCCACCCGCCGCCGCCGGGGCTCCCTGCGGCCGCCCTCCCACCTCAGCCTCCAGAGGCACCTCCCGAGCTGCGGCTGCTCTCCGGGGGGTCCGGCCCGGGCGCTGGGCGGAGGGGCCGCCCGCGGAAGGTCGTTACGCAAGGTGAT
>VZTY01017200.1:260907-278223 GCA_013400935.1 Turnix velox | reverse complement strand
GGGCGCCGGGCCGCCCAGGGCCGGCCCCCGCCGCACTGGCGCGGCTGCCTCCGCGATCCCCTTCCTTCCATTCCTCCCTCCCGTTCCGCACCCACGGAGGGAAATCGCGTTGGAGGCGGGGGGGGGAGGCTGTGGAGATCGCTCTCCCTCACGGCCCGCCGATCCGCAACGGCCTGAGGGGAGAGAAGGAGTCCAACAGCGGCGCACCCCCCCAGCAGCACGACTGGGCGCGGCAGCAGTCCCCAGCAACCCCCGAGCCCGGAGCCGCCTTACCTCCTCCGGCGCCGCCGGTGAGCAGTTCCCGGCGCCGACAGCAGCGCATCGCCCATGNCGGGCGGGCGCGGGAGGAGGAGGGCGCGAGGCGGAGGCGGGCGGGGCGGGGGGCAGCGCGCGGCGAGCCCTGCCCGGGCCGGAAACGGCTGTGACAGGCCGAGGCACAGCCAAGGGAGCGTCTGCAAAGTGCCTTCCCGCCTGTGGGCGGGCGAGCGGGCGGGCTGGTGCGCGCCAGGCGCTGAGGCGGTGTGAGGAGACAGCGCGCGCTCTTTCCCTGGGGATCGCCCAAAGGAGACGCCTCAGCGCGGTGGTCTCCGCCGCAATCCCGGCCTCCCCTCCCTCCTGTGGGCCTTTTTTCCCCTCACACCTGCCTGTGGCCGGCCCTCCCAGGCCTAGCAGAGCTCTCCTAAGGGCGGGCGGGGAGGAACGGGCCGTTAAAACGCCGGGGTCGGTCAGTCTGTGAACCAGAGGTCGGGAGCGGACAGTGTGGAAGCCGCTGTCCCGACCCCGCGCCCCGAAATGGCGTCCTGTCAGCCCTCTCTTGCTTCCCGGCCTTGTCCGCCGAAATCCTCCCGGCCCCGGCAAGTACCCAAGGTTAGACACACATCTTGTCTTCATCCCCAGTTGGTTTTGGTTGCACTGGGTGGACGCATTATATCAGCTAACATTTTTATTTTCCTAAGCGTTAGACAGACGCAGGTATTTGTTCCAGGAGTTGTAGGGTGTTCACCTACTCCTTACTCTTTAACACAGGCTCCACAAGCTATTAGAGCTTCAGGGCTTGGGAACCATTAGAGCACAGGAAGAGAGTGTATTTTTGTAATGAGACGATGACTGTATTTCATAGTGGTGAGACAGTCTCTAGCACAGGTTGAGAGAATGGTGTGTTTTCCATACACAGCCTTGCGACATGGGTGACATCTGGTGGCCAACTCTCTTCTCTGGTACTCATAAAGGTTTCTTTCATAAGCAGCAGATTAAGATCAGAGTAAAAAACACAGTGTTTCTGCTTACCTCTAAGACTTCATGTAAGTAAAAGGAAGAGTAGGTATCACTTGTAATATGCCATAGAATTTAGATCAATACCTGTTACAATAATCTTGCCATGAATTGTTAGAAAGTGGTTGCACACAAAAAAAGTTAAAAAAATCAAGTAAATTAGTTTTGATGACAATTCAAAAATGATCTCTGCTATTGTTCAGCACTGTACATTCCACGTTTCTTTATGCAGGACAGAAAACTGTGATGTGGATAATACATACTGAAGGACACTCGTTTTATTACCCACAGGCATAATGATGTGCAATTTGGAGTTTTACTTTTCACCCAGCTTTATACTGTGGCCCTAGTTCTCATTGGCATTGTATTTGAGGCTAGGGATTTGTGAGTTTTTATAATGTGATGACTGATCAAAGCCTTGGATCTCTTTGTGTGCAAGATGGGAAACTTTTTAAAAGATTTGTTATGATTTGTGTAACAGCCACATCACAGAGAAGCAAAGCAGGTGAAATAGCAACATCTACAGTGCTTTCATTCTTTTCCATTTACTATTCTTTTAATTTAGGAGGCTCAGATGCAGGAACTGACCTAATGTTGCATTTGCTTTTGAGTTCCAACTGTTCTGTTACAGTAATATTGCATATCAGAAAAAAAAAAACAAACCCAAAACACAAAAACCCAAACCAACAAACCAAGGCAGAGAAGGGAGCAGCAGATCTTATTAGGTAACACTTTGGAAACTGAAGTGTGCCAACCAGATCTTCCATTCCGGAATAGTAAGTTACACTACCACATTACATATGTTATAGTATATATGTCTAACATAGATACATGAAAAGAAATATAGCAGAAGTAAGCAAACAATGAGCATGGATCACAGAGGTGAAAGCTCTGTAGGAAAATTCTCAAGGAGCACTCCCTAATGATATAGTGGGTTCCTGCAGCATAGAGGGCAAGGAATAGAGAATATAAAATATTAGGAGAATCTGAGAGCAATCTCAAACTTAAATGTTTATTCTTAATTTTAGTTTGTAACAATTTAAGCCACTAGTTACTCGGATTTACTGTCCCAAACCTATCCCACAGTTATCCTTAAGCCCCTGCTTTTAAAGTTTCACCTATTTGTTTACTCATTCTGTGCCCACAGGAGAAGAGTGGGTGTAGAGGCCACTGGTGAAGCTGATTGGGACCATTAAGGCCTGTTAGTGGCATCAGGGAGGGCCCTGTTGCTGGCATCTCACCTTGCCTGTTGGGGTTTCAGAGCCATAGGCTCTTTCCAACTGTAAGACTGCCCACAGATCCCATTGCTCTTCCACACTGGGAGGAATAGTGCACTGCTATTTAGGGAGTCTTCTAAGGGTGCTGTTGTATCAAGCAGGAAGCATACTTTCCAGAGGTGTTGTGCTCCACCATACGACACCACATGTATTGCTGCCCTACCTACAAGCAAGCATTTCTTGTGAGCCCACAAGAAAATTGGCTGGTAGATCTGTTGTACCTGTGAAATCACAACAGGTAAGGCTGGACTGAAGATCTCAGCCATACCTGTTGTTACTGGAGAACTTTTGGGTTACTCTGAGGTAAAGGCATTCAATATATCACCTTCTGATAGTGTTTTCCTGTTTGATTTTGTGTCCAAAGGTTACAAGTACAGCCTTGCCCTGTGAAGAAGAAAAAATCCCTTGTGTGTGTGTGCCAGTCAGAGGTTTACAGGTTTCTATCATTACAGGACTCAGGCAGACTAGGTAGAGAAGTCTATACTAACTTCTACACTATACACCTATACTAACTTCTGCTAACTTGCTGTAGATCAACGTAATTCTGAGCAACTCTTAGAAATCATTGAATGTAATAAGATGTTTAAGGAACATTTGTGTTGTGAGAACAGTTCTTTTGCACTTCTCTGCACTTATGAAGAATTCTGATCAGGGCCCAACACTGGGTGATAACCTGAAATGTAAGTGCACAGAGGTCACTGGTGCTAACACCAAGAATTGCACAATGTCACCTTTGAAGTAGGATACTTGTTGAATTTTCTACCTCTGTGCAAAGAATAAGCTACTGTAACGTGGATAAATAAATGTATCTAAAGCATAGAAAAGTTCTGTGGTTATTCACAGATAATACTTACACAAATCTTTCCTCGGAGAGGTATGTGTCACTGGCATTTCCTTTTGGCTTGTAACACTGTATAGCAAAATTGCAGCATGCATGTCATAACATTTAGATTAATAGCATTTAGCAAAGTTTTTTTCTGTGAGATACAAAATATTAGAGAATATATATATAGAAATTCTTTTTAAATGTAGAAATCTCTTTTTTTCTGAGATGGACTCTATTCAATATTCCTGCCAGGCATACCCCCCCCTCAGTTAGACAGGTGTGGCATCACACCATGTTGCACTTCTTGCATCAGCACAGCAATTAAGCACTTGGGATAGAGATGAGGGAATACCTGCATTTTAATCTGCATCTCCTTCAAATCCCTGGTATCTGGAAGGTCTCTGTCCCTCTGTGCAGGGGTTATTGTCTTCTTTTCTTAACCCCCCATCTGCTCTTCTAAATAAAGAGTTGTTAGCTTTGTAGATACTAAGTGGACTCTTTGGTGGTAGGCTGAGTATTGTATTATTAATGTTGAACATGACTTTAATAAAATGAGAACAGAGAAGAGGAAAAAAGAAGAAAGTAAAACTGAAACTTGAACCAGAGATAAGAAAGATAAAAAAGACCTTTCTGAAAAGTATCTTTATCTCACTGTTGCCAAACACATTAACTGTGTCTCGAGGCTTCCAACATATGCTTTTAAAGCTTTCTGTTTGATGTCTCCTCAGCTTTATTGATACAAATTAATTTACTATAAAATGATAACCGATTCCAGCCTTTGTACTGGAGATCTGAAAACCTACACGTTCTTATTCAAGACTGTGTCTGTTTTTGATTGATTGCTCTGATTTCTCAGGACCTCATTTAAGTTTTTTTTGAACTACAGTACAATATAGTTCTGAAGAGGTATTATTTTGAACCCTAATGATATTCTGATCACAAAGTGAAATCTTGAAGGGCCTCCCTCTCTCTCCTTTTGCTCCTTAGTCACAATTCTAAGTTGTTGCAGGATAACCTTGGTTTAACCCTGATTAAATATCAGAAGAGTAAGAAACAGAAAATGTTCCCATCTTTTGCCCATATTCAGGCAACTCCCCTTCTTTCTAACATGAGTAAGACTTTGCAGATAGATCTTAAATGTACCCTTTTTATAGATATAAAAAGGTCATATTTTTAAAAAGTATTATAAACTCTGACCAGTAAAAAAGAGCAAACCCATAAATTATTATTTGACTCTTATCTTTGATGGTTTTATTCAGTCCCGTGTTCATAAATGTAACACCTGGACTATAAAATTTTCCATCAGCAGAATACATTGATCTGTATTCCAACAAATCTTCTCATTACCACAGGCATTGTAAACATAAATTGTACTAACATATCTATTAACTTACACTGAGATATCAAATGGGACATAAATCCTTGCTTAGGTACCAAACCAGATATTTCTAATAGATACTTAATGTGTGCAGGAAGCATTCTGAGGAATTCCCTACTTGCAGGAAATTATATTAAATAGTGTTTCAGTACAGGCAACTGATTGTAAAATCTCATTGTCATAGTGTTTCAGTAAGGACATCTAATTGTAAAATCACATTTGCATAGTATAAATCTGTCAGAGCTGATTTTCTGCTGTCTTTTTTGCCTTTGTAATTGGTTAAGAATGGACATATTTTACATACACCTTGCACAGGTTTGAATGACTGTACAAGAGGTGAGAGGTATTCTGTGCTCTCATTTGAATGCAAACTGAAATTGCATCAGGATTCATTTTAGAGATTCATTGGACCTGGGGGAATTGAAGACTTTCCTGAGGAAACAAGTCACTGGCCACTGGTGGAGATTTGCCAAAGAGATTGTGCAGCAGATAAATGATTTAGGTATAAAAGAAGAGAGGAATATTAGGAAACAAATAATCCTTGGTTATGAGTTGGGATTTACAGGGTGAGCTAGGATATGGAGTGTAATTCCTGCCAGGCATACAGTACTTCAAGCAATAGCACAACTAGGAAGTACCTTGTTTCCTGTAGATCTCTAGTACCTTTGAAGGCTTCACTGTCTGGATAGAACTGTTGTACATACTAGTAATTTTCCTTAGGTGACCCTTAATTCTCCTTTTTTTCTTTAAAATATTTAATTAACTTGTTAATTGGAAACTGAAAGGATATACAGATCAGAAATATACCAAGTTTATTCTTCATTAGTGCTAAATACATAAGCACACAACGGTGAAGAAAACAGATCGTGTAAGCAGTCACTGGAATTGGCATCTTTCCTCTCCTGAGTAGCCAGGTGACATTTCGCTTATGGGAACTATTAAACCAGAGTGTTAAAAGCAAATTTAATTTACTTTCTACCTACTTAAAAGAGAGCTGTTGTCACTATTTTGGCAATTAAAATTTGAAAGCAGAAGGCATTTGATTTATAGAAGACATTAAACATGTGACTGCTTTATAAAGCTAAAAAGGACAGATTATAAAACTTCACAACAAGGAAACTGTTTTCAGCGATTTATGAAGTGTGACAAAACAGTCTTTTGCTTCAACAGGAGGTAGGTGAAACGTCTGCTATTATTAGAAACAAACTTGAACAATGAGATTTAAATCATCAGCTTTGGACAGTCTTTCCCCCTCAGCTTTATCAAGTGATTGAAATTCTATGTTGGATACGCTGCACATACCCCATGTCTGAAATCCTGAAATTTTCCCAGCTCCAAGAAATTACTTGTCTATTTTTGATGAGGTGGGCAATAAAGACAAGGTTCTTGACTGTAGAATTACTCCATATGAGAACTTGCCTATAGGATTCCTACTGGTTAAAGAGATCTAGAATGTCCCCTTTGGTCTAATTAAAAATCTAAACCATTAAGAGTTCCATGGTTGATGAATTCCAGGCTGATGTGTTGTTCTATGTTATTAAATAAAAAAACCAGGTTGGCTAAGAACTGGACGATACCCAGCATGCTTTTGTTCAGTGATAAATGAAAGTTTTAGTGGAATTTTAGTTATTAAATAGTAACTGAATTTTGTAGGTTACCTGGAAATTTTTAATCTGACTTTGGTGAGAATCTTTTAGGTGCTGGTAGTTTTGTCAGTTTTCTGGAGAGCTCTAGACTGGTTTTCTATTGCAAATGTACTTAAAAATTGTCAGATGGCACATTTATTTAAAAAAATCATCCCTACTGCAGATAATTCAATGCTCATCATATTTAAAATGTTTATTTTACATTGCATTACTTTACATTTACAATATGTTACATTACTCACTTTCATGGAACTTAACCATAAATGTACTGGTTTATATGTACTTATTCAAAAAAGTCAGAAACTTTTAAATTCTCCTGTTGTGTTACTTACACGTAATTGCAACAGCTACAAACAGAAAAGACCAGTTAGGGCTTGTCTACCCTGCTACAAATGTACAATCTCCTCCTCCCACACATTATATTTGCTAGTGTTCTTTTATCTGTTTTTAAGAACTTTCCATTTTCTTACACTTGATTGATCTTGACATATCATATTTAACTGATGTTTTGGAAACTAACAGCTCTCTCTGTTTTTTTCTCATTAATTCCTTCATTTTTGGTCTCAGGTAATTACTTCCATTTACAGAACTGTTTCCGTTTACAGAAATATTCCTCTCCTGTATTTTTTGATCTTTCAAATGTTTTGGGAAATAATATGTTCTAGTATAAAATATAAAGCTAATAACCTTCAATAGGTTGCTTTTTGTGCCTGAAAGCATTCTTGTTTTTTCTTTTTGTTACAAATTCCTGTACAAGTTCCCTTTTCCTAAATATTGTCTGGATATTCTTTTATTTTTCTACTTTCCCTCTTTCTTCCCACTGATTAAATTCAAATGCCAGCAGGTATTAATGGCTGACTCCTTTCAAGGGAGAAGATAGCAGATTTTGGATAAAAATATGGCTGCTCATGAATAGAAAGGAAATCTGCACTGAGACTCATCTGATATCTTGATGTTTTCTGTCAGAGCTAGAGGGTTTAGATGGTTTGCTGATCCCTATGGGACATTCTGCACAATCTGCTATAAATTATGGGAAATCATTACAAAGTAGAGTGGAAATTACGTAAACTGAGTTATTCCAAGCTCAGCAGATTGTGTTGAGCAGTAGGTCCAGAAATACTGGAATCCCAGGGATTATAGGCTTTGATTAATTTCAGTAAAGCATCTCTGCTACTCTTTTGCATGGTGGTTTTCAGGGGTGCTGACGTAAAATACCACTGGGAAACATGAATTAAAGCACTGTCTTAGTATGAGTGATCATTGCCATTAGAGGCTGGTATTCAGCATTTACTATAGGAGAGCCAGTAAATCCAGGTCATGGACTCCATGACTGCTGCAAATGGTTGTTTGTCAAATCTTGAATTTGACTTGGCATCCTCATTAGTCACATGGGAATCTGAAATCATCAGATTGCTTGCACATAAAAGTTTAACAAAGTACATCCAGCTTTTTCTCTGTATTTCAATCTTGGTTTTGATAAACAGTTTTACTGCTAACCTTGCTTTTTAGTCTTTTTCTTCTTTGTCCAAATTATATTTTGAGCCTATTAGCAATGACAGTGTCCTGTTGAATATCAGTCATAGGGAGGGGACTCTGTCATGCACAGAATAGAAAACTGTTTAAAGCATAATAACATCTTTTGCTGCTGTGTATAAGATGATTGTCAAAGTGGAAAAGAAATGTTGCCCTTCTGGATGCCATAGCATAATTGCTTATTGCATGATGAGTATTTGCACCTTCCTCTGAGATACTGTAAAGACAGAACACCAGGCTTGATGGACCAGTAGTCTGATCTGCCATGACAACTCTTTATGTTCTGATACATGTGACCTGTCAGTGTCTATACTGAAAAGATAAAAACTCAAGCTCATGGTGAGTGAGGACCAAGGCATGTGGAAAGTTTTCTAAAGAACAGTTTTCAATTGTCAGTTTGCAGTTAACCACTATTGTGGGAATGAAGCAATGCATGGCAGCTATCTATATAGAACAATTTACCATAACCACTAGAGTCCAATTATTATTTTTTACTTAATTATATGGGAAAGCATCCCTATATGAAATAAAGATAAGGCAGCTCTTCAAAGGAGACAAAACTTTAGCTAGAAAACTGTTTGGTGTTTGAACAATTTACAGATGAGCTGCAGGTATGCACCTGAAAGAAATTTCTCAATACTTCATAGAAAAATAGTTATAATCCAGAAAAATTGATTGGAAGATTCTTAATTATGCATTTCCTGAGGCAAATACATATAGATACACATGGAATTTGGTCATGTAGGTGGTGTCTGGTGGATGTTGCTGCTTTTCTCTGTTTAAGAACTGTTAATAGTCTTTGGAATGTACAGATCTGTGTACTTAGATGATGTATCTATTTGAATAACTCAGCTCTTTGTGATGTGGAGTGCTGCAGGGTCCTGTCAGCTCTTAGAGCAGAGTTTTGTAAGGGCTCCATAGGATTTGCATTGGCTGTTTTGTAACATTTAGGTAAAAACATACATTTTGTATAATGACCTCTCTCTTCCCACAAAAAGGCATAAGATACTGTGTATTTATTTGTTGTATTATTTCTTATTTACAGATCTAAGTTGAATCCATCTCCTGTGTTTAAAAGTTAGCAAAGTAAATAAAAAGAAGGCATTACTGTTGTAGCTGATTTTACTTTGAAGCAATCCATTTTTGTTATGAACAAAATAAATCCAGCATCAGATACTACATTCTTTAAAGACAGGAAGCTGCTGCTAACTATGTGATTTGAGAAGCAATGAGGCAAAACCAGAAATAAATGACTGAAAAATATTGCAAATGCAAGGAAGAATGAATAGCAAATGTTATTTAGGGCATTGCTGTGCTTCCCACTTTTCAGAGACTAAAGTGGTTCTAATTTGTCAGAAGAGGTTTCTGTCACATACCTCTTGTTTGATGTGACACTCTGTTATTCCCTTTTGCATTGTGGTTGCTTCAGTCAAATAGTTCATGCTATGTCCTGTCATGTTGTCCGACCATAACTTCAGAAACTTCATAAATGCAATGTGCAGCTGCCTGTTCTGGAAAGATAACATACTGCTGATACTGCTGAAGAGGAGGATTTGATTTTAACTTGTTCTAGCAGATATTTGGCTTGATTAGGAAAAAAAAAAAAAAAGAAAAAGATAACTCTCTTCTGTCAGAGGATGTTATCGTATTCCTTACAGGCAAGTACATTTAAAATGTTAGTAAATGAGGCAGTTTTACAATATTTATTTTAAAATAAATGGTTTTACTCATGATAAATGCTTTAGGGACATGAATAATATATACCAGATTCCTACCAAGGAATCTGACTTGATTCCTTTTATTCTTTCTAGGTTTTTTCCATCATTTAAATTAAGAGAAAAAAGTCTATTCATGTACTGTTAGATATTTTTTATTATTCAGAATCTTTGTTATTGCTTTACAAAGATACAGTAAAGCCACTGTTAGAGAAGTAAATGTGTGTAGCATGTTATTGCCTGGATTTGGCACAACAGAATTAACTGTCTGGGGATGAATACTGACGTACTTTGGAATTTAATATAATGAAAATCAATGTTTAACTCTTCCACAGAAATGATGTGCGTGACCTTTGTCAAGTCCACTTACCCCTGGTCAAGTAAAAATGAAAGATGTGTGCATTGGGAAGCTAACAGTTGCACTGTACCTCTGTTTCTCTCTTCTTAGTATTTTTTTTTAGTTTTAGGCAGTAAAAGCCCAAAAGACCTTTCAGTATGTATTAACTATATCTAGCACAACAGAGTTCCTTGTCCCTGCTGATTTCAAGGAAATGCTATTACACATCCTGCTCACTGCACTCCTGTTGACCCTAATGGAAATGTTTCCATGAATAATTTGTGCTCTTTGTATATATTCACATAGGAAAACAGTATTGCCCTGGGAAAAAAGAATGGGTCCTTCTTTCCTTGCCAGATACGCCTTCTTCATTGTGGTAGGTTTGATTTCTCAGTGCAGCTTTTTACTCCCTGACCTCAGTGTCAAAAGGCTTTTTTTTTTTTTGTTGAGTTTTCTTTCACTTTTCCCAGATGTCTCCTTCCACCAATGGCAATAAAAGCAGTCGAATGAAGAAATTTCAAATTCTATTAGAAGCCACAGAAGCAAATCCTTGAGCAGTCCATTGGTTTAAATAACTGTGTAAGCAATTTGCCAAAAGACATGTAATGGACTGCTTTAAAAGTAAAATCAGCTGTGGCAGGGATGTCTTTTTTGCTTATTTTCCCTACCTCTTTATCTCAACAAATACATTGTTTTTGTGCTTTCTTGTATTATGGATGTATGTGCAGTTTGGACCTCAATGATCTTTAAAGTATTGGTTATTACAAAATGAGTGAATGAGAACCTTGACAACACACATCTTTTTCCTTCACATGCTGGCAGCACTGATGTGCTGTCCTTGAAAGAACACACAACATGTAAATTGGTATGACAACTTCTCTGAAAAGCAAGAAAGGGTATGAGACTCCTCCTCTTCTTTATCTGCATTTTGAAAGCTTTAGTGATGGCTTTGGAAGTGTACTGGATCTGTCTGGGACAGAGTTAATTTTCTATGTAGCAGCCCATATGGCGCTGTGTTTTGGATGTGTGAGTAAAGCAGTGTTGACAGCACAGTGTTTGCCTGTTGCAGAGCAGCCCTTGCACAATGGCAAAGCTTTCTCTTTTTCTCACTCTTCCTCTCTCAACAGGTTGGCAAGAGGTTGGGAGAGGACACAACCCATACAGCTGATCCAAAATGACCAAATTCCTTACCAGACAACAGTGTGAGGGTGTTGTGGAGGTGACCATAGTTCAGAAACTGACTGAGTATAGGTGCATTTGAGTGAAGTGGTCAGTGTTGGCCTTTGTGTCACTTGTTTTATTTTTTTTTCTTCCACTTTCTTTCAGTTACTAATGTTAATCTCTTCTCTGTTCTGCTGTTGGGGTGAATGTCTGTGGTGGTGCCACTGTCTGGGCCACAAAAAGGAAGGGGAGGGAATGAGGAAGAAAGAGAGGGCTCTCATTGTTACAAAATTTTTTACTGTCTGCTATGTGGAATTATCTGTATGGATAGTGTACCATGAGAAAACATTAAAATTTCTTGAGTCTATTGCTGCATTATTGAAAAAAGTGACTTCTTAAGAAATATTTTTAATTTGCAGGAAACCACTGCCTTGGGTTCTGGTTTGCAGGAAACCATCAAATGTTTTGGGTTCTGGCAACTGTCTCCTGCAAAAACCAGTAGTATCTCCAGTAAGAAAAGTACATGAACATAACTCTAAACCAGGAAGAGGCTTGAGAAAGAGCATTTTATATTTACATGAATTTGCACGTTGGATAATTTTAGAACTGATATCAATGTAAAAAATATCAACAGACTTGAGAAATGGCCTAAAGGACCACAGTCAGTATTGAAAAGAGGTAACTCTTATAGGAGAAATATAGTACTGGAGAAGGAATACTAATGAAGCTCTGCACTGAGGTAGTAACCAGTTTTTATTTTGTAATTTTGACAAGACCTAAGAGACAAAGTGATGTGCCAAAGATGGAAAATATTGAATTCCCCAAAGGGATTTGCAAATGTATGAGAAAAGCTAAACCACCTCTCTTGTAGAAATGGATTTCAATTTAATGATATAAAATGCAAAATCCTAATTTAGGCAGATAAAAACAAGAATGTTTGCTATCAACTAGAAGATTAGCTGTTCTAAATGCCAGTAGCAGAAAAGACTTGAATATTAGAAACATTATGACAGACCTGACTATATGATGCAACTGTAAAAAAAGTCTTTGATGAGCTGGATGGGTGGAGATAAGGATAAATAGATCTATCCTATAATGTCTACAATACCATGCACTGTTCCCCCTATGTACAGGTGCTCCTGTTTTGGCAGGATTAATTAATACTCTAATATAAGGCAGGAGAAACATACAAAAGCAAACAGTCTGGGACAAAGTATTTTTCTCCTAAAAAAAGAAGGAATAAAATAATTTAGCTTAACAAAGAAGAAATGCAGCTGCTGCATACAGATGTTGAAAAATGATAGGGAGAAAAAAATATCCACCCAAAAAGAAAATTTGCCTTAAAACCAAACTGAATTAGAATGAAATATATTCAAGGAATCAGAAGTTTCTAAATGTCAGGTGCTTTGATTTTCCTCACTGTCCTTTCAGGAAAAGTAATGAGAGTAAAAATCCCTCTCTCTCAGACTGGTTTTGAGATGTACTTTAATCAGTCTATGAAGGGAATTGTGTGACATAGCTGGCTGATAGCAGGGTCTGAATTTGTTAATTTAGGAAGTCCATTCTAGTATCTTATCATATGTATTGGTACCTGGCAGCAGCAGGTATGGCAGGTATTTATTCTGTCTCACAGAGAGCTGTCATGCTGTCAACATTGTCGGTAATGAAGCCACTCATCACTTAGAAGGCTCAGAAATGGCACTTGTAATTGTTATAACTCAATATTCAATTTTCCACAGCTGAGAAGTATGCCTTATCTTTAGTGCTTAGCATTTGGAAGCTTTCAGCATAATCAACAGGCTTAAGTAAAATGTCATTTTGTTGT
Organism: Turnix velox; assembly: GCA_013400935.1. NCBI lineage: Eukaryota > Metazoa > Chordata > Aves > Charadriiformes > Turnicidae > Turnix > Turnix velox. The sequence goes on along the minus strand of VZTY01017200.1, from coordinate 265,253 downwards.
CAGTTTTTCCACTTTTCTGGCCTGTCAGACATTTTGATTCTAAGAATCCAAGAGACACAATAGGAGATGTCAAGTCCATGTAACCAACCAAGAAGACAGCTTCTCCATTTAGTGTTTTGGTCAGACTTGCGAAGTACAGTCCATCCTGAAAAGCCCAATATAAGTGCACAGTGGCTGAGGAATTATTTTTTTCATTTTTATGTATTAGACTCTTCCTTAGTCTCCCACAGCCACATTCACTTAAAATGTACAGGGAGGGATTTATGTAAAATACCTGAAGTCCAAGGTGACTAAACACAAATGCTCTTGACTTAATGTATTACATCTGTTCAGTAAGTTCAGTTATTTTTACAGGATGCCTTTTAGAGGGCAGTGGATGCTAAGCATCTTTAGAGTGAGGGAGATTGTTACAGACTTGCTGGTATGGGCTAAAGTCTTAGTCAAGCAGCACTTTGATTATACTTAGAAATTATTTTCTCTTCAGTTACGTAGAGGAATTAGGGAAAATTAATGAATGACTGGGAAAGCAAATCATGGTGTCTCAGTTCTTTCTCCTTTCTATAAAAAAACTTAATAGAAGCTTTTCTGTCTTCTGTTATGATGTCTTGATTAGAAGCACTGTCCTGAAGTGGTCTGTAGAAAGGGGAGTGTATCTGACAACTATAAAACACATCAGTTTTGTAGATGCTTGTCATGAGAATCTACAGTTTTCTCATCTACTGGTTTTCCCCAGCAAGCAATGCTCTATGATCAGAACAAAATCTTTTGTTCTTTATTTGGGTTAGAAGTTTTAATGTCTTGTCCACTGGGGTAATTTCACCATTAGGTTAAGTTGCTAATAGCAACTGTTCTTGAGTCGAGGGAGATTTTTTTTCTAAATAAGTAGTTTAATTTGAATATGTATTAGACAGTAAAAACCAGGGGAGAAAGAACAGTTAACACATACATACACCAGTGAGGTTATTTAAAATACAGACTTTATTGTAAAGTAAGAAAATATTATCTTTGGCTGTAGTCAGGAAGCACAATGCTGAACAGACAAAAAAATTGACTTGTAAATAGGTCTTTGGGAGGTTATAACTCAAGTTACATGTTTTATTCATATAGTAATAAAGCCTGAAATCTCCATTTGAAGATAAATATTTCATTGCTCAAAGCGTGGCACAGGTGTCCTCTTTCCCAATCACCTTTCAATCTAATGAGAAAATGCATGTAACAAAGAAATGATGGGATTGCATCATAACAATGTATAAAAACAGAGTTTAAAGTTTTTGAATTGTAATTTTATTTTCTGCGCTTTAGTATTTCACATCTGTTAGTGATGCATGGGTTTATTTTATAGTATCTAAGCAAGATGTACCTCAAAGGATGGGCAGGTGCAAGCATGATGGAAAATCCTATTCCTTTTAGGTCAGATTTGTTAGATTATCAAAGTCAATATTTAGCATTAATTTGGTTGGGGTATCTTTTTTCCCTGAATCTTTCTAATACCAGGGAGCAGCTCATACAGTGAGAGTCAGATGCGCAGTGACCCTGCTGAGTCTAATTCACCTGCTCATATCCTGCTCTCACAAAGATTTGCATGGATATTGTGCTAAGAACAGCCACTGAGATAATCTGGCAGTCAAATGATTAAATCCTCTTGGTTCCCTTTGTGGCTGCTGTATGTTAAAAGCACAGCAAAAAAATAAGAATGGAAGGAGGTTTATGGTTGCTTGTTTTTATTCTTTTCTGCTGCTTTTAAAAGCACCTTATTATTAGGCAGAAGGGACAAATGAAAATGGACTTTAGATAATCTGCATAAGAAGCACAGGGCATCACCAAAAGTACATTCTATCTATACCAACTAATGCAAAAAAAATTACAAAAAAATAGATTACTATTTCCCTTTGTCTCAAGCATTTCACAGGAAAGGCATGTCAATTACCTGAGCTTTCACTCACCATCTCTTTCTATTAATGGACTTCAACAATATCTTGTTTATATATAAAAATATAAACACTGCTAAAACACAGTGGCCATAATCTCCCTTCCACCAGTCTGTGGGCATAGTTCAAGAGAGTTAATTATTTAAAGGAAGGCTACAATCCCTCTGTCCTCGGTCAGTAACAGTGGAGGCTGGGGAAGGGTGAATGCAGTTGACAGTACAGTGTGGCATTAGAGCATTCCTACTATTGTGTGGCTTAGGATGGAGGGATTATTGGACAGGAAAATGAACTCTTAATTGCTGCACTTAAGTTTTTCTCTTAGACACTTATTATACAAGAAAATGCAGACTATAATCCAAGAAATACAGTAATACAAAGAAGTCCCTAGAGAAAAATTGCTGCCGGTGTCTGTAAATGCTGGTACTATCTGTGAATGGAGGAAGCAAATGGAGAATGCAAGGGTGAAACACTTTGAGGATATTCTGTTTTAGTACCATGTATGCCTGTTTGTGTAGTGGTGGACTTATTTAAAGGAAAGCTTGTCTCGCCATCTTCTCTGAANTCTGTTTTAGTACCATGTATGCCTATCCCAAATCTTTGCAAATACACAAGGAATTCCTGTGAATGAATCATCCATTACTGTTTAAGACTGGATGTGAGCAGGGCAAGGAGCAATGTTAAATATTGATCCTTTCCGTGTCAAGTGTTTGATGGCAGTATAAGACTGTGATAAGAAAAAGATGTTTGGGTTTTTTTTCTTAAAGCAAAAAAAAAAGATATTTTATGCAAGGATAATATATTAATAACTCAAAAGCCAAAGTACCTCTGTAAGTTCCTATTTAAATAGCTATTGCTTCCCCTTGTATGATACATACCTGGTAATCAGCTCTTGGAGAGTTATTTTGTACTTTTCTCCCTTTTTTTTTTTTTTCAAGAAGAAGCATGATCACATGTCTCCAGGAAGTTTATTTTGCTCTTCTGATGGCTTATACAATGCTGCAAATTGTTCTATTTACCAAAGCATCTCTGGCTTCACTGTCTTTGGGCTCCTGTTGCTGACTAGTTGCATGAAATATAGTGGAAGATAATATCAGGCTTTCTTTTGTTGTTTCATTATTTGGCTCATGTGTACTTACAAATGTCCTGTGCTCAGAACTGTAAAATATGTTTTCAGCTGTATGGGAAATGCTGGTCTAAGTAGGATTGGCTTAAAACTTATTGGATACAGTCTTTTGAAACTANTGTAAGTTCCTATTTAAATAGCTATTGCTTCCCCTTGTATGATACATACCTGGTAATCAGCTCTTGGAGAGTTATTTTGTACTTTTCTCCCTTTTTTTTTTTTTTCAAGAAGAAGCATGATCACATGTCTCCAGGAAGTTTATTTTGCTCTTCTGATGGCTTATACAATGCTGCAAATTGTTCTATTTACCAAAGCATCTCTGGCTTCACTGTCTTTGGGCTCCTGTTGCTGACTAGTTGCATGAAATATAGTGGAAGATAATATCAGGCTTTCTTTTGTTGTTTCATTATTTGGCTCATGTGTACTTACAAATGTCCTGTGCTCAGAACTGTAAAAAATGTTTTCAGCTGTATGGGAAATGCTGGTCTAAGTAGGATTGGCTTAAAACTTATTGGATACAGTCTTTTGAAACTACTTCCAAGGTTTTTCCTGTAACAAACAAAAGAATAGAGCAACCAACAGCCAAGTGCTCTAAATGTAGCAAGACCATCTGTTGATTTCAGAAATGAGATTAGTAATGGTAATGTCTTTTCTGTTGTACATCCTGGAAGCTTAAATAGCTTTTTCTTTTCTTCATTGGTTTTTTTTTTTAATTTCAGATGAATTTCAATGCCTGTATTTTGTATTTAAACATATGTTAAGGGGCACTTCTACCTACCATTTTAGATGTGCCACAAAAAGAACAGAGACTGGAAAAGGAGTTGATGGGTATAGGGAGGAAAAAAAGCAAGATTACAGTGTCACTATTCTGGTCTGTAAAAATCTCCAGTCACCAACTGACTATTTCTTATCTGTCTCTCTACTGGTCAATGTCACTGTGCAGACACTGAGCAGACAGTTAGAATGCTTGGTAGTTTATTTTGAGTTAATGGGTGGAAGTCAAAACGGTGCAACATGATTAAGAAAGCTATTTTTCTTTGCAGGAACATCAATTATTCGCAACATAATCACACCTTAGGAAAAGAAGAAAAGGAATGGACTCAATTTATGGGAAGCTCCAATATACAGTTGCCAGGATCAAGGAGGGAAGGGAAAATGAGCATGACTCCTGTTTGCAAAAGTGTGTCTTGGCACACCTCCTTTCACAGTGACTGTAGTTCCATACAGCATTGATTTATACCATGTATTTAAAAAGGAAACTTCTGGAAAGCAGATATGCAATTTTTTTTTTTTTT
>VZTY01017200.1:194982-260831 GCA_013400935.1 Turnix velox | reverse complement strand
ATATGCAATTTTTTTTTTTTTTTGCCAAATGTCATAAAACATTGTTGATAAGAGACTTGGGAAAAAAATCCTGTGGACACCCTGGCGTCCTGAAGACAGTGAAATAACAATGAGGATAGCACAGTAGAGTGTAGCTTGAGAAGGAAAAGAATCTTTCATTCAAAACCCATAAGGTCTCTACACCATTAAAATTCCACACACTTTCAGAAAACAGAGTAAAGGAGAAATCAAGTAGAGTTTTATGACTTCATAACTTTTACAAGTCTCTTTAAAGCTCTCCATTATTATTCAGTCTTCAAAAACAAACTATGGCATTACAGAATATCAAAGGAGCATTCTGGAGAAGCAAGCCATGAGAAGCAATTACTAGAAGGCGATGGTACAAAATGCTTATTAAGACTGATATAAGGATTGATTGGGAGAGGAGCCTTCACAACAGATACTGCTGGTACCTATCCTGGCAGAAGTCCTTGGGGAACATAACATGGAACTGAAATTATAACACACATCCTATGGCTAATGTTGCTATGTCTTCAGAATAAGTTGGTAAGTAATATCTGTCTTTGTACCCTGGAGTTCCAGGTTGACCCTGAGTCATTTACCCAGCACAAGAAGTCCCTAAAGGACTACATGATATCTTCCTATTCCTTTTTTTTGTTGTTTTCTTTGTTTGTTTTCTCTCTGCTTGAGATATGGGTTACCATTTTACTTCCAGATTTCACTAATTTAATTTGTATGTGCTTTATGGTTTCCACTGAAAATGTACCTACTCCCTCTCACTGCTTCATTGCCCCTTGCTATAGATGGGTTTGTGTCTGGAAAATAGGGATTGGTCGGTATTGTAGGAGCTGTTTGTGTAGTGGTGGACTTATTTAAAGGAAAGCTTGTCTCGCCATCTTCTCTGAAGATGCCTGGCCTCTGAAATCATCTGCAATATTCATAGCTAGATCCTTCTGACTAACTGATCTATCCTTAGCTCTCATGACCTCTGAAATCTGTATTATAAATCAGCCAAGTGTAATAAATTTTAAAGGAAGTTTTTACTAATAAGTGCATAAGGTAAGAGTATGCATGTGCATGTATGTTTTGTGGGAGACATGGATCAGAGGAATTTAGTGGTATCCAGTGCCTTATCATGAAAAGCAAGCTCTACATGACTCAGGATGTACCTTGCAGCTCTTTCCATGTCCTGGTTTGAATGGCAACTTCATATTACAGTTCTTTTACTCTTTTTTCAGCACTAACACATTAGCAACAATCAAAGTAGCTTTGTTATGAGTATGTAGAAGTCTTTGCTGGAGAAAGAGTCATGTATGCAGTTTGCTTTAGTGACTGACAAATGGATTAACTGAAGCAAAAACACCCAGGTTAGCAGGAAAGACTTTTATGTCTACAAGTCATATGTTCTGTTGTTCTGATGTGTGCCATTTGGGCAGGGAAGGAAGGAACAAGATGAGATTTACCTTAATGTTTCCTGGTAGCAAGATCTCTGAGAGGTTTTGTCCCTTCAGAGGATCAGAGCTAAACCTCTTTGGAATGCTCTACACTGAGTGCTGCTCAGCTTGTGGCCTATGGGATGCTTTCATCTGGCTTAGTGCCACATTGCTGGAGAAGACAGGGAGCAGCAGTTCAAGGGATGAAGGTAGCCCACATGGCTGGATCAGCCTCCTGCAAATGCCATGAAGAGATAGTTACTGCTGGCTGTTGTTGCTCTAAAGGTAGGGAACTGTCAAGTGTAACCCTGACTCACTGGGTGAAGCTGTGACAGGAACTGGAGGATGTATTTGGTGCTCACTTCTAGGAGGGCTGGGGAAGCAGTGAATTGGGGATGAGAGTGGGTTTGGTGGACTCGGAGACAGATTGGTAGGAATAGGAAAGTCTTCCTTCCCAAAGCTTTCATCTAGCCAGAGTAGAGTTGTAGGCTGGAATGCTCTCAGCAGTATCCTGCCAAATGTGCCTGAGGAGAAATGTCATTTCCCTCCTTTTCTTGTGTCACATGTGCCTGCCAGACCAACAAGCCTCACAAGCAAGAAGAAGCTCCAGGAGGTCGATGAACTTGGCTTCATATGACCACTGGCTAAGTGAAAGCAGTGGATTCTGCTCCTCTGTGCAGAACTGATATATCAGTGGGAACCAAGTATTTAACTCTGCATGATTGTTTTTCCATGCTGTTTACTTTCCTACAATGTGGTCAGGCCAGGAGACTCAGCTGCCAGAATGCTCTAGGGAAGGAAGAGCCAAGACCACTTACAGACAACTCTCCCTTGGCTTCTTAGAATCTTTTCTTGTCCTGCTTTCCTTCTCTAGTACTTCTAAATGGCAGAGTGTAATTTTAATAGGAGGCTGTTACACTGTGATCTGAATTTGAGTGGATTTATTGAGAAGTTCTTAAGGAATCTGTTCACATGCTAAAGCTGTAGATCAAGGTAGATAATAGCACCTGTTGTTAATTGAAAATATGAATCCAACACAAATGAAAACTTCTGAAGAGAAGTGGAAGCACTTTCACTGTTGATTGGGAAATTGCTGAAAAAAGAGGAAATATTATTGTCTTCTACTTAACAACAGGAAAAAATATTTTTCTTAAATGCATGACTTTGGCTATTTGAAACAATTTGGTTTTATTACCTTAATACTCTCCAAATAATTCTAAACCTTTGAATAAGGGTTTGATTGAAGGTAAGTTTCAATAATAGCTCTGACATTAAAAGCAGCAACATCAGGCACTGGTCACATGAAAAATACAAAGCTCTCAGTCCATTTCAGACTTAGATAGTTTTATTTACATGGTTGGTCCTAATCCTTCAGTGTGTGCACACACAGACACACTGTATGTACTAGGGCTTTATGACGTATGGTCTATCAGCTTGCATCAGCATTGTGACTGAATCCACAGTGAGACACTTGTAGCAACTTCAATCTTTTAAAAAGTGTATTATAAAGGATTTGAAAGGCTTGATCTTCAGACTGAGAAAGGAAGGAATTAAAATTATCTTTTGTTTCTCCCCTCTCTGCTTTCTTTCCAAGGATTTAGATTGGAACCCTAAGTGATTTCTTTCTGCCCTCAGATCACCCTGCCCTAGAAATACTGTGGCACTAAAGCTTTACATAAAATACTTGTATTCAATAATGCTGTAAATTACTGATAAGGAATGTAAAAAAAATGTGTTAAATAAAAACAAAAACACTAAAAAGTTATTAGATATAAGAGAAAACATTACCCTGGCTCAATACCTGCTTCCCTCTTTGAAAAATGGTAAAGCTAAGTTCTTTCGCTTTGTAATTATTTTCTATTTAAATTAAAATAGCTATAATTGTTTATTCTGTGACCAGAATGTTTCAGTCTGGTGCATGATTCATACCACTAACAAAACAGACAAGTATTAACTTTGTAATTACTCCCTAAATTATTAATTCAGGAGTAATTTTATTAACTTCATAAATTAAATACTATCAGTGTCTTCTGGAAAAAAGCAAAATTGCTTAAATTACCTTTGGGAATATTTCTTAAAAGCCTATGTTAATCATTCCATAACAAAAAAAGAACTTTTACTTGTAACCATCTGCCACATAGAATAATAGTGAAAGCATTTTCTATCATTTACCAAGATAATTTATATACCAATGACTGAAAAGAAATTAATTCTTTTGTGTCCCTTTAAAAAAGCCTATGTGTCACCAATGCATGAAGTACCTGAACAGTTCCTGTAACTTTTGTAGGCACAACACATTTCTTTGTCTTATAGATCATTTCAGATCCTATGGGTTGAGAATACATGCAGTACATACTTAAGGATTGTTGTCTGCCTCTTCTGCTGCTGTGGAAATATGTGGCAAGATTTTTCATTCCATCAAATCACAACAAATTTACCAGAAGACTGACAGTGAAACCTAAGTTTTCCAAGATTAGTGGTTGTAAAGCAGACCTGCCAGCTACACTGCTGCAGGCTTGGCAGCCCTGGGAATCTGAGCAAGGAGTTTTTCTAGAGATTTTATGATTTGCACTGGGAAGTTGAAGATCCCAGTTCTGCATAGCCACTAACATAATGCTACTGGGAGCAAGTAGCTTGTTTCATATCTAAAACATGCTTTTTATGACTTCTTAAACAGTCAGTGCCAAATTTCCATCTTTGAAGATTCCTGGATTTGGTTCCAGTGAACTGAAATCTTGTTTCAGAAACCAAAGTCATTCTAAAACCTTGTGTGTATCATAAACTTTCACTTTGGAATGAGATACAGCTGTGCTGCCTAAGTCTAAAATCTGTCACTAAATCATTTGCATCATCCCATTTCTTTCTTTGGACATTTCATTAAATGAGTAGTGATTTTTTTTAAATTTTTTTTTCCCCAGTGTCTTAAGCTTGGAAAGCATACATTTAAACAGTCTCTTTAATTTAGTACCATGGGGCTAAATGCTGATGAGTGACCATGCAAAAGTGGTTATTTTATGACCTTTTTGTTTTAAAATCTGTAGCTTTCTCTTGTCATCAATTATGCCTCTTCCTTGACAATAAGATCTGCATACTCATCCTAGGATCCAAAAATGTCAGCCTGGATTTTTTCCTAACTCATGCTGTATCATCAGTGATTCTATTGAAAATGTGTAAAGCAAAACCCACATGTAGGTTGCTGCACTAGCCCTAAAGGTTTGACAAAAGATGATGGTAACAAGTTGGGGTCTTTATTTTTGAGCTGGCTGTTCACAGGCTTCTGTGGATGTACTAGAGTGGAAAGTGGAATATTGTCTGCCTAATAGACAGGGTTGCATTGGATGTTACGATACATAGTTCAGAAGAGCAACAGCTGGTTTAGTCTGACAGTTTCTCTCTGCTCTCAGAGTCAGAGTTCCTTTACAGTCTGTGGTGAGAAACACTGCTGACACCAAAACTCAGCCAGCCAGCCGTGCTGCTTCAATTAGGCACTCCAGCAAGCTTGTCTCCCAGCTCCCTAGTCACTGAGTAGAGACAAATACACTTCTTGTAGATTTTAGTGCTGTTTTGGAAACTGTATCCCTCAACGTGTATGAGTTGCAAAGGCACAACATACTGAAGTCAGTGGAAAGGTCTCCAGATTATTTGTGAAGTCTTTTAAAATGTAGTTTTAAAACAGTTTTGCATGTGTGCTATAGAGATAAGAACTAGGAAATGTTCTGTGATTTATAATTTATTTTTCTAAGTGCTGGGTGAATCCTGAAGCCCTTGTGCAGGAAGACTTTCAGTGTATTAGGTGGGAATTCAAGTTCACCAAAGTTAAAGTGATCCTACAATATAAATTTAGTTATTTTTATTTGAGGGAAATAACATCTCCTCTGCTACTGTTCTGCAGCTGCTGCCAGTTCAAGTGACTTTTAATGTTATTTTGAAGGGAGTAGGGAAAAAGAAAATTAAAATGTACATTAAAATTTAAAATCACATAAAAGTACTTATAGTACAAATAATTAAAATACATATTCAAATTTATAGAGAGAATTATGATCTCTAATAATGGAAATAAATAAGCAGTGTGGGGTTTGAAGCATTGTGAGACCTGATAAAGATACAGTAGCAGATTAGGAATCACAAAGTCGTTTGTTCATCAAATCCATTATGAATGAGCTGCTCAGTCACAGCTACCTCATAATCATTGCAGATGACTTTGTTTAATAATTTAGATAGACGAATCCTTTTTTCTATAGTGATAGAAGTCTTTAAAAAAAAATCTTAATCTTCTTGAGACTAGTGGGATCTTTTCTGTTGATTACACCAGGTTCCTCCTGCTGTGAAAGGAGTATTAGTGCTAGTGAGTCCTGGTGCTGGAACTGCCCAGACCACAGAGACTGTTAGAGAATTACTGGAAACTGAGTAGTTGAATAAGCTTTCAACAAAGAGGAAAGACAAGTGTAGAAACCAGCAGCTGTTACATTCTGAAGGTGTCAGGTCTGAGATGGGGCTGAAGAAGCAAACGCATTTTCACAGGAACTGAGCTTCTTCCACTCTAGGTGGGAGAATGTGGAAGTGAGAAATAACAAACAGTAATTCACAACCTCTGTGGAAAGGGGAGAAGAGAAAGTGTGGAGAGAGAAGTCATGTAAGGGATAGCATATTATAAATTCATTAGAAGTAATTTAAAAAAAGACAGAAAAGGAGCTCCAGTGTCACATATACAATGGCTCAATATTCAGTGGGAAACAGAGCTAGAGAAGGCTGAATTTCCATCTGATATGGATTTATGTGAGCAAGCCATCAATGAATCTTTCATATAAAATAAGGAACAAAGATTTTATCCTTTATTCGGAGAAAAAAATTCCCAAACCACAAGAAGCTTCCTGTTCAGTTTATTGAAGAGAAAAAATCAAAATGACATTTTTTTTCATGTTGGATAAGGCCCACAAGGAATTTGCTGGTAGAAAGGCAGTACCATAGGAGTCAGATTCTTAATCAAGCAACTAAAATCTCCAGCTAGAAATGCAGAGTAAAAAGCAGTAACTGGAGCTTTAAACATGATGGCATTAAAAATTCACTTTTGCAAGACAGTTGTCCGGAATTCTCCCTCCGAGAGAAAAGCGATTTAATTGCCTGAACTTCCTGTGGTGATGATATCTCTAGCTGCTATTTGGTATTAATTGCTGTTAGGAAACAGTTAATAATTTTAAAAGCTATGGTTATCAGTGCCTCTTGTGATGTTTAGAATGAGATAACCTTGGCAAAAGGTCCAAGTCAGAGACTTTATAGGATAGGTATAGAGTGAAACTCAAACGTTTTCATATGATGTATATAAGCCTTTGACTTATGTTTGCCTTTTATGCTGGGCATGGAGGATGCTGAAATGCCAGCAAGCCTGCCATCTACATTCAGCACCCAGAATATTCCGTGGCTAGATTTTTGAATGAATATCTGATTCTGCAATTTTTTTTAATGTTTCATCTGAGGCTTTAAAAGACCTCGGTTCTCAGTGAATATCGCCTTGTCCTATCTAGGAGGTACTGAGTGGTGGTGACCATGTTTATGGACAGGTTATTTCTTCCTCTGCCGAGTTGAACACATTTTACAGTGACATCTAGTGGCTAGTTCAGTTCGATACGGGCAGGTATTTCAGATCAGTCCCATCCTTGTTAGCTCTGCTTTACCCCCACTGTGGTAAAGAGCCCACATCCCGAGACCAGGGGCTTACCAAGGGCACTGCATTTCTCCATTTCTGGATGCTGAGTGCCTTCTTCCTCCTCTCACTGTTCCCAGCTGGATGCCGTGCTGAATGCATGGAGCAAATTGGGATAGAGGTGCTTCAGGTTTTTCAGTAGTCCTTCCTGAAGTCTGTGTGTTCATCACTTGAGATACCTCTCTACCAAAAATACATTTAAGGAGCAGAGGAAAATATCTGAGCACTTATAATAATTCTACTGCTTACTTTTTGTTTATAATTTTGTTTATGCTTCATCTCTTGTTCTGGTAAGCATGACAGGTTCCTAAATTCTAAACCAAAAACTAAATTTCAGAAAAATAATAAAGAAAATTAGAGCAAGTTGACTCCCAATACTACTATACTGGGATATTAACAACAAGCAGCACTGATGGTAACTGGTTTGGCACCATGTTGTTATCTTACCATTAACTATACAGTTCTGCCTTTTTGTTTTACTGTCACCTTCAGGTAATGAGGCCCAGGATCCAACAACAAAATGCTTGCTTATAAATGGAGGTCTTTGCATTGCTGAATTTCTTTTTGTCTCTGTGCAATTCTATTTGCATGAAAACTTATTATCAGTAATTGGCATTGCCTGTGTTACCTGAAGTTTCAGTATCATGTAGCTTCTTGGACCATCATCTCCTTGGACCAATGTTTTAATTAAAATACTAAGCAGAACAGGGACTGGCACTGATTTCAGAAAGACATCACTCTTCTTCCCAGTAGTATAAACAGCTATAATCTCTTCTTCTTACCTACTTAATAGTTATTCTTTTAATCTCCTTCTTTTCCACTTTAATAATTAATCTCCCTTGAGGCAGTGAAAGCAATTCTTGGTTTAAGTCTATACAGATTAGTTCCAACGCACTGAGCTTGTCTAAAAAACTAGGTATGTTATTGAAGAGAGACAGTGCAGACTGCCACAACTGAGCTTGAGAAAACCATGTGGCATTTTTTCTCAGTTTTGATTTGCCTCTGTCCTAGATTTACTCATTCTGCAGTAATGGTACTGGAGCTATGCAAAATGCCAACTTTGTCTCTACACTTGCTCCTTTAAAAAATGTACATAGAATATTTTGTTGGCCCAGATCACAGGGTATATCTGTCAAATTGCTGGCACAAATATCCTTTCTGCTGTACCAGGGATTTTTTTACACTTTTTTGATTCTGCATTGACAATTCATTCCTTACTAGAATTACATTTTATAGTTTGGAGTTTTAGGGCAGGGGCAACCTGCAGAACTGCTCAGTCCTCTGCCTTGGATATCATGCACTGTGGATGTCACAGCTCACAGTGACTGACTTGCAGTCTTTCAAAGTTCTAGAAACACCACGATTATGACTAGACCCACTACATGTTTTAGAGTGAGAACTATTATGAATGAAAAAGGGCGTTAGAGACAAAAGCCTAAACAAAATGAAAGTAGTATTCAGAATGAAGGCGAAGAGACTTGAAGTAACCCATGGGAAATGCTGAAGGCAGTCTGTATATGAGATCTTTTCCCTTGTTTAGGGGCATTATGGCATTTGAAGAAAGCTGGTGCTCAAAAGTTCACAGCCTGCTCCCAAATATGTCTTTGAGTGACTTCAATGGCTGCATTTTCCTGTTTCTTTTCCACCAAAGAATCTCTCAGCATTAGGCTAAAAATGGAGGGAGAAATCTCATGTCCAGCCTGGCTTTCCACATGTGAAAAGTGGGTCACTGTGCAGTATTCCTTGAACCAGGAGGAGAACAGAGAGAGATGATGGTTTAAAGTAAATTGCATGTGCAGTATTGAGAGCTGAGGTGAGAATTAAATAGAAGTTGTTCCCTTCTCTCCTGCTCTTTGCTCAGTGCTGCAAGCTCTGTGCTGAGATGCATGGGACAGGTCTGTCCTGGGTGTTTGCTTTGTACAGAACCTTAAAACAGTCAACAAATTATTGCTTTAAAAGTGTATTTTGTGCTTCTAATTGTTGAGTAAGTATTGGATTTTTTTTGTCTGAGCAGGTAAAACTCCTCTTTTATAGACTAAAATCTCACCATCTGCTTTATTTAAGGTATATGTAAGGTATATATAGATTCTATTCAATTACATTATTAATCACTAAGGTTATCCTCAGCAGTTCAATCCACAGACATGATGCCAAATCCATGTTTCTTTAGATGGTGACATTTGTGAAACATAAAAGTACAAAGCAAGCAAATTAGAAGGTAGTATTTATAACTTCTCAGACTCCATCGAGACTTCTTTTTCTTACTCTGGACTCTTCACCAAAACCTTCAGGCATAATATGATAATACACCATGGGTTTTGACAAATACAACATTTTCAAAATAATTAAGAATGAAAACTAATTAAAGTGTTTCTTAAATGTTATATCAGTTCATGAATCATCTGCCCATTGGTCATAGTACTTGGGTGGATTAAAAATTGTCTGAGGGATATTCATTACAGAAGATTAAAAGAAAAATGGTACTTATGATGCTAGAGAATGGAATGCACTTACTGTTGAAGTGAACCTCTAACACTTCAATACCTATATAAGCTTATGATGTGTGTTTCCCTCATACTTGAAATATATGGAATTTGAAACAAGCAAAACATGTTCTGGAATTAGTTTCTTACAGGACTGAGACTCTTCTGTCAGGCACTGCTTTTTGAAATGGCCACTCAAATGCAGAGCCAGAGACAACTGAACTTTCCAGATGGGTTCTTTAGCTCAATATTTTGGAATTACTGAAGTTCTGTCTTTGTTTGATCTATTTGATTCCATAATGGTGGGGATATTTAGTTTCCATATAGACTTTTAAATATTCTTGTATTTGGAAGCTTTCTGTTGCTTTGTGTCCAGGGGCAGAAAATCCGACATGTTAAGACTCGATACCTGTTTGATTTTGAGTGGTCAAACAGGCAAGCATTTGATCTGTTTCTGTTTTTCATTTTTTGAAGTGGGATGATGATACTTGGCGCACATAACAAAACTCTCCCCGTAATGCACGAATGCAGGTGCTCCTTTCTGTTAAAGTAACTATCATTAAAACTCTAGATAGTTTATGGGAAGAAGAATCTGTTTTAGGAGCCATGTGTAAGTGAGAGGAAATGTACTCTCTTGAATACCCATCCTTCTAACAGTGTTGCTGTAAACTATTGTTTCAGAGGAGAGGAAGAACGATTCCCATTTACTTTCCATTCATATACTTGTAAATGGTTGGAAGAGTAAATTACCCCCGCTTAAAAAAAAAAAAAAAATCTAATACCTATTATACCTATATTTCAGTGCACCAGAATAAAATTCAAATGTTGGGTACATTGGAGGAGGACCTGTGTAATATGTCCAGAACTAATTTCCGACATAGCATCTGTCACTTCTGGACATCTTTTTCTTCTAAGATGTTGAAATCAGGACAGGTAATGAGCAGATAAAGCCTTACAGCTTCGGTATGGTGGTGGCTGTGGTATTAGACCCAGGGAGAAGCCAGTCAAGAAATCTGGCCTGGCTTTGCCTTACTCATCTGTGCAGGAGTGTGTGCAGAGCTGCAGTGGTTGGAAAGTTGGAAGTCAAAAAATGAAGCCAGTATGACTGAAGGTATTGGTAATACATTCCAGCAGGCATGACTGGCTTAAAAAAAAGCTATTTTATTTTTCCCTCACAATAATATCAGGGAATGGAGATGAAAGCTGATGGAGAAGAACTGTTCCTTCTCTACGCTGTATCACCCCACAGCTGCTCACTGGGGAAACTGTGGCTGCAGAGAGGGCTGGATGGCACCGTAGTGTTGATGATGCCATGTGCTGGATGTGGTATGGGTTTATTGCTGGTAAAATCTGAGAGGAAAGGAAACAGTGGATTGTATTATTCAGAAATGCATGTCAGAGAGTTATCACTCCTTGCACTGCATGTCTGTCACATCCATTTTTATTCCAACATTCATGTGTTCTGGGAATCATAGAATAGTTTGGGTTGGAAGGGACCTTAAAGACCATCGATTTCCAACCCCCCTGCCATTACATCAGGCTGCTCAGTGCCTTGTCCAGCCTGATCTTGAACACCTCCAGAGAGGGGGCATCCACAACCTCTCTGGGCAACCTGTTCCAGTGTTTCACCACCCTCACTGTAAAGAATTTCTTTCTTATGTTCAGTCTAAATCTACCCCCTTCCAATTTACATCCATTGTTTCTGGTTGTCCCATCACATATCTTATTAAAAAGTCCTTCCCCTGCCTTTCTGTAGGACCCCCTCAGGTACTGATAAGTTACTATGAGGTCCCCCTTGAGCCTTCTCTTCTCCAGGCTGAACAACCCCAACTCCTTCAGCCTGTCTTCATAGGGATGTTGCTCCAGCCCTCTGAACATTTTCGTGGCCTCCTCTGGACCTGCTGCAACAGCTCAATGTTCAACGTTGAGGGCTCCAGAACTGGACAAAGTAACTCCAGGTGGGGTCTCACCAGTGCTGAGTAGAGGGGCAAAATCACCTCTCTTCTAAATCTAAACACCTCTTCTACCATGGGTGACATTTTTGAGTGAAGGAGACAAAGTTGTGAGAAATGGGGTTTTAGAATGCCATACAAGAACTTGTGATTAAATGGTAGATGAACCTAGACTTCTTCTATTAGGCTAGTGGTCTAACTGATGCCTCATGCTAACTTGATGGAAGGAAAACATCCTTAAGGTATGTCCATCAATAGCTTCTGGGGAAGGTGCACCCAGATCAACAGCTCTGTAACTGTTGCTGATTCAAATCGAGCTTCCCCTGCTGGGTGCAAGTAGCCAGCAATGTACTGATTCCCTCTGAAGGAGCACTGTTTTCTGCACTCCTGCAGCTCTTACCTGCAACAATCTATCGAGACAGCAGAATACCTACAGCTTTTCCCATTTGTCTTTTTCTCTGATAATAAAGGGCTGAGAAGTGCTGTGAATCGAGAGATTAGCTACAACCATGCTGCTGCCACAGCAAGCTGCTCTGCGTCCTGCTGCTCTGGCATTGCTTTGTGTTAGAAGAATGAGGTGTGATGTGCAGGGACAGGCAGAGCTTCAGAGTAAATGAATGCTAGAAAGCGTAAATGAATTGTAGAAAGTGTGTGTTTGCATGATTTGATGTGTTTCCTGCATTTCTGGGGAAGGCAACAATGAATGAAACATTTTCTAAAACATTTATAGCAGTTTGGAGAATTGCTCTTCTGTAACATTCTTTTAATTTCTGTGACCTACAGCTGGTTGAACATTCATCCCATTGTAATGTCTTGCCACTGAAAAGGATTGATTTCAGTAGTCAAGGATCTCTGCTCATCAACTTGTCTGTGGAATTCTTTTGAGGTTACTCATTTTGATAAGACTGGAAACATAAGAGAATTAAGTTCTGTCCTGACATTTCCTCCCTCCAATCATGAAAAGCCTTCAGCCTTGACAACTAACTTTGATCTAACTTCTCTCTAGGCCAAACATGTGTCATTAGTCTGTGTCTCCTACACTCAAATTTATCTCTAGCATAGTACTGGAGTGTGCTGGTATAATTACACAGGAGATGTAGTGACTGGAAGCTCCATTGTACATACTTGCCAGGCTCCCTGTGTGTTTGATGATGGTGTGTCTGTAGTCCTGGCTGGAAAGTGGTCTTAGATCAAAGTCTGTCATTTCTTTAAATACTTTTCAGTTGCATCTGCATCTATAAACCACTCTGTTCTCTTCCAGCTCAAAGAAGAGCTGGTTGCTTTTAACCATTTGTAGTTTGCATGAAGGAAGAGATCACAAGTCATTCAGGTGACTATTGCTTGTGCCTATTCCTAGACAATTTTTGGATTGAGACCAGTGCTATGGAGACAGCTTTTCAGTAAAAATATTCTCAGTCCAGCACGTGGCACCTCTGCTCTTTCTAAAGATTTCCACTCTGGATGTGACCTGCTTCAGCTCTACATCCTTGTAGATGTGGTTTCAGAAATTACCCATAATTTGACAATTCTGACATTTGAAAAAATCACTTTTTTTTGTTGTCTGGGGTTTTTTTTTTGTTTGTTTTTTTTGTTGTTACTGCCTTCACAGTTAGTGCCGTTGTTACTAGGGTCAGAAAAAGACANAAAATCACTTTTTTTTGTTGTCTGGGGTTTTTTTTTTGTTTGTTTTTTTTGTTGTTACTGCCTTCACAGTTAGTGCCATTTCTTCCTCTGGTAGAAAAATCAGACATTGCAGTTGGCTTTTCTGAAAGCTCATGTCCTCTTGGATGTGTCTCTGCTCTTGGCAGCTGGCTGGTACTTCTGTATCCACATTTTTCTTTAACGTTAAGAATTTTCACAACAAAAAAGATACAAAATTTACATGGCAGCAACACACCTTATAGTGACACAGGAGGAGCTGGCCCAGCAACACCAGTCTGGTCACTCTTCAGAAGTTTTTTTGTCTTGTTTTTGAAGTGTGGAAAAACTGAAGGGAAGCTAGTTTCCATGGCCAGGGAAGGCCATGGGGGGGACCAAGAATCCCACCAGGCTCCAGAGCTGCTGGAGGCTATTGCCACATTATTCCTCTGAGTTCTTTCCTCAGGCACTTGTTGGCAAAGTGCAGCCATTTGTCATGCAATACCAGAAGACAGTGGAATAGAAAGCTAGAAAAGCAAAGTGTGATTAGTTTTAAAGGATAGCACAAACAATAAATGAAAATTATGACCGGTTGTGAACAGGAGAAGCGTGAAGGACTGAGACAAATTTATACTCTTCTAGCTCCTTTCTAAATGAAAAATGGGCATAAAAATCCCCTGTGTGCTGATTTGCGTGCATGAGAAAAGGGGTTGGCTGGGTGAAAAATAGCCTCTAGTGCCCATCCTTCACTTGTTAAATAACCCACACAAAGGATGAGGGACATTCATCGTCGCTGCGTCCCTACCCGGCTGATTTCAGTGCCATTTCCTCAGCGGCACCAAGCCCTGCGGCTTGTCCTCTGGAACCTCTCCCAGCTCTTCCTCTCCAGCCGGGCCCGGTGCCAGGCAGTCGGTCCCCAGCTGCGAGGGGACATCCCCTCCCCAAAGCAGCGGGACGCGAAACGGGGCTGGGGCGGTGGCGGCCGCTGCCCGCCGGGTGGCAGCAAAGAGCTGGGAACGCCGCCGGCCCCGCGCCCGCCGGGGACATCGGGGACCGGGGAATGTGAAGGATTCCGGGAGACACAAGAACCCTGTAGCATAAATAGTCGTAATGTTGTTTTTAAAACACATTCCTTCAACTACATTTTGATGTTGTCAGAGCATAGGATAGGATGAGGGGCAATGGTTTTAAACGGGCAGAGCAGGGGTAGATTAGACATCATTAAATTCTTTCCCATGTGGGTGGTGAGACACTGGCACAGGTTGCCCAGAGAGGGTGGTGGAGGCCCCGTCCCTGGCGACATTTAAGGCCAGCCTTGCTGCGGCTCTGAGCAATCTGATCTAGTGCTGGATGAGTCACTATGAAGTCCCCCCAAGCCTTCTCCAGGCTGAATAACCCCAATTTCTTCAGTCTGTCAAGAAAGAAAAGAGAAAGAAGGGAGCAGATATTTCTTGTAAACCACGAGTGAAAGACTGGAAGTGAAGGATGTAAGTTGGAGGAGGGATATGGGAGAGAGGTTCTTTCCAGTGAGGGTGGTAAAACACTGGAACAGGTTGCCCAGTGAGATTGTTTAAACACTTCCCTGGAGGTGTTTAAGGCCAGGCTGGACAAGGCACTGAGCAACCTGGTCTAGTGGGAGGTGTCTGCCTATGGCAGGGAGGTTGGAACTAGATGATCTTTAAGGTCCCTTCCAACCCTAACTATTATATGATTCTATGACTCTATGATTCTATGACCCTGCTCACTGCAGGGGGTTGGGCTAGATGACTTTTGAAGGTCTCTTCTGACCCTATGATTCTAGACATTAGATGGCAACAAGTCCCATTTCAGTACCCTTACTTTGGAGCTGGTATTCCCACTGGAAATGAGCTCTCCCAGATTTGCTGGCATTCTTCACAGTGTGAGAAATACTGTTAGGCCTTTAAAGTGCCTATTTCATCTTTCCCTGACTAGTTATTCCTAATGAAGTGCATGAATTCATAATGCATATTGAGATAACATTAAGATTTGTAGCCTGAAGGAGGAAAAAAAGTAGAGCAGCAAATACTTGGCCTTTGCTGATAACTTGGTTGGTTGTAAAGGGAAGGTCAAAATTCATATGCTTTGCCATGAATTTCTAGCAACTGTCAGCTGCTTCCCAAAACCCTCATGTCACTCCACTTGTACGTGACTTTTTTACTTAACTTATACATTAAAGAATTTATGAGAGTTGTAAATCTCTCTCTGTTAGCCACAGATGAGGATGTGCTGTCTCCCAGCCCTTTAATCCTTACTTTTCTGAAGTTGTATAGAAAGTTAGCAATTAGCCTAAAAATGCCCATTTACTTTCTCTGATCTGACGAGAGCATTCTTTGGAGACAGACTGAAACTAAGAAATGCTTTGTTTTAAGAGACTTTCCAACATATAACTTGATCACACACATATATAGATGTTTTTTAAATATCTTTTTCTTTTTTACTAGAAAAGCAATAATGTCACCTTGTAGATATTAATCCATTCTGCTAAAACTGTGTTGAAAATTGCTTAGGTGTCTGGAAAGCCATAGCACTTTTCATTTACAAATCTCTTTCTTTTCAGCAACTCAGGCACTTTCATGATCTGTCTCTTCTATAGATAGTTGAATCAGACGAGTGACTTCTCGTTAATGGCTGGCAGAGCTGGTAGAAAATCCCTCTCAAGATACTCTTAGAGTTTTGTAAGCCAAATTTATCTCCTTTGAAATGAAAATGCATCTTACCATTGCCCTTAATGGAACATTTGTTCTTTGAATGTGTTCACATTTAGTAAATTCCTTTCTTTTCAATGAGCCTAGGAGTTAGATGCTTTTTCATTGATGTAGATAAAAACATGTATTGGAGATCGTTGGATCAGGTTGTTCCTCTGTTCACAGGGTTGTTATTCAGCCTGAAGTATTGTATGACAAACCCTGGATCAGAAAAATGACTTTGAGATGCAGGAGAACCAAGTGAGTTAGTTTTCAGTATGGTGTTTGCTTGTTTTCAAGAGTGTTTCCCAGCCACAGAATCATAGAATAGTTTGGGTTGGAAGGGACCTTAAAGATCATCGAGTTCCAACCCCCCTGCCATAGGCAGGGACACCTCCCACTAGATCAGGCTGCACAGTGCCTAAACTGTCCAAATCACTGATCTTTGGTTTTGTGTTGTACTGTGAGGTGTTTCTAAATATTTTAGTGAAGCTATATTCACGTGGCACATCTTGGAGACCTTCTGCAGGGCATCTGGAGCCAAACACTCTGCAAAGACATAGGGTGTGGACCCGGGGTCAGACCTGACAGCCCCAGCCTGTGTGCATCAGCCACCTTGGGCCAAGGGGCACAGATGTGGCTCGAAGGCATTCTTGTTCCACACTCTCAGCACACCCCCAGCCCCATTTATGGGTCAAACTGTGCTGCTGTACCTATGTGGGGACCCTCAGTGTTCAGGGCATCACACTCCGGTTTGCCCTTCAGGAACCACCCGTAGTTTGCTGAATAAATGGCCAGGATGGATCTTGGTCGACACTGCAGCCTCAGTTTGTGGTCCTCACACATGGTCTTGACCCGATGGTTCCCTGGGGAGTGAAAGTGATGGGTGTGCCAACATGTCCCAAACCACCTGCAGGCCACCTCCTCCCTTGGCCCAGCCACAAGCAGAGGGAGCAGCTCGGCCACCTCTCTGCCCCATTCAGAGCAACACAGGCCAGGGAAGAGCCCTCACAGTGTGTCCCAGGCCCCATTCCCTCCACCTCACCCGGGCGGCACTTGTAGGACGTGATGAGGTACTTGTGTGTCCCAGGGCATGGATCCAGCCCAAAGACTTGGCTGTGCACAGAGAACTGGCACCACTGCTGGTCCTGGCACTCAGAGAGCAGCTTCTGTGGAGCAAAGCAGATGGGGAGGTGGGCAAGGAGTCCTGGGGCTGTGCTCACCTCCTCTCCCTTAATGCTATCCCCAGGCTCAGAGATAGGGCCTCCCACCCCTCAGAGGCGTCCCTCACCTCCAGCACAAATCACCCTGCTTCATGTACTTCAGATTGAAATTATTCCTGTACAGCATAAAAGCCTTAGAGTCACTTAAAACTCATTGAAACCTGACATCCAGAAAGATCTCTGTCAATAGTAGGGCTAAATAGGGCTCAATGGAGACTTCTCTCAGCCTGGAGAAGAGAAGGCTCAGGGGGGACCTCATAGTAACTTATCAATACCTGAGGGGGTCCTACAGAAAGGCAGGGGAAGGACTTTTTAATAAGATATATGATGGGAGGACCAGAAACAACGGATGTAAATTGGAAGGGGGTAGATTTAGACTTGACAAAAGAAAGAAATTCTTTACAGTGAGGGTGGTGAAACACTGGAACAGGTTGCCCAGAGAGGCTGTGGATGCCCCGTCTCTGGAGGTGTTCAAGACCAGGCTGGACAAGGCACTGAGCAGCCTGACCTAGTGGGAGGTGTCCCTGCCTATGACAGAAGGGTTGGAACGCGATGATCTTTAAGGTCCCTTCCAACCCAAACGATTCTATGATTCTATATATGGCAAGATTATATTGGATTCGCCTATAAAACACACAGGAGTTGAAATGAGCTGGCACATCTACACAGCCCAGCTGGTTTCTGCAGGGAGTTAGTGGGCAGGCAGCTGAAGGCCATGTGGCTGCTGATGCTCATCAGCCCCGTTCATCAACTTAAGTAAGCACAAACCACCTGCAGCTTTGCAGGTCCCAGCACTAATTCAATTAGGATTAGCTCAGAGCTGACTTGTGAGAGGTAGATACTCCCTTACCCAAAGTAGAGCAATGGGGAAGAATCCAGCACAGTTCTTGGGACCCATATAGCTCTTCTTTTTCTCCTTGCCCAGTTATCTTCATACAGTGGTGACTACATTGCAGTGTGGTACACTGCTGTGTGCCTCTAAATGCAGAGCTGTGGAGAGAGCTCCTCTATGATTACCACAGGTAAAGAAGGCACCTGGGATAAATGCAGAGTAGCTCATGTGCTGCCCTTATCCAGGTGCTCCTGCCCTCCCTGTGGAGCTTATTTTCTGTGGGGAACATGTCAGTACTTGTTTTGATATTGAGATTTTGA
This sequence comes from Turnix velox, assembly GCA_013400935.1. NCBI lineage: Eukaryota > Metazoa > Chordata > Aves > Charadriiformes > Turnicidae > Turnix > Turnix velox. Next base: position 242,544 of record VZTY01017200.1, on the reverse strand, counting down.
TTTAATTTGGAGGAAAATAGAATATAACATCTTTATATGAGCAACAGGAATATGACTGTAATCTCCCATTCCCCTGTCTGTGTTAGCTTCCATATCTTTTCCATTTCAATAGCATGTTCAGGCACAATCTTATTTGCCTTTTCTACATATTTTCCAGTATTTTTTGTTTAAGATTTGTGCTCATCATTATTTGCATTCAAAGAGAGAGTTAGTACTTCAGCTGATCATTCAATGGATTTTCTCCCAAAGATATTTTACCAGTGAAAATTGATTAAATTAACTGGAAGTGACATTAGATTTAGAAACAAGAGGTAACCAGGTGTCAGTCTTTTTAATCCCCCTCAGGTTGTATTTGTGAAAATCCTAATGTCTTGAGCAAAAGTGAAAAAAAGTAAGATACATAGGAAAAAAATCAATGATGTGGAATTAGTTTGAATTTCCTTCATATAGGTTATTGTGGACCATGTTGGCATCTTCCTGCATGCATTTAGAGGTGGAGTACTCAAATAAGCTGAGCTTTTCCCCCTTCATATTGATCCAGTAGGACTCAACATAACCTATCACCTGGCCATAAGCCCATTACTGTGTTAAGTGAGTCAGCAGAAACAAGCAGTTCTCCTGCTGATCTTATGAAGCTGTAAGTAATTTAAAATATTTTTTCTTGTTTTAGCCAAAGAGGAAGCTTGGGACTCACACAAATCAGTTTACAAATAGAAAGTGTAAGAACCAGTGTGGCTTTCACTTTCTTGCAGAATCATTAACCACACCTGCTTGCGTCAAAGGAGGAGCAGAGGAACAACAAATACTATTCCAAGAACGTGAAGAAGGGGGAATGTTAATGGTACTGTGTGATGTGAACAGTGAGTTAAATGGGAACAACAAGGGACAAGTAAACTGTCCCCAAATGAGACCTGGCTCAGCTTGTGCCTGGCTCTGGACACATCTGTCATTTGTTGAGTCTGACACGAGGGCAGCTCTCTGGAGGAGGGTGGTCAGAACATCTAGGACCTTTGTGCCCAGGCACATCTGGCATTGTAGTAGGCATCTGGCATGTGTAGTGAGACTCCAGCCCAGTTGGGCTTGTCTGGCAACTCCATGGGTAGGAGGCTTGCTCCAAGGGCAGACCTGGTGTGCCTACAGCTGCTCCACATTCTGCCTCTGCAGCCAGGCTCAGATCTGTTCCTGTTGCACTTCCGGACCTACATGTATCCTATCTTTGGGACTGCCTGTGAGCTGGGGAGCATGAAAGCAATGAGTAGTTTAAGCATAAAAGGTAATGTAACCAACTTTTTAAAGGCTTCCCAGTGCATCTCTCATAAGAATCAAATAATGCCTGAGGATACATCTTTTTTCAGGATTTTTAGGTAGATAGCATACTGCTCAGAAGCAGGCCCTTCTGATTACTCCTATAGGTAAAAATGTACATTATAGCTATTCCACCAGGAATTTTCAATAGGAAAACTGCACAGATGATTGACAAACTTGAGACACTGGAAATCTGTGAGACTCACTGACACCTTACCAAGTACTTTGTATAGAGCAATGGCATTATAGGATCTTGCAGCTTCAAGTGGTAATTGCTAAAAAGGAAACCTGACTATTCAATTAAAGTGATATTAAGTGGTATTCTCAGGCAAATGTTTGTCGTAAGCAAAGCTGCAGCTAGAGGTCTCTGTGTACATACAGGAAGCAGCAGAACGGCAGTCTAAAATGTATCCAAACTCATCTGTCACTCTCAGGAGTTTGTCTTAAAGTGTATTGGAAGGATTTTCTGATTCCAGATAGGTAAAACAAAGGCTTCATATTTCTATGGCACATACATTTAGGCTTTGTCCTGCTAACACCTTCTCTTTGTGTGACTCTGCATTATGGATCTACCAGCACATAAATGATCATTGCAGATATTGTTCATTGGTTTCTCTGGAATTTAAGGTGCTTTTTCATGGGTTGTCTGCAAGGAAGGACAAGGTATGTTTATGTGGTTGAGTTTACTGTGTGGCTGCTAATAACAGCTCTTGTTGCTAATTTGCCTAGGAGTGTGTTACCATAAAGTGTAATTTAAGGGGAGGCAAAGAGTTCCGATTTTAATCCTCTGTTAGTGGTGTAAAAGCTCACAGCCAGAAACAGAATCTCAGTTTCTTAAGCCACAGGTCAGTTGTGGTTTAAGAGAGGCAGCCTCCCCTGCTAAGGTCTCTTTCATAATAGTATCTGTGTTTTCAAGACTGAAAATAAAATGAATTGTTAAAAAACACCTGCAGTAGAGAATGTGGAAAGTACCCAAGAGTGAACACAGAAGCCATGTAACTCTCCTGCATTGGTTTAGCCCCCCCCCAGAAACTCAGATTTTTTAGATCAAAGAAATGGAAAAGAATATAGAAGTAGGAACATGACAGCTTCTCAATTCTAACTGCTCCAGGTTTCTCTTTTTGTAGGGAAGCTGACTCACAGTGAAGGGAATGTATTGTTTCCTTTCATTCTTTCTTTCTATATTTTTGTATCTGAACATTGTTAGTTAGTCTTTGAAGAGTTTGTAGCTTCATGATGAGTTGCAGGTGGCTTGTGGAAGCAGGGTGACAATGTATCATTCATGATGACATCTTTTGCTTACTAAGATTGTCTTTAAAAAATGAATTAGTTAATTAATGCACATTTTTATTAACAATATTAAATATCATTCTACTTTGCAATGGAAGAAACTTGCTCAAAAAAACATTAAAAATTCCCTTGTAGCATAAAGGGAAGTAGCAGCTTTCCCTCTGTTCAAAGAAACTGTGAAACTTAATATAACTGGGTAATTCTAAAATTAGCAATGTGGTTTTTACTGAACAAGGTATGTGAGGAATAAATATTTAATCTGTTATATACGATCTAGCTCATAATAACTACAGGAAAGGTTGTCCCTTTTACTAATAGAGTGCACATGGGAAAGTGCTGAAGCAGTAAGAGGAAACATGACTGTTGGAACTGAGCAACTCTTGCAGAGTGCTCAGTGCTTCCTTCTCTCACACAAGTCCATGGCAGTGGAAGGCATTGCTGCACTTTGCAGTAGGCACTTAGCACATCTCATCTAATCCATTTTTAATGTGACTTTCACTTTGAAGCATCATGCTGTGTATGTAAAACACAGACAGCAATATGATGTTATTGCTAATGTTGCTAGGTGCAGCAAGGTCAGAAAGCACAAGGTCTGATAGCAACCATCTCCTTTGACTCTTAATTGACAGCTATAGAAGTTAGAAAGAATTATTTCACACTTTACAGCGTGTTAATGTTTGAGATATGCACATTTCCAGTTTGCAATAGCAGGGTGTCTAATCCATCAGCTGAGAGCAGACTTGATCCTTCTTGCACACACACAAAAACTACTTCTGTTCTTGGTTTCACTGGAGCAATTTTTAGCCTTTCCTCTGATTTGTCTGAAAGATGAAGATAGTGGTTGTACAGTTGGACCTCTTTTCTTCACACACTAAAGTATGTTTACTAACATCCTTATGCAATGTACTTAATTTGTAGTCCAAGGCTGCTCCCTCTGTCTGCATAGATGGGATGTGTAAAATGTGAGTTCTCTGGATGTCCTCACCTCTTTCCTCCTCTCTTGGGTGGAAGTGGGAATAACAAATACAGCCAAAGATGGACTTGTCACTGTGATTCAGTCCTGCTCCTTGCTGAGTAAGAGATGCAAAGGTTGCACTTGCATGGAGTGATAGAGTAGAGGTTTGTAGCTCTGTGATGTCTAGCTTCATGGCTTTGTCCTGTGGAGTTCCACATCCAAATGCAGATTGGTTTCCCTGGCCAGTGGTTCATAATGTTTTGAAGAAAAAGAGGAGGGGAAGCTTGAATAATTATGGAAGGTCTTGTCTTTACTTAGTTGCTCCTAACGCTATAAGTAAGATGCTTCTTCCACCCTCCTTTATCAGCTGAAAAAAAATGGGCTTATCCTGCATTAACTACAATGATTGATTTGCAAGCTAGTGCCATAGAAAGAAAAAGAGCCCATTTTCCTTTTTCACATCAAAGCACACTGAGCTTCTTGTCTGCATCTCATCAAAGGAATGATTTCACCACATGTATTCCTCAGAAAATGACAGAAAAAACTGGGAAACAAGATTGAAATGAAACATTAATTTAAAAGAACACAAGCATCCTAATTGGAGATTTACTTTAACAGATTTCCTTATGCCTGAAGCATGAAGGCTGGGAGCATAATCTGGCTTTTGGTTGGCACCATATCTGAATTGTTCATAACTCTTAAAGCTGTTTGCAGTGATTTTAAAATCAATTTAGAAGCCATCATCTGTGTGAGTAATCTAGAGGACCACGTCTTGATCCTTGCTTGGGTAAGATATATTCATTAGAGCTGCTAAAAATAACAGAGAACAGAAGGCATGTCAAGCTCATGGTGATGTTCTTCTGAAATCACTGCAGTAGTATGTACAGCAGATATATAAATCATATTTGAGCCAGGTAAGTTCTACTGACTCAGCTAATGTGACACCAGGGGTGAAGCAGAGTAAGGTGTCAGTGCATTCTGTGACAATCCAAACACAATGTGTCTCCAAACCACATTCATACAACTAAAAAACCATTGCAAAAGTGAGCAACTCAAATTCTCCTCACCCAGGTTTCACACTGGCTATAAAGACTATTCCTTGCAGCTGAGGATTATGGGCCATCACAGTACAGTCAGCAAAGAGAAGCTGTCTCTGTTTCCTTTGTAAAGAAAATAATTGTCTCATTATTACTAGCAAAAAATACCCAGTCACATTTGTTAGGTCAAACTCAAGAGTGTATTGTGAATGTTTGAATATATTGCAGCTTACATGTGCAAAGACATCCAGTCCTAATTCTTTCAGAATACCCCAGTGATGGGTTTTTAAGGGTTTATAGGCAAGAGATTAGAAAAGCCACATGTTGAGAGTGACAAGGAGACAGACACACAAGCACAGCGTCTGGGATGGAGGAGCATTTATTAATAAAAGGAGACAGCTATACAGTGCTGACTGCTAGCAAGTGATGCGCTCTCATGGTGTGGGTGTGAGTTTCCCATGGAATTAAATTAAGTTCCATTTAATCCAGTTTATTTTTTAATTAAAAGGCAAGGTAGTGGGAGATCTGTATTTCCTCTGTTGGAGCCCTTCACTTTTTAGTGCTCAGCTTTGTGTATTATGCAGCTGCCCAAGCAGTGTCCTGGATTTTGGGGCACGGTGACATTGCTGTCTGTTCATTGAAAGAATGTGTATTATTACATCTTGTTGCTTCATGATTAATGCTCAAGAGAAGAAGACGAGGAAGGCAGATAAAGGACTTTTCAATAAGGTGGACAGACAATGTAATCAGAATGGAGTTTGGTGGGGGGGCTGCTTTCAAAACTCTTTGCTCTTACTTTCTTTTTCTAGGCTTAAGCTGTGTCTTGTCCAAATTTACTGCTGGCTCTGAATCTGAAATGATGGAAATGGAAGCAAGGCCTAGATTAAACCCTAAATGACAAATCCATTTGGAAAAAAAGAAGGAAACTGGTTACTTGGACTCTACAAAAGAAGTGGGAACTTGACCTAAGCCTCTGAAGATAAGAAGTGACGAGTGGCATGTGGCATGATAGCAATGTTTTATGTAGCATTAAAGGTCAGGATGCTTATTCTGAGACGTCATCTCTTTCATTTTGAATCTCTGTATTTCCTCAAGGAAAGTGCTTGAAAATAAATGTCTGTGTTCCTTGGTCAGGTTTCTGATTAAACATAGGATCTGCAGTTTCATTTCAAGCAGTTAAGGAATCTTCCTTCAAAATTACCTCTAGGCTACAAGTACTTCAGCAAGGTGATCAATCCATTGTTTTTTCAGGTGTTCGAGCTTAGAAAACTAGCAAAGCAAGTTACCTTCTAATTTAGCTCTTCAGCACATGGGTCAGCCTGTTGTACTACTTCAGTGTGTGCAGGAGGCTGCTGTGGACAGATGTGAGTACAATTCTTGCAGAATGGAGTTCTTGCTGCTGACCAATGTTTTTATGGACAATCAGATTGCAAATGTTAGTAAGAAGCTGCTTTGATACACCATGAGATACGTACCTGGACAGCTGGATATGCACATCCATCTTGTTCACTCAATCACAGCCCAATGATACATCTCCTGATTTAGAGGCTGGCTTAAAAGCAAGATTTCCCAAAGTTAGACATTAAAATGATGTAAGAGAATAGGACAATGTGGTAAAAGGGATATATTTTTCTAGAGGAAATTCCCTTGGTTAATGAGGTTTCAAACTTAAGATATATTTTCTTCAGGAGCAATGGAAGAGGCCAGACTCCTAAGGCAACACAGGCAACTAGAAGAATTGGTTTGAATTTTGTTAGTCTTGGAATTTGCTATTTTCTTATGTAAAGCAGGTGGTATCTGCTGGGTTTTGTTAGACCTCTAGATCAGAGACATTCTGGGTGATCACTTTTTGTGTGGTGCTTCCTCTACTGTACTGTTTCCAAACACAATGGAAAATGATGACTGATCAGGGAAGCTGAAACCACCTTCCAGGCTGTCTCTCTCTTTATTCACCCTCCTGAAAGAACATCTGGGAGTCTTCTTCCAACAGTGCTTTGATTTTCAGCTCAGGAGGAATGGGAGCAGGATGTTCTCTGTGAATCAGCCCTAACCCCTGTTGGTCTGACAAAGCAAAACCCAAGATTTTTGACCTTGTTGGCAAGTCTTTTCTGTTTATTCATGAATTTTGCTGTGGTCAGGACATGGGAAAGATTTTGGCTTTACATGTTTGCTCTGGAAAATGCTCCTGCTTTTGTTCATTCAAATGGAGAAAAGGTTTTTGTTCTCCTCCTTGTCCTACGAGTATAAGAGGAAACTGCTGCCTTTCCTCTGCTGTTTCTCCATTGCCATGGGAACAGATTTGGAGTGCTGCATCCATTAAGTCACTTAATTGAAAAATGGCACAGTTTATCCGTTCAAACTGCACTTTTGCTACTGCTCTGTGTGTGTCTAGATGGCACAATGTAGGGTTTGAGCTAATTGTGGAACCCCAGAAGCAATATAGCTGCATTAACTTCAGTGGAGTATGGTGGTCTGGGTCGGGATAGGTGGTAGAGGCATCCCACTGATGTAGCTGTGCTGCTGACTCAGCCTTGTGTGAGAGGGTTCAGAATTAGTTCAGATATATGCACTGATATAATGTAACCCCATCTAATGCTGGATTTCGTTGCATGAGACTGCCTTGGAAAGATTTACTACACTCAGTTCCTGTTTATTGGTGCAAAAACTTAATATCCTACCTACTTTTTTGTTCATTTTGAGGTTGGTTTTAGGTTCTGGAATATTAAATCAAACTTCACATTTCTTAGAATAAAGCTTTCAAAAGTAATTCTTGGAAAGGATAGTAATTACTGCTTGTTAAGCATGGCAGAATCAGGAGAGAGTGAGGCAGAAATTGAGGCAAAATGAGACCTCCTGAAGAAACTGCAGTTACTTGTATTCTTGACTGCACAGCACTTAACTGCCAAAGAATTTCTAACTGTATGTTAATGTGATAAAATCTATCAAAACTGTATGAATTTATGTATTCTTACCTAGTAATGGGCTGCAGGGTTTTTTTTTCCCTTTTTTAAGCCTATTTCAAAGAATTGAGAAAAAAATCTCACAGTACATTCATATTTCAAATGAGACCCAATTCATAGCCTTTTAACTTCATCTGCAGGCTCTGCTGGTATGAGCATTTTCTGTGAGGAATAGCATTACTGTTTCAGGTTCTCCATTTGTACAGAGAGAGAATGTAGAATATTGATTATAGAAGTTTACAGAGGGGGTTGTAAGTACTTGATAAATGCTGTTAGCATTCTGCTACTTTGTGTTTGTCATGCTTGGTGCTGTCAGTGCTTCAAGTAAGGTTATTGCCTGAGTTCAGAAGGGCAGTGGAGAAGATGGTCTGCAAGGAAATCAGACTGAAGTCACCAGAGGAATAAGGGAAGTAGAAAGGAAGAAAGGAATTTTGTTTTTCCCTTTTTTCCCTGCATTACTGTTGGCTTTTACCTCTGTAGTGCTGCTGGGCTTCCTCTGGCAATCAGTAAAATGTTAGGTCTTGTTATCTCTTGGACAGACATATGTAGGCTAATTTCCAGGTACCTGCCAATGATAAATAATTAAAACTCTGCAGAGAATTTATGACTTCTAAATAAATGCTTAAGCAGTTACTTGACAATTTATGAAGAAGGAGCTGAGTACAAGTGAAAAGCCTTGTAGTATTAGTTTGGTCTTGGAAAAAATTGAAGGAACGATCCTAGAAATTAAGAACTTAAAAAAAACTAACTGTGAAATAGCAGTTGAAATACTTTTACACTTCTTACAACTTTGTAGTGAAATCACTCATCTCACTGATTCTAGAGAACATGGTGCATTTAAAAGTGTGAGAAAGGAATTGGTTAATTCTGAGCTTTGACCTTTCAACAACAAGGTGCAGATTAGAGTGAGACTTGATGTCCAGGATAAGCTCTCTGAAAATTGTATTTGATAGCAGATGGACTGCTCTTCCTGCAAAATTTATCTGAATCAAACTGATCTACAGCTGATATTTATCAGTAGCAGGAGGCTGAGCAAGTCTCAAAAAATGTTTTATGGATTAAAATGACAACTGCCCAGTTATATTCATCTCAGTCATGATAGTTGTGTTTTCTTAAGGGGTGTTGTGCTTGGCCAGCTGGCTGCTGGTACCTTGCAGCCACTTGCTCACTTCTCCCCTGCTTCCCCAGAATGGAAGGGAGAAGAGGGAGAAAAGAAAAAAAAAAATCTTTGTGTGTTGAGATAAAGACAGTTTAATGGAACAGTAATGGGAAAGGAAAATTATAATGACAACAATAGTGGTAAAAGAACAGACAAAATAAAGTAATCCTGCAGAAGTGGCTCTCACCAGCCAAGGATCAGTTGCCCAGCTGTCCTGAGTGGTGACTGTGGCCCACTGGCCAACCCTCATTTATGTACGGACTATGATGTGTGTGGCATGGAGTGTTCCTTTGGCCAGCTTGTCCGAGCAATGCTCCCTCCCCCCCTCTAAGGGAATCTGACTAATATGAAATATCACCTTGCAACCGCAAAAATAAAATCTGTTATCAACATCATTCTCACACCAAACCCAAAACAACAGCTACTAGAAATAAAATTGTCTCTCTCCCAGCTGAAATCAGGACAAAGGGAGGCCAGTGCAAGGAGACAGTTCTGTGTTTTCTGGTTAAAGAGCTTGGTGCACCTCAGGCTTGGTCTAGAGTACTGGAGGAGTTTGCTGGAGCTATTTCTCAGCTACTAGTGCCTATCTGTAAGGTTTTATGAATCATATCCCAGGAGAGGGGAGAAAATAGCAATTACCTTTACAGTGAAAAAATGTGGAAGATCGAGAGGATACTAGAGCAGTCAGTCAAATTTCCATTCCTTATGGATTGTGAGCTAAGACAATAGAGATTTTTATCTTGACAAATAATGTAATTGTGGTAGAATAACTGAATTACTGACTAGGTGGAAGCAGCATCTTTGATATATCAGGGAATTTTAAAGCACTTTTTCGGTGAAAATTTTTTTTCTAACAATCTCAAATGCCATTACTCATAAGGTAGCTAGGTAAGCTGCCTTTGAGGTCATTGCCATAATGCAATACTTTAAATTTTTTTTTTAAAGCCAGTTCATCACCAGTCTGAGTGGTGAGCAATGGCTTAATATGGATCTGGAAGGACTTCTGGAACTGGAGGAGATCAGATCTGTTCTACATTCAGATCTGGTCATCACTTACATTTAGTGACTTAGAATGAAGAAGAGAACAGGAATGGATCAAACTGAGATTAAAGTGAAGGTCTATTTTTGGAAATCAAATTCATATCTACCATACTCAGATGAGTGCCAACTGCATGATGCAGTTGTAAAAAGGAAAATATCACTCCAGAATGTCATAGGAGGAGCGTCAGATGTAATTACTCTGCTCACCTCCGTGCTGCTGAAGGCTCAGCTGGAATCCTGCCTTCAGCTTTGGGCACGGTGCTTCCAGGAGTTAGAGCCAGCTGAGAGGAGAGTAATGAGAACAGCAGGTAGTTTAGAAGACGTGAGATTGGAGATAAAGGATGATTATTTCTTCCCCTCAAGAAACGTTGCAGCAAAGATTTACGCAGGACTTGAGATTTCTAATTGTATTTCTAATTGCTGTCTGAGAAGAGAGACATTTTCTAGGAGATGCAAAGTGGTGGATGTGTGGTCAGAGCCCCACTGCAGAACAGCTAAGCCCTTCATGGTGCGACTTTCTACATGCTCTTGAGAAGACTGGTATTAGTTTGTGTAAATGCATTGGGCTAAAATTTCTGCTGTTCAGACTCAGCTTCCTGCCACACGTGGCTGGGGAAATCACCTCAACTGCCCTTCACTCCACCCTCTGAGTGAGAGACATGAAGCTCATTCCCATTGGGTGTGAGTCTATCTCAGTGTTATTTGTAATCTTCACATTTTTCTCCTGGAGCATTCTCAAATTTTTAAGTTTAATTTCTAATTCTGTCTGACTCTCTTTTTACTCCATATTTTTCAAGCCTTTTTGCTTGCCCTGTTGTGCCACTGGTCTTTCCTTTCTGCTCAAATTTTTGCCACCACAGGGTGTTCTTATGCAAAGGGTGTCGGTGTGGGAAGCCAGAAACTGTCTTCTCACTAATGATGATAAAATAATTGTTTAGACCTTCAAAGTCACTTACATGCTGAAACAAAGCACATGATAGAATACAGGTCCAATTCATTGCTGCTTTGATGGGATTTTTAAATGACACAAAGCCTGTACAACTTACCTGGGGAAGGCACTGTCATGTCTTGATATTTTTCCATGGCAAGATCCTAGGCTTCTCTCAGAAAACATTTTCTCATCTTCATCATTCTATACAGTGTAACACAGGTGTTCTTTTATGGTTTATATTGAACATCAGGGTTCCTAATATCTAGGGTTTTCAGGCAGTACCTAAATTCAAATTTATGTATTTAAACTGGAAAAGGACCTTGAAAGTATTCCTCTTACATCGGTATTTTAGTTTAAGTTACCTATCCCTCTAGGCTAGGTAGACTGTGACTGTTATCTCAAGAGTTGCTATGGAAACAGTTTTACACTCTCCTCCTTTTTCAATCTGTTTCTCTCAGACAGTATCTGTCTCTTTAAAACTGTGGCCATGCTAAAATGCTACTAAGTAAAACCTTAGCAATAAAATATTAAGTAGTACCTTACCAGCTAATATTGAGTAAATAACTTTATTGAAATTAGTGAAGCAGTGCCAAATGACAAGTTAAGAATCTGTCTCTGAATTTTCTTCTTTTTCTCTAAAACTAAATACACAACTGCTTTGAGGTCAAACTCAAGTATTTGTAAGAAAAAAGTTTTTCATGAAATGTGTGGCTTTTTTTCAACTGTGGCAGGTACATCTTCATCTTCTTGCTGTTTCTGGATAATGGTGATGGTTTATGCAAATAGAACTGACAGAAACTGTTAATAATTTTAAATTTGGAAGAGTTTTCAATGAAATAATCAAAAAGGGGATGTTCTACTTGAATAACATTTAAGTACTGGTATAAGTGTATGAACTCCACATGACAACCAGGTATGAAGGTCACTCACTCAACTGACAAATGTGTCAGAAATGTGAATTTATAACTTGTAGGCATCAAAGCAGTCATACTGAGCAAAACATGTTGAAGGGGAAGTGGCTTATCTCATCCCTGAAGCTCAGATTTCAATAGGGAAATTGGAGCTGAAATGAAAGAATCAAGAAAGCCTGTATTCATGTGATCCTTTATCTTGGAAGGGAACTTTTATCAGTGTGTGATGAAAGAGGTTCAGTGATACTCCAACAAAAGGTTAGGATTACATGTTTGCAAAGTGAACTCCTAACTTTAAGGACTATTGCGCAGAAAAGAACTGTAAGTCAAGGTAACCAAACAGAAAATGACAGCCATGAGTTCAGTCTGTACATGGTCTCACCAGGAACAATATCCTTGAATGTTTTATGATCAGGCAGTATTAGAAAGGAAATTAGTTTTTGGAATACAGTGGCTTCCCTGTTTGAAATTTATCTAATAGCAGCCAGGTAGTATATCACCATAATTCTATAACAGTACTCCTTGCAGCTACTCCATGGCTTGACAGAAAGTGGAGACAACACAAATAACAATTTCAAATTCACCTTTAAAGATGAGTGATTGATACAATACGGGCTCAGAGTGCAGAATGTGTGATCTGCAGTATTTGTAGAACAAATCTGAATTAGGATTAGGGGACAGAGCTGAAAGTCAAAAGGGCTGATGAACTAGAGTTTGTTGGGACAGATTCAGATGCTGTCAGGAATTACCAGTTAACATTGGGATAGGAGTAAGGACAGAATATGAACTGGCAGAGATTCGGGAGATAAATTTCTTGGTGGGTCTAAAAGTGACCTAAGTATTCTAGGGTTCTTGGGTTGGGGCATGCTAAGGTCAGAGATGGGCATCTGGTCTGATTTTAGGGCTGTTGCTTGTCCATTTGGACCACAGATTTAGATCTAGTTTAGAAAGAATCACTGGAGTAGATAAAGGCAAAGGTAGGTCTGAGTCTGGGGTTGGAGCTAAGGTTGTTACTAGTTTCAGAAATGCTTCTAATCCGAGTTAAAAATCTTTAGCTCTTCCAGCCTTTTATGTGATCATTATTTCATGCAGAATAAATCCTTTGGCACATTCTGAGAGACGGAAGTTCAACAGGTCATGTCCTCACAGCTGTCCTGGTGTTGTAAAATAGGATATAAAATAAATCTGTGCCATCAGATATTGATTTTTTTATTTCCTTTATGAATCTTTTAATTGCAACGTGACTGCTTCAGGTGGGAAGTCTGCATGAACATCCGAGCTGTGCTCAATTCTATCGACTGCAGCTTGAATATCTCCAGTTCTATAATTACAGCTGACTAAATTTCTATAAATATCATCCTGTAACAGGACTGTGGTGAAAGCTGTTCCCACACTCCATATGAGGTATTGGACTAAACATCTGTTGAATTTCAGCAGGTTTAGAATTTTGTTAGGACTGATGAAATTGTTAAGGCAAGATTGTACAAGTTTTGTGTCCAGGCTATGCATTCCTATCAAAAGAGGAATTAAAAATGAATAGTACAATTAAAGCTTGTCAAAATAATTACAATAATGAAAGGAAATATGACAATTTATCTGCTTATGCATAATAAAAATGACAAGAATAGGTAAGAAAATCAGCAAATGGGAGAATTATAAAAATTAATACTCTAAGAAAACCCAGGGGATCTATCATTAAAGGAAGTTGCTCTCATCTTCTTCTACGTCTATTCATTTAAACCAGTATTGCATTATACAAACTTCTTTGTAGGATTCAGTGTGTCACAATTAAGATTCTATTGTCCTGTCATAATGCTTATCATAGGTGAAAAGTTTTATTTCTCTTTTTTTGAAGCCTGCAAATTCTGTAATAACTGTCACTCAGCATATTACACTCAATAGATGAATAGAAGTTTGTTAACAATGAAGTTGTCCCAAATTTCTTAGGGTTTTTAAAGACCATTTACAGTCTATCCTATCTTCCTAAATCCCCTGCACAGAGCTTTTGAGTTGAAAATGATATCACTGTGGTGCACCAAAACATCATACAATGGACCTAAAAAACCAGTAAGAACATCTATCATTTTTATAGGTATTTCTAGCAGTGGCTTTATTTTTGTGTCTTTTATACATGTAATTTCTAGTCACCAGATATGGTATTTTAATGACTGAGTGTGGAAAAGTGGATGCACTAAACTGTAAATACAAAATGTTGGCGTTATTCGTAAGAGTGCTATCTCTTCAACCCAAATAATAGCTTCTTATAGCTGTCATCCTGGCATTGCTGCAGTGGTTACCTTCATAATATACATGTGAAACCTGGCACAGAGGCACAGTCCTCCCCTGCAAAAGCCTAAATAGACTCAGCAGTGCCAGTGGTACAGATAAGGGACACTGAAAAATGCCTGCTCACTTACATGCACATAGATAAGTACCTGGCAGAAAAGCTCACACCAGGTAATAAGTCCTTCTAGTGACTTTATTTCAGAGATAAATAACATTCAGTAATGAAAGGTGGGCTCTGAATGCATAATAGAGGTCTATTTGGTGCTGAATTGCATGAAGACATTAAGCACGAGCAACGATTTAGAGCATTCCCAAGAATATGCTCTGATATAAAAGATAAGAGGAAGTTTTTGACAAAAGGCTCTCATTTCTCTTTGGCAACAATAGGATGCAGGTGCTCCAGCCCCATTGCTTTATATATAGATGCAAAACCAGGTTTAAAACAAAATAGTATTTCAGTGCTCAATGATTAAAGAGAGAGGATTTGTGAAAGTTTCATTTGTGTCTGTTCTGTGCCCTCTGTCAAGGTGGATGAGAATGTAGTAAATTAAATATTTCTGTGACTGAAAAGGATGAGTGGTCTTTCTCCTAACGCACTGGTACTTACTCCTTGGATCCTGAAATTAGACTTGCTTTGTGGGTTTTCATTTGAGTTATACTTATTTTTACTTTGTTGGGTGCACACCTATAGTACAGTGAAACTAATGCCCATCTCATTTAAGTAAGTTAAACCATTTACATTATTTCTTTTAATTAATTATTTCCCCCCAGCATTCTGCAGAACTATGGCTAAGAGTTCTTATTGGGAAGTGTTTCAAGCTGTCTAAGAATTAATGAATTGAAATTTGTTTTCCAATTACAGAGTGACAGGAATGGAAAGGAGTGCTGCAAAGATCATTGCTAAACTTTTATGAAACCTTCCTGACATCTGTCTTTTTTTCTGAATTGGATATTTTAATATGATTCATTCTACTTACATTGGGAGAGCACTGATCATATTAATTTTTAATGCTGTCACTCAACTACTTATGGTTATCTATGGTTTTTGAGGGCTGACCTTGGCTTTGTGTCATCATCTCTGTGAGGTTGGAGCTAAAATTCTGGCCTTTCTGAAGTGAAATGGGAGGATGATGTTGATGTCACTATAGCCAAGATTTTCACACAGTGTTTTATGACTGTCCTCTCATTACACTTAAATGTCATAAGGCACAACCAGATCTCAGCTCTGAAAGACAGTTCTACTGGAATTAAATTATGTGAGTTTCAAATCAAGAAGGAAGGTAATGTTCCAGCTATGAGGGTTACGTATTCTTTTCCTTTATAAGAAAGGACATGAATATAGGATGCTGTGCATGTGCTTCTCTCTGCATACACATAGGCAGCTTTACCACCTCAGTAAATCCTTAGCTTGGGTAGTTCTCGTACCCTCAATGAGAAAATACAGGATGCACCTTTTACCATCTTCTCCCATCAATTGCTTGATGAGTTTTTAGAGTATGACTCTTGGCAAGACTGCAGCAGACTGCTGAGATCCACATGGTGATTAAAGGCCACACTAAATAAGCAAATGTTTATTTCTGTAGTTGCTCTGTGAGATCTTAATCTTTGCTTGCACTGCAAGACTGTAAAGCCTGCTTTCAGGGACAAGCCACACTGAGCTACAGAAAACTACAGCAGTGCTCACAGAATGAGTTCCACATGTTATGTCATGGTCACTTTGAACAAATATTCTCAGCAGATGTAACCTTGTTAAAAAAAACAAGCAGTCAACAGTAACATTTCACATGCAGTCTTCCAAAACAAAACCATTCTGCTGTTAAATTGCATCCCCTGCTTTTGGTTTTAAATTCTTCAGTGTCTTCTCTCTCTGGATTCCTGCTGGAGGACTTATTGAACAATTTATCATCATTTCTGTATTATTTCCCTTGCGAAAATCAAATGCTTGGTCAGGGCCATAAAACATGAGTGTCTTGTTTTGAAAACCACCAGACATTTGCTTAGGAATGAGAGCTGGAAATCGGCTGGAGGGACATCCCTATCCAGTCTTTAACCCTGCAGGCCTTCAGTGAGGCACACAAAGAAGTATCTGGGGAACCTCACACAAATTTGTTGGCCACTTGGGCTCTTCAGGTGTCTGGGTTAGGCTGGAAGCTACACCATTAAACTCCCTGTGTGAGAGAGAGGTCAGTTCATGTAGGTAAAGGCACTGAACTGAGAAAGGGTTATGCAGGAGGGATGGCTACTGTCCATTATGTCCATTACGGAACCCATAATATGGGTGGAATTTTTGTCAGGGAATCTGTATCTCTCATCCAGTAGCTAGAGATCTATATAAATATAATCAGTATTATTTTAATTAATGATTGTGATAAATGGAAAATCCACCTTGATCATTTTCCTTGGACCTTTATGCCTCTTGAATTACATTTTTAATAGCACTGAAGCACCTAGTGGAGTGGTGCAGTGAGTTTCCTTCCATGTGTTAGTTGTCAGAAGAGACAAAAATATTTAGAGCTGTATTTCTTAGTTTCTTGTTTTTACAAGAAAAATGACTTTTCTGAAAACTGTAGATCTTTAGTATGTATGACTTCATCCTAATTTCTGAGCATGAAAAATGTAGGTTTTCAAAAAATTTTCACAAGTATCATGAGTATAGCTTTAGAAGTTGCAGATTTAAATGAGGGGTTTTTTTTGTTTAGAACACTTCTAAAGAAGATTTCAAAGAAAAACTACAAAATAAAGCTTGTCAAAGTTTAAAAAACATTATTAGTATTTTGAAATGTAAAAAAAAAAATAAGGTTTTCACACTTAGTGAAGGTGACTTTGCCCTTTACTGTATGCAACTCTCCTGTGAAAAATTTTTAAGACCAGCAGCACTGATTTTCTCTATGATATACATGGCTCAATTTGTCTTTTCAGACTTTATTAACAGCTGAAATTCTAAAACTAATTGTATTTGCACGATAACAAAAGCACCATGAAAAAACATTCAGAATCACATAAAGGATGATGAAAATAGATGTCATTAGATGTTACCTTTCATTTGTGCTTAGAGAACACTCAATTTCATTACAAGTAGTTCTTTGTTAAAAATTAAGACAAAAGTAGTTGTACCCTTAGTACTAGGAGTCTCAAGTTTGCCTTTGCCTGTATTTAGATGATGTAATTCTCTAAGTTGTATTTCTGCATTATTTGGCTGCAGAAACTCACTGAGGGTTTAAAGTGCAGTCTTTAAGGAATGCTGTGAATAGATTTTCAATATAATGTATATTTTTAAAGCTCTGAGATGAGAAAGATGATGAATCTTAAATTGATTAGAGAACATCTTTTACAGTTAGAGATGCTGCCTGACCACTGTGAGTTGTGCATAAATCTCTTTTTCTTTTTGGCAATGATTTTTATATGTAGTTTGATTTATATTCTGAGGCGGATGCCAAGAGACTAGCAATATAAATCATGAAAATGAAGCAGCCTAATATGCACTAGCTAGTTACAAAATTCAGACTTGATATTAGATGAAATAAAGTGTAAATACTCAGAAGATGATAGAGTGCCTTAATCTACAGTTAATCCAGCTCTGCATGCAGAAACTTGACAAAATGACTGCACTGGTTCCTTTGGGTGCTGGAACCTTTGGCCAAAGTCTTGCCTTCTTTGATGTTAATGGCCACTTGGCTTGAATCATGCCAAGGTTTCTCCTTGGATCATGATCCTTCCCAAGCACATTTTAATAGGAGCAGAGCTGTTTTTCAGGCCAACTGACCAGTGGAAAAGATGGAGCAGAGCATTAGGAAGGAGAGCTTGCTCAAAGGCTGCCTGTGGAGCAGATATTTTATGCTGTATGGCACCATCAACCTGTAGCAGCTGGTCTTCAGTGGAGTCCTTCTCTGGATAGACTACAGGATGGGCTTTTGCTGACAGACTTGGCACCTCTTTCCTGCCTGTGGTCACAGATTATGTTTATTTGGGAGCTCTGTGAGGGAGAGAGTTTTGAAAGCACAACAGACTGTGTTCACTGGTAGTCCAACACATAGAACAAGCCAGCAAATTTTTGTTTGTGAGAATTTATGTGAGATTTTTTGTGCATATGGTAAGTGAAGCGGGGGCATATCCCCCTCTATATCTAGTATGGAATAAGAAAGATAGAAATAGGATTTATGGAATTATGCATCTGGTGTAAAAGATCACTAAATGAACCTTGTAGACCAAAAAAGCTGTGGAGTAGAAATGTAATCAAATAAAGTCCTGGGATTTTTAATTTAATTTTAAAAGACTGTTGAGGGGGATGAGCCTAGTCATAAGCCTGGAAGTTGCAGATAGCTGATGCCCAAGAGGATCTAAGTAGCAGACTCTTTTGGGTTTTGGGAGTGGATTAATAAATGGAAGAATGTGAATGTGAGGAAGGATGATGAAGAGATCAGCTAATGCAGGAGAACAGAGCTAAAGAGGATGTGAGGGGGAAAGGCAACCAGTAGTGAGTGAAGGATTGTCAACAAGGAACAGCAGGTCCACTGGTGGCAATGAGAGGAAGGAATTAAGTGATTTCTGAAAGAAAGTGTCTGTGGAAGATGCCAGAGATGATGAAGGAGTTGGTTGTTGTATCAAGTAGTATAACTATGAGATTACAAGGAAAATAAGTAAAATAATGGAAGAATTTAATTTCCCAGGATTAGAAAAGGAAAAGGTAGATCTGAGACCTGGACTTGATGGCAATTAGATCTTAAAATTGAATAGCAGGTGAACCAACAAGAAATACCAATTTTGACATCAGTCTGGACTGAATCATCACAAATTATTTTTGCTGAGTTTTAAGATAGAAACAGATAGGCATGAATGTGAGGCTGAGTGCTGTCATGCTTATGGTGCTAGTGGTGCTTGCAAAACTAAGGAGCACCAGGATATTAATACAGAGACAGCCTGAAATTACTTACAGCTAAAAATACAGACACAATCTGAAGCTTTAAATCCAGACAGACAAAAAACAAAACAAAACAGGGGAATGGGGTAATTGTCTCTAAGTAGGCAAGAACTTATAGCTTGACATGAGAAATAAGCAAAGAAAGGAAAAAAACCTGAATACCTGGTTGAAGTGGAGCTTGCTCAGAGGATCTCAGTTTAGATGCACAATCAAAAGAGATCAGAATGCTTGTTGTGTACAGAGGCTCAAGGGTAATCTATGTAGAGTCCAATTCTGAATGAACATTTGACATAGTTTTCAAAAATGTTGATGACATCCTTCAGGATAATCTAAATGATCTCCACTGTAGCATGCTGAATGAACTAGCAGATGAAATTGTGTGGCTAGTGACCAGGATGTTTAGCCAGTGTGTAAATATGGAGATATCTGTGTCTGGAGTTTTCAGACATTCAGAACAGGAGAGGAGGGAAGCGTCTGCACAAGCACAGACATGCTGTTTTGTACTCTAAAAATAAGCAAAGTCTTGGGTTTTGAAAAAATACTGTGTAACAGCATGGAGGGAATTGTGAATTTGGAATAGCAGCAGAAGAAGGAAGAAGATTTTGTGTAGCTGCCTAGTGCCAGTAATGTTTTTATGAGGTGTTCATTCATCCTTTGCTTTCTGCTACATCCATGCTGTCTCCGAGTGTACTTGAGGTCAGTAGTTCAAAGGACACAAGGCTTAACAGATGACTGATAGCTGACATTGTTTCACCATTACCTGGTCTAAGCCAGTCATAAATATGGCGATGACAGCAGCCTTATGGAAATACTTGCTAGATTTTAGCATTAATAGGATTTGAACACCTAAGACTTCACACTCAAAGCCCCCAGTAGCTTATCCCCAATATAGAGGCAGTTTCAAATCTATACTGTGCAAATCATGTCCTCTGGCTCCCTGCCCATCTTGCTCTTTCTAGTGTTTCACCTCTTTTCAGGGTACAGCCCGAGGACTAGTAGCAACTTGAAATACACCAGACACAAAAGAGTATTTGTAAGACACAGAGAGAGATTTTCTCTCAATGATGAGATTTCAGATGATAGGTGTGGGAAACCTCTCCCCCAACTTCTTTTTCCTCTTTGTATTTATAACTGTTTCATTCCCATTTCACCACTGGATTTTCAGGCTCTGTGCCAGTTGCTGTATGTTTTGGATGGTCACTGAATGAATGAAAACGACACGGAGTGTGAGCAGTGAAGGGCTTTCTCTGGCTGACCTTGCTGATGAGACCTGCAGTCAGCGTGGGAGCCTCTTGGAAGGACAAGAGACAATTACAGGTTTATGTGCCTAACCTTACAGGCAGGCAATATCCTGGAGACATTAATAAGATGTGAGATCACAGAACATCTGGAGAAATATCAGCTGACAAGAGCTAGCTATTTCTGATTCCTAAGGAATAAATTGTGCCTGACAAATCGGGAAATGGAGAAAAGCAGTAAAAATGAGACAGTGGATTGGCACTTTGAATAGACTTGAAGAGGAATTGCAGCACTGATGTTATGTGTAAAGATTTGCAAGTACAGCTGTAGAAGTGACTTTAACAGCCATGCTCAGATAAGGTGATAGGATTTTGGTCTGGAGGGTTCTTTAAGCATGGTTTTTAATTTGCTACTAATTAAACTAAACTTCAACTCATCTTTAATCCACAGGTCATCTGTGATCATTGGATTCTTGAACTATATATAATATTTCTAAGAGGATGGAATAAGAAAATGTAACATGTCAAGACAGAATGAAGAAAATATAATCTTACTCCTTTAGATGAATACATCCCTTTATGGAGAGGGGCTTTTTGTAATTACTTGAACTCCAGAACAGCCAACTTTCCTCACCTTTGTGGGAGTCCTAAAACACAGTCATTGTCCCCAACAGTAACAAAATCCTCATGAGGAAATATAACCTCATGTAACCCACAGATTTCCAGCCAGAGGGGAAAAAGTTCCATAGCTAAAGGGAGGAGATTATTCTGCTTTTCTACTGTATCAGATGATTGATTGCTACTCTGCAGCCATTCCAGAAACAATTTCTTATTGATGATCTGTGTATGTATGTTTGCAACAGAGCTGAACATTAAGTTATTCATTAATTTGGACAAGTAGCTTATATTATACTTTAGGGAATTAACTCCAACCACCTACTGCTATTTTATCTTCCTAGTGTGGAAGATTTTCTGCAGTGTCCAGAAGCCTACAACACAGTTCATCATCTATTCTGTCTGCTTATCACTAGCTGTAACTTATTAAATGCTTTGATATCCACTGAGATTTAATCTGCTGTGCATGTAAATGAGCCAGTGTGATCTATTTCATCTTGTAGTTGTTTGTGGGGAATTACTATGCTGTGTGTTTAGCACTGAACTGTCTATACAGAGCTATTGTGTAGGAGTTATAGAAATGATCCATTTGAGTCCTGTAAGAAATCCATGTCTTTAGGTTTTCCCAGATGTGTTAATAATGTTGGTTTCCTGATTATACTGGTGACTTCTGTCTTTCCCCAGCTAGCAAGTGCATTTGAGCAGGATTTGGCCTAAACCCCAAGTCATTGCAGATTAATTAGCATAGAAACTCAATGGGGGCAAGTGGGCATCTACTTTATAATTTCCCCATGATAAACACTTGGGAATCTGAGCCTGCTCCTATGAGAAACTTCCTTCCAGCTGTGGTCTAAAATAAAGTACTTGAGCACTTGCTAGCTGTAGGTAGATGACTCAGTACTGCAGATTTTCACAAATTCTAATTTCTTTTTAATATATGCCCTCTAATTGCAGTTACTTTCCTCAATCAACTTTATAAATCCTAGTGACTGAGCTTCAATTCCACTTCCACTCCTGGAGGAATCCAGACTTCCAGTTTTTCATCTGCCAGCGTTATCTAGCGTTTGAGAGATGCCTCCCAGTGGAGACATCCAAAAACAGAGCATGATGCTTTTTTTCTGGCTGTGAAAGATGAAGTTTCTCCTATAATGATGAAGTTTCTTTCATAAATTATACCAAACCAGTAAATCTATTTTTTTTTCTCCCAGAGAAAAAACATCTGCCTATTGCAGTTGGCTAGCATAGTTTTTGACGCAGGAGAAAGCTTATAGTGATGCTGTGCAGAGATAAGAGGGCTGTGTGGTATAAACCCACTTCTATATTTCTCTTTAAGAAAGCCTACATTCATCAGTGCTGGAGAAAGTAATTTCCCATACATGCCTCAGAAGGGCAGCGTTTGAGGATGAATGTGTTTCCCCAAATGATTAAGAGCCAGGGTTTGCAAAGCACTTCATTATCTCTGGATGGGCAAAGATGCAAATTTAGAAGTACTGGCAACGACTGCTTTACAATACTTTACAGCTATTGTACACAAACAGCAGAAAACAACAAGAGGGACTATTGTTCAGGTAATAATGTAATTTGGAAATATTTTTTCAATGATATCATCATTTAGTTCTCCTCTTGGCAAAACCATTCAGAGAAGATAAATCCTTTTCATATTAGAACTGTTTACTGGGTGTTAGACCTGACTATGTAGAAGCCAAACCTGCAAAAGGTTACTGTGGAGGTAACCATTCCTGGTAACCCTGGCTGCAAAATGATGCAGTTCTATGTCATGTGTATACCCAAACACAAACTTTAATTGTGCTGACTTTGAAATCTATGGCACACTATCTACCATTTCAAAAGCTCACATCCCTCCATTTTGCTTGGATTTATTCCTGGTTAAACTTCTGTTCTCCTTTCATTCTCTACCTCATTATCTTTTATCTTTTTCTGAGGACAATGGATGTCATTTTGTGTAATCATTACACTTTCTCTCAAAAGGCAGAAATGTCTCCTCCTCTTTATTCTGTGGGAAACCAACATAGTGATCCAGACCCAGAGCCAAAATAATCATACACTGATAAATAAGAGACCTAAACTACCTCATGAACAAATAATTCCAATCCAGTTTTTTCCCCCCAAATGGGAAATGTTCCAGCAAATGAGGGCAAGAAAAAATCGTGTGATTCTTTATATTTGTGAAGTGTTAGCAAATTGTTTGGTAATGTGCTATAATGTTAAATACAGAAGATATTAATACAAATTTTCAGTTAAAATGTGCCAGTGCCATGATTTTTAATAGGCAATCAATAAGATGCAAACTGACTACAAATTTAAAATATTTAGTAACTTTAAAACAAAAGTGTAATGAAGCATAGTTTCTCTCATTTTCCATGTTGTGTAATTAAAAATGCAACATATCTCCAAAAGCAGGGAAATTAACTGGCCAACACAGAAACTGTCTCTAGGAGCCCTGACAGGTGGAGCTCTTTTGTTTTACAGTGAAGGGTAAATCAATGTAGTTCAGCATCATTAAAGACCTGTCTCCAAGTTCACTCTTAGGCTCAATACTCCTAGAACAAGTGTCCATCTTATACATTGGCTCAGTAGAGTTGCTGATGGCCACACTGTCAACTTTTACCCTTACTGATGGCCAGACTGTAACAGATTACTCCCAAATTGCTAATATGTTCAATATTGCACAATAACATTCACTGAACATTCAAATCAAATACATCCCAGTGACATGTGGAATCTGCTTTTCGAAAGAGACATATGAGAAATACAGACACAGAGAAATCAGTACCAGAATGGGGTGGCTCTTTACAAGGAAGCATTTCTTGAACTGCACTATATAGTTTCTCCATAAACTGTGTGGACTCTCCATTTCTTGATCAAGAGTGGAGGAATGACTTTTCAGAAGATATTTGCTACCTGAACATGTTTTGATGACTGTATTCAGAAGCCTGTGGGTGAAATTCTGGAATTTTTTCTGTTGTTTTGTCATGGGGTGGTTTTTGTTTTATTTTTTGTTTTTTCATTTTTTTGTTTTTTTAAACTGCAGGTGTTAGATGAGATGATCTAATGGTCCCTTATGGCTCTTAGGCAAATCACAGTCTCCACTTGACAATACCCATGGAGCTCTCTCAAACCCTTTTTACTTGGCCCGTGGGGAAGGAAGTTCCTAACGGGGAAGAATTTTATAGAGCAGGAAAGTGTTTTCCAGCAGAAATATTTGCTGTTGGCAGTTCATTTTTTTAGGGGAGGAGGTGAGGTTTGCCAAGATTTTCATCTGAAATGTCTTTTAAATCTTCATTAAAGATGCCTGTGGCAATATTCAAGCATTTCTTTGTAGATTTTGCCCTGGCAAAAATAAGTCTTTTTATTTCCAAGGCAGAGAAACAGAAGTTTATGTATAATTCCATGACAGAGGTAAATTTTGTCTCACGTTTGTGTGTCTCAGGGAAAAAAATTAGGAACTACGACTAGCATCTGTCTCATGTCACCTTTCTTGGAAGCAATGCTTTCCATCTTTGCTGAATTCATCAATCTCTTGACCAAACTGTCAGAGAATTAGAGGATCAGAGCTGTCCTTCTGTTACCCCTGGTTCACCTGAAGGGACTGTGGACTGCTCACTTCTAGAAATCATATGCACTTTTTAAAAGCAGGCCTAGAAATATTTATGAAAGTAGCATAATATAACTGTGTGATTTCTTACCACAGAAAAGTGATTAAATATCCAACCTGCCAGACAACCAAGGTATCTGACAATCTGTTGTACAGGTTACACAAAATTACCACCTGGCTCTGGATGTGCAAAGCAATCTGGAAAACCAAGAGCTTGTGGGTAGTAGGAACACCACCAAAATATCTGCAAGCCTTTTGCAACATTTATCCACTCATAATTTAGGAATCACAATGGCTTTTTGGAAAGGACTTTGTTTCTAACCCCTTTCACTCAGTAGGACACTGAGCAGAAGACAGTGCTGCCATGCTGTGTCACACAATCTGTCACTGAAATGCATGAATTGTGCCCATGTCAGCCTTTTGTCCCCATCCACAACAGAGACAACTGGCTCTCCCACGTGTAGGTGCTGCTGGGGTGGATTGTCCTCCTCAGGGATGGATGTCATTAGTGAATGATATATGGCAGGCAGTGTGGCTCGTGGGGCTCACAATGGCTGCAACATCCAAAGGCCATATGTAGTGATCTCATTAGTTTCTTGATCACCTCCTGCACAGGCTGTTGGAAATGTTTAAAAGTGCAAGTTCAAAAGGGAAAGCAATGTATCATGTTTGGATTTTCTCCTTCAGTCATGCAAAGCAAATAGAGAACCTGCTGGGTTTGGAAGTTAGAATTTTTAGAGACTAGAGCATATCTTAATTGTGAGTCTGTTAAATGATTTTGCTTCATCTTGTCTTTCACCAGTATCTCCTACATTATAGGAGCCCAAAAAGACACTGGAGATATGCAAAGTCCTTTGGGTGTTTTCAACCTGAGATATTTATCCACTTGGTGCTGTTTCAGCCCCAGCAGATGTTTATCTTTTGCTAGGAATTTAAGGGAGACATCTGCAGAATTCCTGGGATGTTCAGCTTTGGATACAGCTGTGAAGAAAAACATATGATGTGGGTAATGCTTTATTGTTTTCTTTCTAGTTTTATTTCTCCATTCTTGGTTTCAAATGAGTATTGTAGGCAGAGCCACATTCTGCTGGTGTGGTTTACCTGCCATCTACTCTGATAAATATGGGAAAACTTTTGTTCTAGGTGTTCATCAGTACTTTGCAGTGTGTTTACTACTTGGTTTCATCAATGGAAGGTTCTCCTTCAGTCCATTTTTTATGTTATTTAACTAAAATTTCTATACTTCTAAGAAGTGTTTGTTTCTGCCTAAACTGGGCAGCTTTTTTTACAGCAAGCTCCAAGTGGAGAAATTTTCCAGGGTAAGATTTTTTACAGAGGCAGCATCTTTGTTTTCAGAGCGATATATTCAATTGCAATTGTCAGCTTTGAAACCATGGTAGACTGTTCAAATTTTAACTGCTAAACATAACACAGACACAAGCTGTTACATTTCTTACCTGCAGCTGAGTATCTTTAACAATGATACAAATTAAGAGTTATCTTTGATGCTTTGAAAAACAATAGTTTCAGTTTTCAGTGAACATTTTTCTAATCTTATCATTAGTACTTAATTTACAAACTTTTTAGTGCAAATGCAAACTGTTGTTTAAAAAGTGTGTTTAGATATTAATAGTTTAGTGGTAATTACAGAGAATAATTTGTGGGAAGAGCAGTCTGTAAGGATCCATCTGTTTTATTTTCCTTTCCTGATTTCTTAGACTATTTTCCTACTGAGTGTAAAAGTTAGTCTGAAAACTTGATTTTGGATACCAAATCTAATTGTTCCTGGAGGAGAACCATGGCTGAATTATTAATGGCTAATGTCCAGTGGAGCTTTTTCCTGAGCTTTGTGTTCAGAGTCACCATGGTCTTTTTTACCTCATCTAAAATCTATCAGCACATCCTTGATTTGTTATTTCTGTTCTCCACTGGCTCCAGAAGAACGTGTCTATCTCTTCTACCTCTATCTCCCACTGACAATGATGGTGTAGACTGAATTTAGGTTAGTACAGGAAAACCATGTAGTTTTAGAAATATGGCAAACAGTTTTCTATCTGATGTATTAATTCTTCCTGTAAATGGTGTACCCATGTATCTAAATTGCGGTTGTAGGTCACACTGGAGTGGCTTTGAAAACCATCACTGTGGTGGGAACTTAAGGTCCAGAACCTAAGGTCTGGCACAGCCTTGCATCTTCTGAGTGATGGCAACTGTGGTTGGAGTTGCAGCCCTGATGGGTGTACAGGTTTCTGGTAGGATATCCCAAGACAGCATATTAAAGTCAGCTGCAGTGTTAGTAATTTCCTAGCTGCTCTTTCCCTTTATAGAAGGCACTATCTATGCCTGTGACATAAGAATAAATACTTTTATGTAAATATTTTCCAAGAGGAATTGCTCATTATTAACACAGTTCTGAAGGCAAATATAAATAACATGTGTCAACAAAACTATTATTATTAAGGAATTCAGACTTCAGACCACAGCATGATTCATAGAACACCTGACTGAGTGGTTTTTTGCTTCTTGTTTTCTTTTTTCCTCTTCACTAAATATGAAAATGTCTTACGGGGCATATTTCCTCTAATGATGGAACTGGCTGGTAGTGTGCCACAGGTTTACCAGAGGGCTTGTCTTGGTGTCTGATAAACTGGAAGCACGTGGGAGGATTCCTTGGGTAACATGTCTGCTCAGATGTTGTGCAAGTGGAGGAGAAATGGAGCGAGTGACATTACATTGACATAAACTGAAACAGAGCTACAGAAGGTCAACCTGAAATGAGAGTGTGTGGTGAGAGGGGAAGACAAGCAGTGCCTTTTTGACTGAAAAGGAAAAGGCACAAGGCTTGTCCTCAGTGAAATCTGATTGAATGTTTTAGTGCTTTCTGCAGTGTGGCTTTGGCTGCCAGTGCCTTGGATCAATGGCTTTCTGCACACATATAAGGCATGGGGAAGGTGATGAATATGATGGCAAAATTAAGTTGTTAAATAATAGTTAAATTATGTATCCCTCCTCTTGCTTACCTTCAGTTTTTCATACTGCACTGAGAAACTCTCTTGGATGGAAGGTTAGGGTTTCAGTGCAGGTCTGAATTTCATTTCACTGGCAGAAAGATAGAGCAGGACTTCCCCCTGTTTACCTGCTTTAGTCACACTGTGCTGCAAAGAGTGCTTCTACATTTTTAGTTCCTTTTTCCTCCTTAAGAACACTTTGTATAGAATCACATCAATATAGTGATAGATTTTTGCACTCTTTGGAATGCGAGAAAAAGAAAGAGTGTAAGATATGTAGTTAATTGCAAATAAGCTGCTCTGGCATGGGGATTGGACTAGATGATCTCTTGAGGTCCCTTCCACTCCCTGACTCTGTGTGTGAATCTGGTCTATAACACTTTAAGTAACTAAGATTATTTTGTTGTTATTTTTTTTTCCACCAAATGAGTCTTGTATGTTCTGTGATACCTTCATGCCTCAGGTCTCTTAAATCACAACTGAATCTCTTTTATGGGGCCTAAGGGAAAGCTGAAGGTTATGTTCCTTGCTTTCTTCTGTAAATATGTTACAGTCCATTTCATCTAGAATCTGGCTCTTTTCACAGCTGGTTGTTGAGTCAGTTCTACAGGCTGTACTGTGATTTAAATCACTTAATATCCTGTCTTTTCATTTTGTGAAATGTTGTTTTTTTCTTTCCAGATACAAAGAACGCTGGCATTCATATAAATGTAGATTTTAAGAAGTACTCTGTGGTTTCACTGGACATCTAAAACTATGTTCTCTTTGCTTTACAGATCTGATATATTCAAAATAAAAATAAAAAATTCTTTGTCCTAATCTATAGTTTTAAGAAAATTACTATCTATTCAGAGTAAAGTAATACATCAAATAATTCTTTCACTGCTTCATTTGTATCAAAAATATACCAAGTTTTATCACATTCTTTTCCAACTCAAATGAAACAAGAGGACAGGAAGGTATATTAAGATGAATGATGCTTATTTCAGAGACCTATATGACTGATACACTTTTCCTTGCCTGGAACTCTTCATGTTCTTATTGCTGTGAAATGATCTTCTTCTCTAGGTATGTTCCCTCATTACTAATCAGTAAATCAACTATCAGACATGATGTAGAGACCCATAAAAGAACTGAAGAATAATTTCATTGCCTTGTTCTGTAGGAAAACTTCATGATTTGAGGAGCTCAAGAATTTTGTTTCTTCCTTCTGCTTTTTAGTAAGAAGTTATTGTTTCCACAGATTTCACAGGCTTCGTCAATCTGAATTCAATCATTTTATTTACAGATCTGTCTTACAACATGTTGACTGAAATCAATTGGGTAATGAAGTCAGGAGAAGGAAACGATACCAGTCCTCTTACTGGAAAGATCCCTAGTGGCACCTCTGTGCATTTGGTGCTGCTTTGTATCCATCAAACATGCTCTGCAACACTTGTCTCAATTCACCACAATTGCTTTAAGGCCTTTATCTCTTGGGCTGAGCTCAGAGGTTTATGGAGACAACTGAATATCCCAGAAACAGAAGTATAAAGTTGACATATTTGCTGTTTGCAAAACAGAAGATAAAGGCACGCTGAGAAGCACTGGGTCTTGCGTGTAAGGTGTTTGTGGGGATGACCTAAACTTGGCTTGCTTTGCTGAATTTATTTGTGAAGCAGGATCCTGTTTTATCTGCAGCTGAAGCTGACAGCTGCTGAAGGAGAATAAAAAACCTTTGGGGTTTTGGCCCATCATTAACTGCTTTATAGTGAAAGCTTCTAAGCGTCTAAGCTTAAAAATGCAGCGTGTGTCCTCCAGTGGTACATGTTAGCTCTTGATTCTTGCATCTTTTATTTTCTTGCCAGAGGGGTAGGTGGATGTGCTGTGCTGGGGAAATATGACTAAACTTGGCCTGAAACTTAAAAAATTGTACACTCTTTGCTGCTTATAATTATTAAACCTCAGATTAGTAAATCTACCTTTAAATCAACAGTGACCTTGAAACTCTTTTCTGCACTAGAAAATGGCATGACTAGGAGATGAAACAGGAATATCAGAACTCTTCATCATGTAGTTCTCAGGAGCCCATCTCCCCTCTTGTTCTTCTGTCAGAGGTCTAGTTTCCACTCAGGTACTTGGTTTTTGCTGCAACAATATTCCATTGCTTCAAAATCTTTTTCTATTTAAAAAATTCCTTGTCTTCTTCTTTCCAATCTCAGATAACCTTTACTGTTCTATGGCCTGGTTAGCTTTTCTGCTTGCTTTTCTACTAGAAATGACGAGTCCCACTAATGCCCAGTGTTTTCTTCTTGTACAGTCAGAATACTTAAGATTTATGGCAGCAACTCCATAGCAAATAGAATCCATCCCATTCAGGCAAACTGGAGATCCACAAAGAGCTACTGGGCTGCAAAGCTGTGACATCACTTGCACAGTGATTTGTAGTCCTGGGATTTCTCTGATCAGTGCCCAAATGCATGTATCCTACTCCTGTTATATTCTCCTTATAGTGAGCTTCCTGAATATCTGCAGTTTTCCACTGTGCAGCTGCAGGCTGCTGGTTTGGTGCTGTAGACAAACAGTATTGCTGTTTTCCTGGAAGAATGTAGCTTATTCCCCTACAAGTTGACTTGTTGACAATATCAAGATGAGTTCCCTCTACCTCTTTTTAATTTTTTTTCTGAGTGCTATCTGGCATGCCCAGACAACTTCCATCTGGAGATTTTTAATTGGGAAGAAGGGGGTTTCAAATCTTTCCTTTTAATTGCAACACAACAGTAGAATAAAAATAGGAATTCAAATATGTTATATCTGCTAGGGTTGTTAAGGCTTATCTTCTGGGTCTTCATTTTCAACTGCTTTCTGTGCAATGAAAAGCAGAACTCGTGCATTATTATATTTATTTTTAAAGAAAAAGCAATAGCCAGAACATAGCAATGATAGTTCAGGAGAGAAGTAATGTGGCACCATTAAGCCTCCCATGTAATTCCATCTCCAGTTTCTGCAGGGAGTAAGTCCACAGAATAGTGGCAGAAGAAGAGAACAATGAGCTGCTCCCCACGCGCCCCTGTGCTACAGACAAGTCAATCCATCACAAGTGCACGGCTGAGCATCTGGGAGATCCAGATGATACACACTGTAGTTTTCCTGTATCAGCAGTAGTGTCTCTATTGTTGCCTTCTCAAAGCTCTTTTCTAGTGAGGCCCAGGGCATGACTGAGATGCTTGTTATTGCAACTGCTCTGGCTCAATCAATCTTCATGCATGAACCGAGGCCAACCTGGTCTCGGGCTCTTCATCTGCCCCTTCTGCTTCCAATTGTCAAGAATGCACTTACTGACCCAAGACCTAACAATTTCTTTTATGTGAACCATATGCATGTACCACATAATGAAGAGAAAATCTTTTAATTGTGATTCTGATTCTAATTGTTCAACGCAAAAATATTTGTTTTAACCAACTAAATCCCAGTCAAACCTTAATCTTGGTGTGTTCATGGCTGCTTTTTGTCTAATGTGCATTCCTGTGGATTATTTTGCAAGATATCCCTTGGGTGTGTTGAGCATCCAGGCATCCTTGCAAACAGTTACTGCACATGCATGGCTATAATTCAGGTGAATCATCACTCCCCTTGTTCAAGTTTTACAGCAAAAAAAATATTTGTCTCAATACAAACAAGAGAGAGGCCTGTTTAGGGATCTGAATAAAAGCAACCTGAGTTTGTCATCCAAGGAAGAAAATCTCCACAGACATGCAGTTTATTTAAATTCAGTAACTCCCTGGCTGAGCAGTATGCATAAACTTAAGTGCTGGGTCTGATTGTCTGTCAGTGTGTATCAACACAAGCCCTACAATAGGATTTCTTGAGCAGAAAGCTGGTGCAAGGAATTGTTTGCAGGAACACAGTGTGTCTGAATCCCTGTTGCAAGTGGAGAAGGGTTCATGTGACCTCGACATACACAGGACTGACCTGAGTAGCTGAAGGATGCAGTGAGTCAGAGTGTGACTGCTGAGGTCTGGAAACTCCAATTATAAACAAACCCCCCATTTGTTCCTGCAGATATCCATCCAGCTGTCCTTTCTCAGTCCTGCACCATGGATATGCTTAATGTGCTTTGTCATCAGGAGATGCTTTAAGTAATCCATGACATTATTTTGCACTTAGATAAAACCCATCTGTGAAAAGTTGTATGTGGGTCATGAAGACATGGGGCAAAAAGTGTCCTGGCACAAATCTTGTTTCTTCTGGTAGATGCTGATTGTGGTCTTGGAAATAGAAAGCAAAACTCAGCTGATTCGGCTGTCCATTCCATAGCACCTAAGAGCTTCAGGAAATGGAGGAGTGATGTGAAAAAGGAAAAAATTCTTTAAACCTGAACTCCAGGTCTGGCAAAATGAAAGTCTGAATTTGCTGCTTCTTCCTAGACTGTGGCTGGTTTATTCTCATCTTTTTATGGTCAACTCTTTTGCCTTTCTCTCATTGGTTCATTGACCAAAATGCTCTCATTCTGGTTGGAGTGTTTATATACACTCATGTCCACTAATGTGACTAATTCAAAGTACCACTCTTCTACCACTGTTCATAATCCAACCACATAATTACTTGGTGCAGGAGGTTGTACTGTATCATTCTCTGCTGTGTTTAGAAAGCTTTGATGGCTTTTGGAGGAAGTGTGAAGCAAATGGAAGATCTTACAGCTAATGCATGGATCTCTGTTTCCTGTCTTATTTTTATGATCTTAAAAAATTTGGACTTGTTTACTATTCATTTTGTAGCTCTCCGTCCCCTTCTCTTTCCCATGCCTCTATAACCTAAGAAAACTCTGCTAAAGTATCACCTATGCTCAGAAAAAATTAGTACAGCATTGTGACTAGAATAATTTTTAAAGAATTATATTTCTTGTGTAATAATAAATGTTTAACTCCTGTAACTGCTTCCAGCAGATGATTTCATAGGTAGATTCTTTACCTCTTGCCACCACAGTCACTTGAGGAAAAGGTTCTCATTCTGCAGAGTGAGGAATTGAAAGAAATGGTGCCAGTAAATCTGTGGCTGACTGGCAGATGGAAGTTCTTGTGGCTGTGATTCCTGGCCCAGCTCTGCCTTTCCAAGCTGGATTTTGCTTTTGTGTCACCCAGAGTCTCAAACCAACAACTACACCAGTGGCATCTGAGAGCTCAGCTCCTCTGCATGGAGGTTCAGTCACCCACATTCATGCAATAGCTATTACAGCCATTCAGACATTTTCAGACAGGCTTAAGGCCTGTAACTTAATTATTTAAGTTAATATTTTAACACAGAAAAGCTGGCTTTCAAAAGGAATTTTTCTCACCTTGTTTTAGGCTCTCCTTTAGTCCAAATGAGTAATTCTACAGCAGCCCTAAAGGGAGTATTAAATAATCAGCTCTCAATATTAATGCAGCCCAGCCTTCTTGGTCATATTTCCTTGGCAAAACCCATTGCTGGTCGACAGTTTTACCTGGAGGAGGGGCTCTCTGCAGAAGGAGAGTCTCTGTTCAGTCCTCACTCTCTCTTGGCTGGAAATTCAGCCTTTAGGAGGGATTTGTGAGTGAAGCACAGACGTCCTGTTCATCACAGTGACCTGGGAGGGATTCTCCAGTAGCAGCCCTACTGTTGGGGTATGTGTTTGTTGCTGGCTTGCTGCTCACATAGGAAATACTGACTGGTTGGCACCTTTCCTCAACAGACTTTAGCTTTATCTGTTCTTTGGAAAGCACAGAGCAGTAGGTTGCTGCTTCTGGTAGCTTTATGTGTAAAACGTTTCAGAGAATTTTACTGCCAAATACCTTTGAGAGATGGAGACATGGATTAGAAGTAGAGAGAGGTGCTTCAAGTACTAGCCAGACTAAAATTTTAATATGGGATGCTGGTGATGTTTTAGGTCTCTCCCCATGCAGCTTACTGAACCAACCATTGTTTCAGAGATCTCACTCCAAACATGAAGTGGCCAACACTAAGTTTATATATTGTTCAGTAATATGGTGGCTAATGCCCCCTTCTTGGATGTACTTTCTCTCCCTAGAGGTAGTAAGTGCTGAGTACCACTGTAAAGAAACCAGGCTGTTAACCAAGAAAGTTTATTAACTTGCCCAGGGACACTCTTTGAAGTGTCTGGTTCCACCCAGGTGGGTTTGTGTGGTGCACCACTGAGAGCAGGACAGCCTTAGTGTGAGCAGAAACTATGCAGTGTTAGCAGGGTGCTACAAAAGTCTAGTTTTCTGTACTAAACAGAATAGATCCTGCTTTATTTCAAGGGATTAGAAATTAGTTCAAACAGAAATAGGAACTAGTGTAAGCAAAACTTACAACTGTTCCTGTAATTCTACTTTGCTGTACTGTCTACAGTTGTGGAATGGTTAAGACAATTTTAGACTCTTTTGTGCTTGAGAATACAGTAAGTTATGTTTTACCTGTCTGTCTCTGGAGAAGAAAAGCTTTAATTAACTCTTACTTTAATTATTTCACAGTTATACAGTACCTAAATGCATTATGAGAATATGACATTTGCTATTTGCCTGCCTTCTGGTAAGTTTTAGGTGGCTGAATCTTCTAATACTGTATAAAGTTTCAAGTGCTGTTATTAAATGAGTATGTGAGACAAGATTCTTAATATATGCATTGTTATAATAATTGCTAAGCAGTGGTGAAAACCTGAGAGATTAAAGTATCATCTTGAACTTTCCTCTAAAATAATAGAAAGCTCTGTCCATATAGAAATTCCCCAACACTGATGTGGTCCTGATGATGTGCTGGTGTGGCTGCTGCCCTGGTTCAGAGCCTTCTTTCACAAAACTCAGTATTTTACCAGTCTCAGTGGTGCCACTCTGCATTACCATTCTGTGCTGTTTCAATATAAAGTTTAATTAATAGAAGCTTAATCTTTACAGGTTGCCTTATCTTAATTAAGCTAATGGGAATGTCACTGTTCCTAACATTTATTGAAAATTATGTGCATGAAATGAGCATTCAGGCATTGTTTTATAAAAAGCTGTGTCTGTTTATGACCAAGAAATTGACCACAGACAGGACTGTGCATAAACACTTAATCCTCCTCAGAAGTCCTAGAACAGCACTAGATGTTTTAAATATTTTAAAATATCTAAAATGGTGTGGTGCATGTCATCTACAAGGGAAGACTGATGTATTGATACTTCTTGATATATAGTTTTTCTATATTCTTTTATAGGTCTTTTCAAGTTGTCACTGTTTGACACGTGAATCTGCTTGGTTTTAAGGTAGGGTAGCATGGAGCAACTGAGAATGGCATTTGTCTTAATGCATCAGAATAAATATTGTTCACTCAAAGATGACATATCCCTGCAGGGCAGCAGAATGACTCCCCTGAAGGTGGAAGTGCATCCATGCAGGATGCATAATTTGGGCTGGTTTTGCTCCACCCCTGTTTACTTGTGCCCTCCAGCCATTTATGATGTCTAGACCTGCTTGTAGTCAGCTGCATCATCCCACAACCTTTGGTGTCTTCTGCACACATGCCTGTCCTCTGCCCTGAAAACTTGAACTCTCAGTCTGTGCCCTTTCCCAGGAGAAAAAAAAGTGGAGTGGTCAGTGTTCTCCCAGTCTTTAAAAGCCTGCAATAACCCTCATTTTAATTCTTCTGCCTCCTGCTTTCTAGCATGCCAGTGAGATGAGATATTCTTTCCAGTGTCCTCTTTGGAGACATACATCATTCTTCTTGTCTCGTGTCATATGTGTGACAAGGACTCTGCCAGCTGCCATTTTCATAAATCCTATATGATTGCATTCTCATCCTCTTCACCTCCTTCATTTTTAACCAGGTATCAGTTACACTAATGGCCTCATACATCTCCTGGAGATGGTTCTGTTAGATGGAAACCAGTTCATTGATTCATAGCATTTGCATAAGAGAAACCCATCTTTTCATTCACCGTGGGGTTTCTCCTGTGCCATAGCTTGGTTTTACTTGTGTGTGCTACTGTAAAGTTTTTTCCCCTCTTGTCCAGCTGAATGCCAGCAGCAGTTAGGGAAGGAAGGGAGCAAAGAATTGCCATTAGGCACGGTGGAAGTATTCTTTACTGCTTGATGTCTCTGCTTTTGAAGGATTGATTATCCTTCCTTTGATAATACCCATATTTCTCTTGCTGCCTTCTTTTTTTTTTAATAGTTTCTGAAATTTCAAAGTAATGCTTTTCCTTTTCGCTGTGCTCAGGGCTATTAACTGTCTTAATAGTAAATGTTTCATATGCTTAAGTTTTGTCAGTGCAAGGGTTTCCTTGCAGGACTGCTACCAGAAAATCAGTTTAGTGTACAGCTCTTCTGAGGCTTATTGTGGCTGTGACTCGAATCTCACATGAAGCTTGGAAATAAATCAGTCCTTCTCTTTTGAAAATCGCATCAGTACCGTCTCTTTGGAAACATTTGCCAGTGTTTCACATTTAAATAATTGTGAAGATAGATATTGTAGCTGAATAATGGCCAATTGTCTTCAGTGTCCTGTAACAATCAATGGCACATCTAGGCTTCATGGCTGTCATCAGGCAGCCCCTGACAACGTAGGGGATTCCCAGAGTGACAGCATGAATAGAGCCTTGACCTTTCTCTTGCCAAGGTTTTCTATTTGCCACTTGCAGATGCAGGAGGACAGGAGAAGGCTGTTGTGCTTGCTGTCATTTGCCCTCCTATCTACAACTCCTCTTCATCCACCACATAATTCATATTGATACTTCCCTGGATATTTTCACTGTAACATTATCAGATTTTAATTTTTTAAAAATAAACAAGTAAAGCCATGTCGCAAAAGTGTGAGTTTTCCAATGATGCCTAGGTAAGGATTCACATTTGGTGTAAATTCATTGCTTGCAATGATCTAGAATTTTCTTTTCAGTTATAGCTGAGATCACAAGTAGTTCTGCAATTCTTGTCTGTTTCTCCCATCTGTGCCACCTTTTGAACTCAGGGGGAATGTTGTCATCTGTTTTGGTAGGCTACAGATGAGATAAAGGTAAGCAGCTCTCTGATCTTCCATTTCTGCTCATGAGAGGGTGAAACAAGTCTGAATTTAAGCATCCACTTCTGTTTCCTTTGGCTTTCAGATATCTCAGATGCTTCCTTCTGCTTTTCACTTGTTAAACCTGAGTCAGCTATAATGTGGGCTGTAGCCACAAGTGTCACTGCATGGGACAATTTTAAATGCATGAGGCAATGGAGGAAGGAAGGCAGTGAGGAACAGGGTTCATATCCCAGTTTAGTCCTAGTCATTGTGACTTCAAAAGGAGGAAGGCAAGATGACTCCTGTGTGCCACTGGTGTATTTGAGGATGAAATATATTAAGTGAAAGCAATACACTGGATTATTGTAACAATGCAGACTGAGTCTGGGCAGTTCTCAGTGTAGTTAAAAGATACAAAGATTGAGCTTCTAATAAGAAGCCAAAGAGGAGCAAGGAAACAGGTGAAGGGTGTGAAGGATAAGTCTTACAAGGAGTAGCTGAGGGAAGTGGGGTTATTTCACCTGGAGGAAAGGAGGCTGAGGGGACACCTTATTGCTCTCTACAACTACCTGAAAGGAGGGTTTAGTGAGATGAGTGTCAGTCTCTTCTCCCAAGTAACAGGTGATAGGATGAGAGGACAGAGCCTCAAGTTGCTCCAGGTGGGTATCAACAGGACATCAGGATAAATTTCTTCACCAAAAAGAATGTCAAGCATTGGAACAGGCTGCCCAGTCTCTGTCTGCCCTGGAGTCATCATCGCTGGAGATATTAAAAAGACATGTAGGTGTGGTGCTGAGGGATATGGTTTAGTGGAAACTTTGCAGTGCTACCTTAACAGTTGTACTCAGTGATATTAAAGGTCTTTTACAACATAAAATATTCTATTCTATGGTGTATCATCTGCTTTGGCCATTTGTGGGTTTTGGTTCTTTTATTCTTTCTGAAGTGGTACTCCCAGTCCCATAGGACCTCAGTACACTGAGGGCTTCCACTTCTTAGGAGTATAAGGCAGTCAACTATGGAAATTTCCAGAGTTCGATGGAGTCAAATTATTAAAATATGCAGCACTTCTATAGTATAATGGGCTCTCTCTGTGGCATTAATCCTTCTCCTTTTCATACAATGCACTTGAAACGCTGCTTTTCTCTGTAGGCGGCAAGTATTGTCATAACTTCACTTCAAGAACTATTCACCTTTTAAATGTAGAAAACAGTTCCCATTGTACTTCAGCTAGAGAATAATCCCTTTTCTTTCACTCCCTCATCCTCCATGGTACACTGATGATAAGTGAACTCTCAAGCAGTTACAATTTCACAGGAGCTTTCATGGATTGCCGAGCTCTGGGTTTTTCAGATACCAGACGTTCAATCAGCATCACTTGGAATGTCTCTCTGTTTTTAAATCTGACTTCTTAATGTCGCTACATTCATCCCAAATATCGTATTTTACACTGTGAATTCTTGTGGTTCTCTCCTTAATGTCTTCTCATTCTTTTTTTTTTTTCTGAGCAGCTGTTGGTAGGTCTCCCTGCTGCTGTCAACTCTTAAACCTCTGCATGACAAACTGCAGAGCAGGGTGAACTTACTCTATGAAATTAGGGGTTCTGCAAAGTTGGCTTAGGGTACACATTAGGAACCCAAAAATAAAGAGAAATGGAAAACTGAGCCATTCTGATTGCAATGTACTAAATCATAGAATCATAGAATAGTTTGGGTTGGAAGGGACCTTAAAGATCATCAAGTTCCAACCCCCCTGCAATAGGCAGGGACACCTCCCACTACATCAGGCTGCTCAGTGCCTTGTCCAGCCTGGTCTTGAACACCTCCAGAGAGGGGGCATCCACAACCTCTCTGGGCAACCTGTTCCAGTGTTTCACCACCCTCACTGTAAAGAATTTCTTTCTTTTGTCAAGTCTAAATCTACCCCCTTCCAATTTACATCCATTGCTGCTAGTCCTCCCATCAGATATCTTATTAAAAAGTCCTTCCCCTGCCTTTCTGTAGGACCCCCTCAGGTACTGATAAGTTACTATGAGGTCCCCCTTGAGCCTTCTATTCACCAGGCTGAAGATGTTATATTTTCCCAGTTATATTTTCTAGCTGTGATTTAAACTTAGTTTATACTTTGATCCTTGAATAACTAACACATTAGAAGCTTTTAAAATAATATTATATACAAAAATTCCAGCTGGTAACATTCTGGATGTGCTGCAAGTACAGAAACAATAATCCCAGTGTTTGAGCCACATTGCTGCCTCCATCAGATAGAGGAAAGGACAAGAAAGGCCTCTCTGGAAACACAGTGAGGCTTGAAAGCTGATGCTAAGCAGTAACCCTGCAGGCTGCCCTGTAAAAGTTGCAGTAATTCATTCTGCTCCTGGTATAAAGGAAAATTTAGCAGAGAATTATTAATTACATCACCACACCTCTATAATCCAGTTCAGTGTAGTTATGTAGGAGTCACCGGTATTCAAGCAGTTTCTTTTGATGAAGTAATAGGGCTGCTTCTGGGGCCTGTTTCAGCTGCTAGGGGCGTGCTGCAAATGTAAATGACTGCCAAATGGATTCTTTCTAGATTCCAGCCAATTAAAATACATTTAAAGTGCAGCTGGTGGAGAGCAAAAGGCTTATAATTGTGTAAGAAAGGTTTGGGCATGAAACAAATCCCTGAACTTTGATGAACAGCAATTATTAAATGATGGCATTTTGAGAGAAGTAAAACAATCAAACAAAGATCTTTCTGAAACCGCAGTCAGAAGTAAAGATGACACTTTTATGACCACCTTAAAAGAGACAAAGCAGGAGTGTGTTTGTCCGGGTGTCAGTTTTCTACCCCTTGGCTTTTAAAACCATGCGAGTTTGGCAGCCTGCCCTATGTGGTGCTGCATACAAATATTGACAGAACAGTGTGGTATTTGTTAAAGCCCTTCTTGGGAAGCAAATGATTAAAACTCTGAGGGAAGATCTGAGAACCTCAGACATTATGATTTTTTTTTTCTCAGTAGCACTATCATATTTACAGAATGAAACAGAAAATAGTGAATGGGGTGTAATGAATGACCTTCCTTTTCTGCTTTGCCTTGTAAGTAAGGACAGATTTTTTTTTTGTTTAATGCTTTAAATGTTATTATAAAAGAACTTCAGTTAGATGCCATTAACACTTTTGATTTAGCCTCATGTTTTGGGAAAAAGCTCAGCTGATAAAGCAGGCAGTAAATAAGTGGAAGAAATTAGTCAGGAAGAGGCTGTGTGTGATGACAACTAGACACTGTGTACAATAGATGCACAAATCTCTTCAGGCTTTTTAAGACACAACTATATTATAATGTTTCCTGACATATTATGGTCATCTTTGCATCTATCAAAGAGTGAGGTTTCATTTTTTTTCTGCTTTGAAGCTGCTTTTGTGAAATTTAATTTTAACCTGTTACTGGTTTATTTTGCTGATTTTAGAAATGGGAACAAAGATTTTATAGACAGTTCAGAGTGACATCTTTGTATGCAATTTTTGACTTGAAAATGCTGTCTTTGCCCATTTGGTATTAAAAAACCAGCTGAAATTAGTTGAGTGAGAAGTTTTTTGTGCATTGTGTCATATTTTCTCTTAATTGTATCAGCAATTAATAAATGAGATCAGAAAAATGTCTTCCAGAACTAAAAAGTGTAGGTTTCTACCTGTTGTTATATGAGTCAAGGAATCTGAAATTTCATTTCATTTGATTGTGAATTTTGCATGAAATAAGTTTTGGATTCCTTCCTGTTCCAGCATATCATGGTCCATCAGTCTGTTGTGTCTACACTTTTGTTAACTGTGAGTAAAGACTCCTGAAAATTTCATAGTGACAGATCATATTGCAGCAGTAGGGGTTCAATTAAATGGGCTTTGTTAATTGTTCCTGTGTAAGTAGCACAGAGCACATGCCAAAGGCAAGCTTGTGAGAAATCATCTTATTGCCAAAATAAATGCCAATAAAATTAATAAAGCAAGTTTTAAAGGCATTTGTCAAGAAGCATAAACATGAATACCAACTGCTATGTACATAATTGTAATGCAGTTAAACTCAAGAAAAATCAAGAGGATAAACACTGAAAATCTCTAAATTGAAGGGGTGGTTTACTTTTTTCAAATACATTTATTGATTTGTGGTAATTCACTGTGGGAAATATATTGAATAGATTGAAACTGCTTTGTTTGAATATGTCCCATCACCAGCCACTGGTAGAAAATTAAGGTCAGTGTCTATTTAATCAAAGTAAGAATTATGGAAAAAGAGGGGTCAGTATTTTTATGAAATCCATTGTATAAATAACATAATAAAAAGCAATGCCCTTAGGTTTTGGCAGCAACTGGTCTATAGCAGCATTAGAGGTTTGATACAATCCCAAAGGGAGCAGGAGCACAGCAGGGTTCAAAAAAGAGTTCACTAATCATAACAAAGCAGGATAGATCCAAACAGCTAAGACTATGATAGCTTGCTAGTACTAGTAGAAACCACTTTTAGATGCTATCTGACTTTTAATAAATTGCCAGTTCAGGGTAATTTTGAGATCTGCAGATGGACAGTGCAATTTAAGAAATTTGTAATTTTTATTACAAAACATCAAAGTAACCTTCTGAAGCTGGTAAATGAGGGAGCTGATTACTGAATTTAGACCCAACAAAAAGCAGGCTATCACCTTTTGGTGGAACCTCAGGCTATCATCTTTTGGTGAAACCTGAGTGGCAAAACTTGTTTCAGACTAAGTGACTAAGTTTCTGTCTTAAACAGGCTTGATTCACTCACTATAAATCAAAAGATGAATCTAGATCCTCTTGCATAATAACATTTCTCATGTAATTTCTTTTTCATTTATGCACACTTGCAATGAGGGATGTATCTCCTAGGTCCAGTGATTCATCTGTTGTTATCAGTTACCTCAGGGAAAGCAAGAGAGGTGCTTAGAACATTTCCAAACAGGTGAAGACAATACCTTAACACTTCTGTATTTCCCTCTTGATCTCATTGTACCAGTGTTTTCTTGGGTTTTAGCTGTTGGCAAACCAGAGCTCCTTTTGTAAACATGTAAACAGTGAGCAAGTGTCTCTCCAGGAAGGTCTCTGACATGTAGGCACATGGTCTCTGGAGTCTGGTGGAGCTTAAGTGAAGTCACATACCAGACTTTCCAAACTACATTGCACTTCTGCACAGGTGTTGAGGAAATAGTTTGGGAATACTTAAAAACTTTTAGGTGTCCCCAAGGTTAAATAGCCTTTGGAAAGCTGGTTTTCTGGATTGTTTCCTTGGATATTAGCTCTTAAATTCTGCCAAATCACAGGCAGGTTTCTATTGGGCTCTTCCCCAGAATGACCTGCTGAAAAGTTGTACAACTTGAGCGTGACTCCGCTGGGAAAATTACATAAGGCCAACTGAAGGGTCGGCATAATTTATAATGGCA
This sequence comes from Turnix velox, assembly GCA_013400935.1. Classification (NCBI taxonomy): domain Eukaryota; kingdom Metazoa; phylum Chordata; class Aves; order Charadriiformes; family Turnicidae; genus Turnix; species Turnix velox. The sequence continues at coordinate 200,868 of VZTY01017200.1, read as the reverse complement.
AACAGATGAGAACTTAGCTGGAGTTTTCCCCTGGGTGGCATTACTCAAGGATTTTGCTACAGTAAAAGCCACTACTACTTCATGTCTTTGGCAGGTCAAACTCTGAAATCTTTGGGTATCTGAACACATACCCTTCTTTATTAAAAGGCTCACATAGAGTGTGTAATGGTTATACTGCCCACAGGACTAGAGAATGGCTTTTCTGTTGGTTTCCTCAAAAACAAAGTGCTCTTTGGTTTCTATATTAAAAAAAATCTATTAATTAGAGTTAGCATTTACTATTCCTTCTCTCATAATTTTTCTGGTGCTCTGGAGGTCAGAACTTGTCCCCATGCTTTTGGGGAGTGGTAGCACAGCAGAAGGAAGTCAAACTAATCAGTGGATTAAGATAAAAGTCTCACCCAACCTGAAGCCTAGCTAGTACCAAATTTCCTTCTACCTGGGCAGTGAGGGAATTTTTCACACCTGGCCATGTTTATGAAAGCACTGCTGTCTGGAAAGGATCCAGCCCTATGCCCAAGTCAGATAAAGATAAGGAAATCTTGGAGGAAGCAGGAGAGAAGAGGTGGAAAACATGACTCTTTCATAGAGTGTCTGAAAGTAACTGGAAATGGAATCTAGATCCTTTTATTTTTCAAAGCTGCTTATGCACTTTGCTGGTGGTGGAACAGGCAGCTTCTCAGCCTCTCACCTAAGCAATAAAACCATCATGCATAGAGGGAAGTTGCTGACAATTCTTTCCTCTCTGGAAACCCATTCTAATGATAATAGTAATTTAGTCAACCAGAGTTTGGCAGATCAGGGCAGTTGTCTGGAACCTTAACTTTGTGGTAACTGGAGTTGATAAATAGGGACACTGGACTTAAATGAGATTTTAAGGCCTTGGTGATCAATGTGGGTATATGTGGTTCACAAAATGGATCTTGGGCCTTAATGAAATTATTGTCTCGGACATACACCCTGCCTACAGGACCAAATAAATTCCCTCTCCAATGGCAAGGAGTTGTCTCCTTCCTGTCTTCTGTGGTAGGAACCACAAAGAGAGAACTGAGGGCAATTTTTATATGACTTGTTCTGTGGTTGCCCACACCAGTGTTGTCAGCCCAGGAGAACTTTGCCTGGACAGGCATCTGTGCTCATTACTGTGAGCTTTGTTTCTGTAGGGTTAAGCTGTGTCCCTAGACATTGATTTGCATAAATGTGATTGCTCCAAGGATGGAACTGCCTTTATTTCTTTGTTGGAAGAAAAGTAATTTACTTCTGTTTTCCAGCCACAGTTTTGTGACTGCTCCTAAAGGAAAATTCAATTCTTTATTTGTTCCAAATTGCTCATCTAGAGAAAATAACAGTAGCTGTATAGTTCCTGCTCTTTCCACTCCATTCCTTCTTATGCCTGTAGGGGATGTATTATCAAAATAATACCTGTATTTGTAGTCTTTCTTTTCTTTTTTTCAATCTAGAAAGGTATGAGCAGCTGAAAAAGAAATGGATCTGCAGCAAAAGATTATAGTGTAGGAAAAAATAAAGCATTCCTGGAACTATATTTACATTCAAAACAACACTTTTAAGTTTTGCAACACACTCTACCATTGCAATGGGCAAGGAACAAGTACTGCCATGATTATTAGAGCAGGTTAATTTTTGATAATTATTTTAGGCCTCCTTGATGCTCCTGTGGATAAACACAGAGATGATTTTTTCCTTTGATATTTTTGTTGCTAAGACTTTAATTTCAATATTGTGATGCATATTTGCTTTTTAGAAAAGCATGAATTGCTGTGCTCTCTTGTAACAGGGTTTAACCCTGTAGAGAATAATAAAATCCTACTTTCTCTTGCAATCTAAATCCATTTGGGCTGGGTAAGCACTGATCTGGGAGGTTTGCAGGGTTACCTGGGTTGGGGAGATAACAGCCATGGGGGATCCAGCAGTGCAGGCCCTGCTGTAATTCAGCACTGCAGGTTATCTTTGTACCTGGGGGAACATGCATTTACAGCTGTGCTGTGAAATCAGGTATTGATAAAATGCTTTGTGATTGCCTGGCTTGATGTGCCTGATGCAAACATGAAGTATCTTTATTGACAGTAAAAACTGACAGAATATTTTATTGACAAGCTCTCAATGAATAGAACAGAAAGCAAGTTCCCTGTACTGCTGTTGGTCCCCTCAGGAGCCCATGCTGGAGTGCCAAAACAGAATAATTTTGAGACAAAATATCTGTAAATGTTTTTTTTTTGTTCATTTAATGGAATAGCATGGAGGTTTCTTAGGGGAATGTCATGGTTTTGTTGTGCTACACAAAGACTGTGTTTGAATGAAGAAGAGGCTACTTCTAACAAGATCTTTTCTAGCAACTAGAGGCATGCTCTACAATTTCTCCAGAAGACAATTTATAACTCTGAAGTTTGTATTAGCTCTTTGAGATTGCTTTCTGTCTCTTCTTCTGAGACAACCTCTCCTCCATCATGGAAGGTCGGTTAATGAAGTGTTTCTTTCATTGATTACTAAGAATTTCACACAGGTTGTACTGTGAGCAAAGAGGCATCTTTCTTCAGTGGTAGAACTGTTGATCTTTCTGCAGGCTGAGCTATGTGCTGGGACATTAATTGAAGGGATTTTTTATTCTCTCTACAAAGCCACTTCCTTTATACACAAGAAAGAAGTCCAAGAAGAGGGAGAAAGAAAGAAAAGAGCAGAGCAAACACGAGGAAATACTTTATTTTTTTGGAATGGATCCTAGGATGGGATTTATTGCTGTTGCTATTTTGAACTTACTTGCTGAGCCTCAGTGCAGCTGTGACAATTGGTGTCATCCAAGAACATGCTTTTTTGACAGATCGAGGTGGTTTTAGAGAGTAACATATTCCTGAGTATGATTTAAGACATCAAAAACTGGGCACAGCTTCTTTTGGATTTTGTTCAGTCCAAAGAAGAAGGATGCAGGTTCAGGCAGCAGGTGATGGGCAGCAGGAGCACTCCAGCAGTGACACTCCAGGTGCTTTGGCTTAAGTCTTGCTCCCCAGGGCATTTCATTCATCCCAGCCTCACTGCTGCTCCTCCTGCTGCCTGCTCCAAGATTTCACAGTCAGAGTGAACAAATCTGGCAAAAAGACTATTTCAAAGTGAGAGAGGTACAGCAGAAATGCAGGCAGGTGGTTAGCCAAGAGTCACACAGTTGACAGTGGCGAAGATGTTTTGTTTTTAAAATAAAAACCCACAAGCTCAAAGCATCTTAATTAAATATTTGTGATTTAGCAACTGCATCCCCATTGCTCTGATTGTGAAGCTCTTACCTACTTTTATTCATTACAATGACAGTCCTTGTCATAGAACCTCCTCAAAAGATGAGCATGGCCTTGCTTTTAGACAGTTGTACAGATTATTTTCTTTGAACTATTATAATCTCTGATTTACAAAAGAAGAACTTCCACAAATTAATGCTGATTGTATCAAGCTGCTTCTCTGTGTCTCTTGCAAAGCTGTAGCTTGAGGAACACCTGCTGAAGTTTGACTCAGCAATGTAGTTTGTCTTTTGTCAAGTGTCCCTCTTAATAAAGAAAAGGGAATAAAATATAATTTTGTGTGTCAGAGCTCACTAGGCAGGCAGCTGCACAACACGTTCTGCTGTGAAATCCTGCTGGTTCTCTCAGCAAGGTACTTAGGGTGTCTGGTATCAAGGGTCAAAGAATGACCCTCTGCAGTGGGATTAAGTTGGTCAAAGATTTCAGTAGCTTTGATTTTATACAGTAAGAGGGAGGATGTCCAGGGCAGGGGGAAAAAAGACTTCTGCTGGGTTTCCTGGGATCAGGATTCTTGTGAGATGAGGATTCCACCTCAAATAAAAGACCAGCAAGAATGTGAAAGGATGGCTACAGAAAGCCACATGAGTCCAGATGTCTGACCCTTGCTCAAAACCACAACCAGTGCAAGAGAACAAGTGGACTTCCCTAGGTATTTACCATAAAACTGCAATATCTTGGCTCTTTTTTTTTTTCCTCTTCACCTTGTATTTTGCTTATTACCACCTTGGGGAAAATCTTGTAAACTTTTCCTCTCGAGAAACCCCATACTTTCTTCTTAGTTTTTAGTACAAGATATTTGGCCATTAAAGAGGATTCTTAAACCAGCATGATCCAGGAGTAACTATCCTGAGAAGAGTCTGCTGAGACCTCACAAAGAATTTCATTTTAAGCACTGGAGGTGGAGGCTTCAAGCCCCTGGCAAATGCTGTCACAGAGGGTCATTTTGCTGCTTTGCTCCAGAGAAAACAATGAAATAATTATTCAGAAAAAAATATTTGAGAGCCTGAAACACTTTTTCTTTATGGACACCAGAGCCATGACTTGGCTAACAATAAACAATGGGAAAGTTTGTCTCAGTAACAAAACTTAGCAGAAAAAAAAAAGCTAGAATTCTTTCAACAAAGTATATTCTCTTTTTCTCAGATATTATGAAAACTGATGTCACTTGTAATTCCTTAAGAAAGAAAAAAATCCCTCAGTTTGCAGTTCATCAATGCAGTCATTTTTTCCTCTTGCTAATCTATAAAAAGACATTGTATATGAATGTTTCTTTCTTTGCCAGAAATGCATTCCTGGAACATAATAAAGGCTTTTCTCTTGTTGTTCAGCAATTTGGATAATAGTTTCTCCATGCATCTTCATAACATTTATTTACTATTATGAATGATTGGCCCAAATGCTTTCAACAGTCAAAACTGGAATCTGACTGACTTAATTTTGTAAATATTATGCCTAAAGTAATTTCAAATGACAACTTTATATGAGTAACATAACATCGATACAAAAGAAATCCATAGAGTTCTGTGCATAAAGCCCAGGAAATTTTAATGGAAGAGATGGCAGCTGGGGAGTATCAACTCAGCTAAAATTTTTCTAGAATTATTGACAGCCCTGGGTAGTTACAAGTATTTCTTATTTGGATCAATTGGATTGCAAGAGCTGTGGTCAACAGCACTTTTTTCCTGCATCTTTGTAGTACTGCAGAGTTATTCTTCCCACAGAATGAGGATTTGAATTTCTGAAAAGCCTTCCTAGATTGCTGTGAGGCAAACCCACACCTTCATTTCTCAGCCAAGAAGCAGCAGTGGGGCACGTTGCCTTATCCTTATCTAGAGAGATCAGCAGAAGAGCAGCTGTATGAAATCTCCTGCTTTATGCACGGACTTGTACATCCTTTTGGTGTTGTAACTTGTGATTATCCATGAGTGTGGTTTCTGTGGGATGCTGGAGCAATGCACCAGGCAGAGCTGGTGGGCAGTGCTGGCTGCAGCAGCTTCCTGGGCAAGGGGAAAATAATATTTTCCTGCAGCCCTGGCCTCAGTCCTCTTAGTTAAGGCATAATGGAAGTGAATTTGAGGGGATCATTCCTCTCATATTGTTTCAGAAATCACATGAAGTGAGGGACAAGTGCAACTTTAGCCCCTGTGTGAAATAGAATCATAGAATAGTTTGGGTTGGAAGGGACCTTATAGATCATCGAGTTCCAACCCCACTGCCATAGGCAGGGACACCTCCCACTACATCAGGCTGCTCAGTGCCTTGTCCAGCCTGGCCTTAAACACCTCCAGAGAGGGGGCATCCACAACCTCTCTGGGCAACCTGTTCCAGTGCTTCACCACCCTCACTGTAATTTCTTTCTTATATCCAGCCTGAATCTACCCCCTTCCAATTTACATCCATTATTTCTAGTCCTCCCATCCGATATCATGTTAAAAATTCCTACCCCTGCTTTTCTGTAGGACCCTCTCAGGCATTGACAAATTACTCTGAGGTTGCCCCAGAGCCTTCTCTTCTCCAGGCTGAACAACCCCAACTCCTTCAGCCTGTCCTCACAGGGCAGTTGCTCCAGCCCTTTGACCATCTT